>JBAGKM010000024.1:29098485-29114936 GCA_037177155.1 Melanotaenia catherinae
ACCTAAAGGGTAACTATCCATCACAGTGTCACCGTTTACTGCACAGCCAAGCCAACTTTATTTATAAAGCACTTTACGTCAGCAGCTACTGAACGAAGAGCTGCACGCTACCGTTCCTGAGACACTGATGATGGAAACGATGAAGCTATTGGTTCGTCTGTGTGCATCTTCACGTCCCGGATATCTGCGGGCAGCTGTACCCTCCCTGGCTGAGAATCTGTATCTTCAGGCATGTTTTGGTCTGAAAACTGTAAAATGTCTTGGCTTTATAAAGACACGAAGCAACAAAAATGGTCTTTTAATAAAAAGCATGACCTTCATTAGTGGCTCACTGGTACAAAAATGATTCAATGATCCAAGTTTCTGATGGATTTTAGGAAACCAATCAATTTTATGTTTTTAATTTTTTCTTTTTTGGATTTGTTTAGTATTTTGGCTGTGACTATACAAGACGTCATACTAAAAATGACCTGTTGTGTAACATGTTAAACGCTAAGAAAAGATAAAAAGAACCTGGGCTGCAGGAAGCTGTGGAGATAAGGGTTTGCTGTGGTTCTGTAGGGGGATAAACCAGGTTCCAGCTGGTCTGTGATGCTGGAAACCATCCTTGTTTGAGGCTCTGCAGCCGAAGAATAAAAAACAAAACAAAACACAAAACACACACAAAAACAAACAAACAAATAAATAAAAAACTGGATGAGGAGTGAAAGATCTTTGGCAGGCTAATGGCGCCCTCTGCTGGACCATCACAGAAGCATCTGTACATATAAACATGTTTCCTCCTCGTCCTGAGCAGACATGTTGGTCACATGATCACAGTTTTATTACAAACATGCTGAGAAAGTGGAGACATTTCCATTCGCTGCAGGTCGAACAAACAACGACGACGAAGACGAGGATTCAGTCATTTTAACTCTGTACACAGCTTTGGTTGAATACATGCTCCTGTAAATACATCATTTTTAATCTCATTTAAATACTAATTTCATTCAGAAATATGGAAAAATAGTCTGAGTATGAAGTTCATGTCACTGTACACGAAGATGACATGCTTCCCTTTTCAAATATATTTCTTTAAATAGAAAACTAAACAACGCTCTGTTTTTTCCAGCAGAGAAAGCAGGAACTTTAACTTCGCTGTTGCAGCCCAGTCTGGATCAAACAGCTGATTTTGCTCCAGTTTTCAGTTTCCAGAGGGAGCAGGTTCAGCTGAGACCCGGTTTGTGGGTTTGGTTCTGGTGTTCAGGCTGGTTTTAGCTCCTCAGAGCGGGTGAGACAGATGGAGGACACCCTCCGATCCATTAGTCACTTCCTGAGGTTGCAGGTGGACGCTGCGTCTTCAGTCCAACATGGCGTCCAGCTGGTCAGCCAGGTCATCGAACATGTTCCCAATGTCATCCAGAATGGTCCCGGCAGACCTGACGGAGCTCCTGCCGCTGCCGTGACAACAGGAGACACAAATATAAGACATTACACACTACTTGGGAGTGTTAACGGGAATAATCTGGAAAACGAAGGGACGCTCACCCGTCAGAGTCGTCCTCCAGTTTTCTTTCCACGGCCTGCAGAGCTGCTGCCAGACTGGTGCTGGTCTGATCCAGTCTCTGCTGGACCACCTCGGTTCCGCCGGACGTCTCGGGGAGGTGGCCTGGACCCACCACAAACACCTGATGCCTGACCGTGGCTGGGCTCTGAGGGGCCGGAGTCGGGGGCCCGGAGGAGGTGAAGGCTACACTCTGGACCACAGTGACGGTCACCGTGGGAGACGCTGGTCCTGCTGGAGAGACGGCAGGTCAGACCAAACCAAAACCAGCAGACTCAGAAATGTATGTGTTTTTAAAACCTTGGGAGTGAGGACTTTCCTGCAAAGTGAGGACATTTTTACCAGCCCCCTGTTTAAGTCCAGATCAGCAGAAGTAATAAAAATATTTCCACCAAGGGTCCCAGCTCTGTATGGGATCGTTCCCTTTGGGTCCCAACCTTAGTGATCTGACTGTGAAGGGTGGAGTGTGATACTGCAATCTGCTTATTGGTTGAAAGAATCCCCTCTTGTGGGTTTCAGCAATAAGAACAAAGCGGGAACAGCTCCATATTTAAATGTACCGTAGATTTTTATTTAACCCTCTGGAGTTGATGAAAAAGTCAGTACGTCAAAATAACATGACAAATTTAGGATGATGTAACTGCAAGAGGTAGCCTCTAACAACTTTTGACAAAAAGTGTTGACTATGAACTACCTACGAGTTTGTAAATTGTGTTGATCGGCAGGTGTATGAATACGAATCTAAGGAGATCACCCCAAGCCAAAAAAAAAAACAACAAAAAAAAACAAAACATAACACCCTCCTTCTTATTAGTGGAAAAAAATGCACCACATCAGCCAATCAGACAACGTGACACATTTAGTTGCTGAGGAAGAGGAGAAGTTGTTGGAGTGACGGTGACCAAAACCTGAAGTGCAGCCTCATGGTGGACAGGAGGACTACTAAACCCTGGAAATGTCCAGACTGTAACGTCCTCTCTATCTTTTAATGGACAGGAACTTACTTTTGTGAAAGCATTTATATGGTATCTTATGCAACACCTGATTATTTCTTAAATAGTTGGTCAAAAACCATGACACATTGAAAAGAATGACACCAAAGAAGGCAGATAAGGTGTTTTATAGGTGAAAATTAAAAGGAAGTTCAAAACTATACAAATGGCTAAGTATCCTCTAAAGTCCTGAGGATTAAAGCCACATGCCAAGAATAACAAACACAACCATGCTCCTCCTTTGTTTCTGTGTCACCTTCTTCCTTATATTTCAAGGAAGGAGTTGTGCTGCTATCACATGACGCTACCATGTATCTGAAGCATCTAATGCTATCCAGCTGATGCTCCACGTACCACTTAAGGATACAGTTGGCTGTGGAAACAAAACGGAGATCGAGGCTTTACGAACCAGATCATCAAAGGACATAAGAAGCTACATATCAAATGTAAATACAAACAACTTTGTGTTAAAAACAAAAAAAAAGTTATATCTTCTATGGTGTCGTCGCTCTGCAGGTTCATTTAAACAGGCCTCACTTCTCTGCTTACACAGAATATATATATATATGTGTGTGTGTGTGTGTGTGTGTGTGTGTGGTTCTGACTCTGAGCGGCCAGCAGACTTTGGCGGACTGGTTTCGGGGCCACAGCAGGTTTTGGAGACAGCGGAGGTTTAATCGGGGATCCTTGAGCTGGACTTTCTGGCCTATCCTGGTTCCGGGATGAAGGCCTGCTGCTGTCGGACTCGTACTCGGTCACTCCGGATGTGACGGGAGAGTCCCTGCCTGTCTCCTTGTCTTTGGGTTTGTGTCGGCGCTTCACCGTGTCCGACTCCTTCAGATTGAACTCGGGAACATCCAGATTCTTGGCTGGTGCTTTGTCGGGTGGCTCCAGAACTGCTTCGGCCCTGGGCAGACCTGGAGCTTTGGGTCTCTGTTTGATGGTCAGGTTCCCCTCCTCGGCAAAGGGGATGCACTCGCTGGAGCTGTTCTGAGGGGACGAAGAACCTTCCAGCCCATTTCCTTTCGATTCCTCTTCCTCGGAGTCAGACTTCAACCCTCGGTCCGGCTCAGTGCCAGCACCGCTTTGGATACACTCGCTCTGCACCCTCCTCCTCGGCCCGGCCTCTCCAAGGCTCAGGGACTGAGGTGGCGGTTCAGGCTGTGTGGATCCTGTGTTTATCCTGTCGCCCTCCAGTGTGGCGGCTATGCTCCGGACGCTCCCAGGACTGTCAGTCACCACGCCACCCGAGGATGACGTGGTGCTGCCGTCACTCAGCTCGCCACTGGTGGTGCTGCTCACCGAGCTCAGTCTCTTTGGAGGAGGAGGAGGCGGACCTTTCTTCCGGGCCCGCACAGCAAAGGACTGGCTTCGCCCCACGTTGCCGTTCTTCTCAGGGCTCGACTGTAACCGGGCCAGCTGGCTGCGGCCGGGCTTCCGGGTCAAGGTGGCGTAGGACGGCACGTTTCCGGAGAGAAGCGCAAGCTCCTCCTCATCCTCTTCGGGCTCGCCGTCTGACAGAGCATAGCGAGTCATGCTCTGGGTGCGCTTCTTGGGGGGTGTTAGGGTCATGTTGTGGTTCTGGGGCCTGGAGGATGGGCTAAGATCAGTGGAGCCGCATTGAGAGTGAAGGTAGCTGAAACCCTTGAGGGCTGGGGACCCGTGAGGAGAGGGGCCCCGAGATCCAGACAGTTTGGGCTTGGCCGGAATGGCCGGGTACTTGAACACAGTGGCGGTTCCCAGAGGAACCTGTTTGGGTCTCTGGTCCCAGCCCTCAGGGAGGTTCCTCTCTTTGGCGGGGCTCCCCTCCAGGCTCTCCTGGGACCAGCTGTGGGGGCTGATGGAGGCGGTTGGAGGCTCCTGGGAACGTCCAGACCCTCTGGACCGGGTGTCGATGCTCTCCTGGCTCTGAGACATTCCCACTGCGTTCTTGATGGCCAAGCCTCCGTCACAGCCAGCGTAGGGTCCGGACATGGCCGTCTGCAGCTCGGTGCTCAGTTCACTGTCTTGGAAGGTCATCATCTTTGGAGTATTGGGCGACGAACACTCGCTGCTGGCGTCGGGCGACTCAATGGTGACCAGATGGAGGGCTCCCGGACCTTTCCGCCGCAGTGTGCCCGATTCGGCGTTAAGGATGGCCCTCTGGATATCACACAGCTTCTTCACCGCCAGCATCAGCTTCTTCTGGTGACCTACAGGGAGGAAAACCAAGATGAGAACTTCCACCAGTCGCCTGGAGTACAGAAACATGTCCATACATGGAGGACAGAGACATGTCCTCACCCAGCTTGGTGATGCCGATCTCCTGCAGGTCTTCCCATGTCAGGTCTTTGACGATGCTTATGGAGTCGTAGCCGTTTTCAGCCAGTCTCTTGTGGTACTGCGGGAGCCCGATGGCGCTGAGCCACTCACTGAGGTCCGACTGAAGAGAAGAGACACAAGTTCAGTCAGAACCAGAACACACACAACTGGGATCAGACGATCAGGAACAGTCTTACAGGAATGTATTCTGGCAGCCACTCTGGGATGTTCAGGTTGTTGATCTCCATGGAGATCTTCTTGCGGTGCCCTGGTTTGGTCACTCCGATGGCCGTCAGGTCCTACAGAAAGACCAGAACCAAGATGGAGTCAGAAATGATGTTATCTTCAGGTCAGAGATGCATTGGTGTGATTGTTGCGTTCACCTCGGGAGTCATCCTGCTGATGGTCGGCACGTCATACCCGGCGCTCAGGAAGTTTCCGGTGTACTGCTCCAGCTGAAACTCGCTCAGCCACTGGTAGATGGCCTCCGCATCCTACAGCACAAGCAATCAATACTTGTGAAGCATGTTTGTAAACAGAAACACAAGCAGGAATCTTCTTCTTTTCATCTACAACTTTTTCTTCACTTAGCCTCATTTCCTTTTCCCATGATAGAATTAATGATAGAAATAAATAAAAAAGAAATTTTTTGCTTCGACATAATAACCAGTTTGAATGCAATGTTTCAGGTTTTGTGTTTCAGTTTCATTGCGACACTAATGCTGAGATCATTGAGACATTTGTTAGTTTCTCAGACATAATTCACCTTTTTATATATAAGCATTTTATTTAAGTGTCATTCAAAACAAACAAGGACCATATACAATAAATATTTTATCTTCTTCTGCTTCTGTATTGAATTTCTATTAATAGCTTTTTTTGAGAAAATGAAAAAAAAAAAACATCAAAACACGCGGCTTGAAGTGTGCTATGACTATTGGTAGTGATACATGCACAGTGTTAATAGAATAAGTAAAAAGTCCACTCTGGAGTGATATACCTCAGGCAAACTATTGCATATAAACTTAATTTAAAGTGTGAATGGGTTAGGGTGGCGTTTAACTTAACTGGTTGAGCAGCCGCCCTCAGATACAAAGGCTACAGTTCTGTGGAGCAGGTTTGAGTCCCAGCCTGGGACCCTCTGCTGCACCCCCTTTCCTGTCAAGATACTTTTAAATAAAGGCCACTAGGCCCCAGAAATCCTTTAAAAGATTTTAAACGGGTCATGAAACCTTTTAAAGTCTCAAAAAGTGCTTTGATATCTTTGATGGTTTATACACAATCACAGTTTAAGTTTCATATTTTAGAAACTGCTGCTGAGTCTTCGCTCTGGTGATGTCACATGCTTCAAATTATTCTGAAAACTTCTCCAATAAACTTCTTTGACACCCAGTTTTCTTATAGACAAATTATACATCCAAACATTTTTTTCTTCTTTCCTCCAGATACACCTTGGTGCGGCTCTCTCCTAAACAGAGGCGCCGAGTCTATTTTTGATGGAACACGTATCCACGATGCGTCAAAGTCAGCAGTTCAGAAAGGGGGCAGATAGGAAATCAGACATGGGAGCGGTGTCAAAGCTTCCGGTAATTTTCAAAATCAAAGCCCTCGTGCAGACTTGAGCTTGCTGAACCATGTAAACATTACGTATTTAATTGGTCAGGGTGTCTCAGTATATTTTTTTTTTTACATCATGGACGAAGAGAAGTTCATCCTGGAAGTGGAGAATCACAAGATCTCTCTTTTGTGATCTTGCGGATCTATTGCCTCAATATTAAGTCATAAAATTTTGCAGTTGTAAATGAATGTTTGCAAATAATTTCAGCAACAGTCACCATCCAGTTAGATAGAAGTGTAAGGATATGGACATAATTCACAACCGAGTCTCACACGCGGTTTTGTGCTTTGCATCTGTGAACAGGGGTTTTGCAAAAGAATAAATTTTTATTTTCAAAAATACAAATCTTTTTTTACAACCATGCAAACTCTTTTCTGTACATTTGCAAACTTGAATTTTTCAGGCAGATTGCTTTTACAGGGCGACAAGCTGATTCACAGATGCAAACTCTGAAATTATGTGCAAACATTCATTTACAACTGCAAAATTTTATGACTTAATGTTGAGCCCATACGGATCCAGCCAGGTCAGAGGTGGCCAAGTTCGGTCCTCAAGAGCCACAATCCTGCAGGTTTTCCAAACTTCCCTGCTCCAGCACACCTAACTCAAATTAAATGGATCCAACAGCCTATAAGGATCTGCACAATGACTCATTTGTTTAAGTCAGGTGTGTTGGAGCCGGGAAATTTGAAAAACCTGCAGGATTGTGGCTCTCGAGGGCCACCCCTTAGCTAGGTGGACTCACGGGCGCTCCGCACCTGACACGCTCCCGGTGTGGATTGATGTGCCACGGACGTCGCAACAAAACCGCAGCGCAGCCAAAATGCGCCGCACATGCACACGGTTAGCCATGAGCCTTTGTGAATAGGGAGAGAGGAGACACTGTTGTCATAGCAACGTTAACAGGCTCAGAAGACACTGTCGTCATAGAAACATTAACAAACAGACATGGTTCTGTGTCTTATAGGAATCATACACACAGCAACAAAATGCAGAAAAACCCAGCAAACAGAGCTGTAGGTCACATTAAAGTAGGAAAAAGTTAGGAAATTATTTATTCTTGTTTCATGTTTTAACAACATAAAAACCAAGAATTCAATTTCAGCATGGGTGTGAACACTGTACATCCAGAATAGTCCTTATTAGTAGTGGTAGTTTAATGAGATAAATAAAAATTGTGATCCTTTAAAAACTTTTTAAAAGGGACATGAAAGGATGAGGTTTCATTCAGAGTTCGGACCGAGATTTTATTCCCTCCTGCCTGTCGACGCCGTCACACTCAGACCTCTGCTGGTCTGGACTTGATTTTACCCTGGTGGTCGTAGCTGCTTTTAGTTTGATCGATCAGGAAGATGTTGACTTTTGGGTGTGTGCTGGTGTTTACCTTCCCCTCCAGCAGCTGCTGAGGACGAACAAACTGCTGGGAGAAGCTCGGCTCTGTGGGACGCTGCACTGTCACAGTGTGTCTCCGAGGAGTCCCACCTGGAGGACATGAGCAGGACACTTAAGCACATTAAGCTACAGGACTAGTGACCTTCAACAGGAATGTTGGCAATCTTTCCTGCATGGAGAACTTAATGGAATTATTGAATGAAGCTGAAAAAAATCTGTGTTTTAATGTCAACCAGTTCTGACCTGCAGGATGGTCGGCCTGTTTGAGATCTGCAGAGTGACCCACATCGACAGCAGAGGGTGCCACCTGCACAGGAAATAACAACCACCGTTAACCTGCAGCCTCTTAGATGAGAAAACATATAAAAAATTTGATTTTCTTTTCATGTTTTCTTAATTCTGTTACATCAGAATTTTGGATGTTATGGGAAGCAGAAGCAGATTTTTGGATTTTTGGTGTTTCCCGGATGCAGCAGGAGTCTGTACCTTGCTGTCATGGTGACTGGTGCTGTGCTGGAGCCCATTGGGAGCGTTGGTGCTCTCGGTACTCTGGCCGCTGCCGGCACTTCGGGTGCTGCCAACGCTGCCGGTGCTCCCCACGCTGTTTCTGTCTCCAGCTGCAGACAACAACACAAACTGTGAGTTCCTGACATCCGGCTGGAGCTTGACTAGCAAAGATGGGCGGTGTCAGGGTGGAGGAAGCAGCGGGTGCTGTCGGAGGAAGATGAGGAGTGGCGGGCGAAATGCGGAGGTTGCACAGCTGCAGCACGAGCCCAGCCATGAAAACACTGCTCAGGCATTTTTTTTGGGCAGCAGTGGAAGTAGCACAAAGTGGTTCTGTGAGGAGTTTAATCTACAGATTGTTCTAAAAGCCTTTCAGATGGAGCTGCTTCATAAAAATGTGGCTGCATTTGAGAACAACACATCAAATCATGCACAAAAAAACAAATCTTATTTCTCAACATCTGATGAATGAAACATGAGCCGAACTCTATAAAATATAAAACAGAAAAACTGTCTGTGCAGCTGAATCGTGGCTGAACATGTGGAACAACCAGAGACGACGTGGTGTCGCCCCCGTGTGGTAGCAGTGAGGCTCTGCGTTTAGCATCAAGCAGTGCTTTGACCCAACACACCGAGACGAACATCCTTCAGCCTCACTGGCAGCGCAAACAGCAATCTGCTGGTTTCTCCATGATGCGATTCATCATCTGTCTGAACGTGAGGCGACTTTGTGCTCGCTGGTATTTAAACAGAAGACGACCTAAAATAACCCGGACATCAACAGGTCTAATTGAGGGCCGATTCCTCCCCAGAACCTGGACCAGCTATTAATCACATGCCCAAGGACAGTTAATAAAATTCCCTAAGATTAATGAAAAACAGTTAATTACAGCGTGTAATTGGGTGAAAGTGACGTGCTACCGGCTTGGCTGCTACAGCTAGCTTTTTGATTAAAAAAAAGAAATCAAAAAATAAAATAATGGTGCTATGGCTTTGGATGTTCTAATCGACATCCCATGAATGGGATTTTATTTTACAGACTGTCTGCTGACCCTGAACTGTCAAACGAGATAAGTGGAAACTGTCAGAAAGCTCTCAGCTGTGTAGCGCTGAGGGCTTTGTGTCGGTGATAAGTTTATAGAAAGTTTTGTTTCGTATGCTTTCTAAGTCTATTTATGGTGGGCTCCTCTAATTTTGAATATATTTACCTAAGATGCAGCAAACTGCAGTGGTTTAATGTTATTGCACAACTGACATATAATGGAGGCTAGTTTTTTCTTCCTCTAGGTAAAAGACAACCTGTTGTCCCCAGTCTATGTCCCGTCTTCGTGTGTGTCTGCATTGCGAAGGAAAAAAGGACGATCTGGAGTAGTTTGAAAGATGAAAGCAAGCAAAAAATAGATGAGCACAAATAACATTAAAGTTTTTTTTTTAAATGGTCTTGTTCATTTAATTCTTGAACAAATATTCTTGTTCATGCAACAAGAAATGGCAACAAAAGCGTAACTCACGTGTAACCATGAGAAATAAGTTCATATGAAAGTCATGTTTTATGTGAACCAGTAAACAAAACATTCTCAAGTTTCTCACAGTTTAAATTTAACCGCGGTGAAACTGGCTGGATATTAGACTAATTCAACCTCCACCGCAAATCACCACGGTAACGGCAGTTTTCAGTAGGTGCGTTTACATATCCCTAGAATTGTGCAAAACCTAAATATCCCAATACAAAACTGGTAATGGAAACACCTACATTTCGAAAAACCTCTAAAATATCTCTAAAATATGTTTAGGCTCTAATGAGGTGGTTTTTCAGGCATGTTGATATAAAAGTGCATCACAAAAGGGTAATGGTAGCACTTTTTTCACATTCAGACGTCCCTGGATGTGATGTAGGGGGTCATGTGGCCAGCTAATATCAAATAAAGATGGTATGGTATGAGTCGATGCAGGAGAACGTGGAAATCTTTTAGAAACAAAGAAAAAAAAATATAGCTGCTCTAATCTGACCTGTATGTTTTTACTTCTGTCGTTGTGGAGAGCGACTTTCGATTGACTAGGCAGTTGTAAATGTCAAGGTAAGGTAAATCGGGAAGCAATATCTCCGTCAGTTGGATGTTTTATTTTTTTTCTTTTACCAGTAATTTAGAAAAATCGTACGGATTTTCAGCACCAACAAGCCCACATTTTTCTGACCTGACCACATAAGTGCTGTACTGGTTTGGAAAGTCTGAAGTCGGCTAGCGCGTCGCTGATGAGAAACGGTTAATGGTCAGTCGATAGCAGGAGCTGGTTCCAGCTAGCTTTTTGCCGCCCAACATGGCGGCTTAAGCGAACAGTGTGACGTCACTGAGAATGCTCCATATAAGCACACTCCAGTAACCAGCAGGAGAAACTAGTCTGTTCATGTCAATCAGGGGAAAAAAATCAGTTACAGATGAGATGATAAAGGATATAAATCCAAAACTCTGACCTTCATAACCAGCAGGTATCAGAAAGCTTCTCCAAGAGGATTCAGACTGGGATGAAGAATAAAGCTGCTCAGTCCAGATGTTTACTTTTTATTTTACTGGTGATCTTTAGAACTGGACAGACTCTGGTTCTGATTCATAAACTGTATTTATATTTATGTATGATTTCAATAAATGCAGCTGTTTGTTGTCTTAAAAACAAATCAAAGCAGCATTTGAGTATGAAGTTGATGGAAAAATTAACTAGAATGTAAAAAATATAACATATATGGGATAATTGTTTTATTAGAAATAAAATATTGTTGTGATTTGATCTCAGAATAAAAATAAATTCAGACATTTTTAAATTACCTCGTATTTTAAAAGTAATGCAACTGCTAAAAGGTTAAAAATAACAAAGTATAATAAAATAATTGTAAATATGTCTTGCTCTGTGGTTCTGGACCTATCAGCTGGTTCTGTCCTGTATAAAATAACATTACTGTCTTTATTCCTGTGAACATGTGGGGCTGACGGCGTTCAGGTCTCGGTGTGTGTGGTCTGGATCGGGTCCGGATGCAGAGCTTTGAGCCGGGCAGTGGTGCAGCTTCAGAACAGCCGGGAGGGAAGCTCTCGTTCAGGACTCTTACCATGACACGAGTCCCTGAGGACCCAGATATCCTCGAAAGGACACCCAGACTGAGACAGACGGCTCGGAGACAAACCTATCAGACACAGAGATTCTGATGGACTCGGTTCTGTTCGGGGGGAGAGGGTGAGTGGTGTTACAGGAAATAGGTTAGGGAAGAAGGAGGATCCTGGGAGTGGATCAGACAGCTGAATCACCCTGAAGCTGAGATACGACAAAACCTATCCTGGACCCATCCAGGACCAATTCTGGACCCATTCTAGACCCATCTAGGACCCATTGTGGTCTATCCAATCTAGACCCATCCTAGACCCTACCTGGACCTATTCTAGATCCATCCTCGATCCCTTCTGGACCCATAATGGATCCTTTCTAGACTCACCCTGGACCTATCATGCATCCATCCTGGACTACCTGCTGGTCAGAGCCTGGTCATCATCTGGGGCCTCATTTATAAAGCTGACGTACGTACAAGAACCGGCGTACACCAATTATAGTCAACTTTTGGGGTTTATAAAAAACAAAACATGGTGGGAGAATGTTCCTACCTCCCTCCTCAGAAACTCTGACCCTGCCATACGCACAAAATCTGGAGAAATGGGAAACTGTAACACCAGCGGTACAGAATAAAACCGAAGAAATGATGTGAAATGTGAGACATTTGTTCATTATCAAATATTACCTTTCACATCACGTCATATATTGTATTAGAGCTATTTGCAAAAATGAATAAAGAGGCATGTTTGATACTGATACTCCTGGGAGTGCATGCTCACATACTCGCAAAAAAAGGGAAAAAAAATCAGGATTTACAAGATGAACAAAACTTACATGTTATAAAATACATTCAGCTAAATAAGGTGGACAGTCTGCTGCCAGCGTGTGCCAGACAAATAAGTTCTTAATAATTAAAATTAAAACGACATGGTCGCCGTGAAAAAGTGCTCGTCAGTTAGGTTACAATCATCCCCCTACCTGTAGCTGTTCAGAAAATGGATTGATGGTTGGATTTAAAACATATCTCAATGAGATAAGACGCACAACGGCTTGTCTGGCACTGCTGGACAATATGGCACTAGACTCTGGAGTGAGCGGATTTTCGGAGACCAACAAGATTTATTGGCTCATGAACTGGTTCTGACTGCCGTGTGCTGTGCTCTGGGACCTCTATGATGCTCTGGGACCTCTGTGTCATGCTCTGGGACCTCTGTGATGCTCTGGGACCTGTGTCATGCTCTGGGACCTGTGTCATGCTCTGGGACCTCTGTGATGCTCTGGGACCTGTGTCATGCTCTGGGACCTCTATGATGCTCTGGGACCTCTGTGTCATGCTCTGGGACCTCTGTGTCATGCTCTGGGACCTCTATGATGCTCTGGGACCTGTGTCATGCTCTGGGACCTCTGTGTCATGCTCTGGGACCTCTATGATGCTCTGGGACCTGACCTTTTATAGCCACCATTAGGGTGGGCAAAGCGCTCCCTCACTTGCACCCACTTTAGAGTTGATTCTGAATTATAAATGGAAACAGGTGTGGGACGGACGTGCGCGCTCATAAATCTGGAAGTTTTTGTGCGCCACATTTCCCTTTTTCCCGGCGTATGCCACCTGTAGTTTGCTTTGCTACGTAGTTTTATAAATGAGGCCCTTGATATGAACAGGTAATGTGACCACTGCTGCAAGGCTGTTTGTGTGTGTGTGTCTGTGTGTGTGTACCTGTACAGGAAGTGAGACCATTTGGGAGCGGCAGCACCTCATGGGTGGGGGGGATGTATAGACTGTAGGAGTCATCGGTCTGAGGGGCGGAGCTTAGACTGGAGGAGATGGGGGCTCTGGGCAGCAGCTGCTGACGCTGGGTGGGCAGAGAGGCGTGCCGGGACAGGGTCCCCCCTGGAGGAGGAGGAGGAGGAAAAAGAGGAGGAGGAGGAGGGGGGTTATCAAGCTGATGGTTAGAGGTGGAGGTCAGTCATTATTTGGATGGAAAGATGGATGCAGGAAGAAGGAGAGAGGAGCATGTAATGATGTGGAAGCAGCCAGATTAGTTTTTAGGGTGGAAATGGGAGTTTTCAATCGGCATCACTTCCTGTTTCCTGAACAGACGTCTGAGTGGATGGATGAAGACGTGGAGATGACGTCCAGAATATGAGATCAAAGTTGCACTAATGCAACCATTTGTTCCAGTTTGAAGGTTCGATTTATCAGGACATAAAAATCATCAGACTCCAGCCTCAGATGGACAACGTGACAGAAACTAAACGTCAGAATCAGTGAGTGAAAAACTACGTCCAACAGGAGGAGGTCTGGACTCTGACTGGACCACAATGAAACCTCAAATTAAATGGACCTCCAACAACTTGATGTCATGTCCGGCCCATTAATTTAAACCAGGTGTGTTGCAGCGGGGAAACATCTCAAACCTGCAGGTCTGTGGGCCTCGACAATCAGGGTTGGGGATCCCTGTTCTAGAATATTTTGGTATCCTGAGGAGCTCATGACTGCAGAACAATCCCAGACCATCATACCTCCACCACCGCGCTGACAGCTGCTACGAGGTACTTAAGAATCAAACATGTCCACTTTGGTCTGGTCTGTCCAGGGGACATTGTTCCAGAGGTTTAGTTCAGATGCAGCTTTGCCAACCTAAGCCGTGCTGCCATGTTCTTTTTTTCTCCTGCAACCCTTCCCAACAAGCCATACTGGTTCAGTTTCTAACTGGACTGTCATAAACTTTAACATCTAATCTGCTAACTGAGGCCTGGAGAGTCTGAGATGTAGATCTGATGGTCTGAACCTGCTGGGACCATCCTCCATTCCTGGAAGGCTGGAAGCTGTCTGGTAAATAATTTTTCTCTCTGTGGGATGATGACAGTAGAGATGGATGTAGTTCATCTCGGATTCTGACTTTTAGTTTCTGTTCATAAAATAATGAAGATCATCATCAGTAGCTTCGACCTGAACCTGACCGATCATTAAGTTCTGTATTACTCCTCGTCCGGACATCCTTCCTGTTTTTCATCTTCTTCCTCCTGGACTGGACTTGAATACATGATGTTAAGGAAGAAACAAACTAAATAATCCTTCTATCCAATCTGGGTGGGATTAAAGAAAGAAAAACCTGAGAAACTGACCGATCCTTCTGCTGATGACCTCTACGATGGACGGAGGGAAGAAGCCGACTCTGTCAGTCCCTCTCTGGATGTCGTGGATGTGGCCTTTCCAGCGTCCATCCATGTGCTGCTCCAGAACCTGTAGAAACCGGTCACATTTCAGTTTTATTATTGTATAAAAATGCTTCAGATAGTGTTTAATACGAGTGTGAACATGAGCGTTCTGAGTTACTCAGCCCTGACTAACACATGCTGGAGGCTCAGTGCTTACTTCACTGTCTGTAAGAACAATGGGAAAGTCCAGCTTTTGTGGTTAGCTCACTGCCTGAATAAAGAGCGTCCTCTGACTGAACTCTGTTGGAGATCAAACATCATCCAGAGGAAATGCAGGAAGGGGTGTTAACCGTCTACAGAGAGCTGGACTTGTCTCCACCTGCCTCTCAGCCACGGTCCAGGTTTACTTAACATTTCCCAGAGATCAGATCAGAATGACGCAACTCAGATTTAATCTGATGTTTGAAACTGAAATCTGAGAAAAATCCTCATTCAGAGCAACACAAGATGTTTTTATGTTGGAGATCAGCTGTCCTTAAATATGGATTCTATCTGTTACTGTTACTTAAATCCTGATTATGAGTCGTTGCTTGAAACTAAAAGTAGCACAAATTAGGATTATTTCTCTCCTTTAATAATTCTAGCTGGTGTTGTATTCTACATGGTTGGAAAGCCTGATTAGTCACCTTTACAACCAGGTAAAACTGGTGAGAATGAACACAGCTAAATGTAAAAGATGTTCCAAACCCTCCTAAAATACTCTCCACAAGGACTAAATCAGTGGTTCCCAACCTATTTTCCTAGAAAACCCTCTTTACGTAAGAAGCCAAAGGTCAGATATAAGTCTCTCCCTGCTTAACCCGAAAAAGAATTTCTTCTAGGAGGGTTCCTGGCTTGTGTACATTGTACGTTGTAAGTTTACGTTTAGTCCAGAACCTTACAAGAGACCGAGGCAGAACCATGTTGTTCTGAACCAGAACCAGAACAAGTCTCACCATGATTACATCTCCAGCATTGATGTTGAGGGCGGTGGGGTCGTGGACGTTAAAGTAGTCCTTCAGAGCTCGGACCTGCAAAATCCCTGTTGCATCTGTTGAGCAAACAGAAACACAGAAGTTTAAATAGATTGCTGGGATGCTGTTCCTCTTCAGGGACCACAACAGGAGCAAAACCCACAATCCTAAAGACCTGCAGAGGTCCTGCTGAGTCTATTGAGAGTAACAAAAACAAATTTGTTAATGAAAGGAGGTCAAGAAGAGTATTTAGTCTAGAAAAGACCTGAACAGTATTCTGCTGAACCTATAATTTGATCCCAACTGTGAAGCATGGTGGAGGCAGCATCATTATTTGGTTTTAGCTTCAGTTGTTAAAAAAACATGGGCTTAAAGAAATGTTATTAGCCCCTAAATTAATTTAGTTATATATAAACAAAACTGAAAAGAAAAAGACTGAAATGAATCAAATGCAATTAAAAACAAACAAAATACCAAAATAAAAATAAATAGTAGTAAATAAATGAAAATAAACAGATAAAAAAGGAATAAAATTTTAAAGAGTCAGAAGCAGTTGGAAGCAAATTTGCAACAGTGGGCATGACGGGGTTAAAGATGATGTAGTTCCTGATACGGTCGTATTTCTGACCTTCGCCCAGCTGAGATGCTGAAGTTTCACCAGAAGAGAAATCAGGCAGAATTAATAGAACATGTCATTTAATTTTCCTCCTTTTTTTTACATCTAAGACCTAAAACGTTCCAACAAATAAAATGTATTATTAGGGTCCGAGCCATACAAAGTATGGCGGGGCCCTATTGTTCCTGAAATGTTTATTCTTCTAAGCGTTTCG
>JBAGKM010000024.1:29124410-29144144 GCA_037177155.1 Melanotaenia catherinae
GGCCGACCAGAAGAAGAAAACAGAATTTATTACTAACAGAACTTTGTAGAAATAACACACAGATCAACAGTGACCAATCTTTTTCTCATCTCATCATTCTCTCAAATCTTGGCTTTCAGGACAAAAAATATTAAACACACAACCGAAACTACACTCGGTCTCATTTACAGTTATTTATGCCGGGTATTTTATATTTCAGGATGCATGGCCTTAGATATCTTACAGATTGTGAACACGTCACCGCTTTCAGGCGTCTTCCATGAGACCCTAAAAACAACCGTCACTAAGCCCCTTCTGAAAAGAAAAACTTAGACTCGTCACTCATGAGCAGCTGCAGGCCGATATCAAACCTCCCCGTTTTTAGTAAGATTATAGAAAAAGCTACACAACTTCCTGACCTAAATAACTGTTTAAGCAGAAACTTAAGAGAAAATAATCTCAACTGATAAGTTTTCTGTTTATTAAAGAGAAATTACAGTTATTGAGTGAAGGTGAAGAGCTCCTCTTCATGCTTTGGTTCAGTGAAAAGGTCAGATCAGTAATACACCCGGACGATATCATGAGAACGGAGTCATCCTGGCTGCCGCCTGTAATAAATAATCTCATCAGTAATCTGCTTCTGAGCAGTAATGCTCTGCACGTCTGACGGACAAATGAGAAAACTGTTTTTCTACGTGTGGAGGTTCAGATCATAACGTGGACCCACAGAACCAGTCTGAGCCTGGCTCTGCCTCAGACAGACCACCACAGACCAGCTGACGGGTCTTTGCTAGAAACAAGCTGCAGTGAACGCAGCACAAGTCAGCTGTTAATCTGCCGCGATCTTCTGATACTATAACAGTATCATGTGGACGGAAAATTTAATTTCCTGTCAGAGGTCATGAAGCTCTTCTGATTGGTCAGGTTTCATATGACATCTTTAGAAATGATTATTTTAACAGATGGCATACACATCTGATGTTTTTCTGCAGTCACTGAATCAGATGAGTCATGGAGTCCTTAATCTCTCAGTTCTGACAAATTCACCACTTTCTTTATTAATAAAACAGTTTTTATTAAGACAAAAAAGTTTGTGTTTGACTGGAATTTCATGTTTTCATTCATCTAACCACAGAACAGTTTTCTACTTTTCCTTTGTTTTTAATGCAGAAGGTCACCAACATCCAGCCTTGTCCCATGCATACAGAGATTCCTCCTGATTTTCTGAATACTCTGGTGATATTCTACTCTGAAGATGGTTGATATTCATATTCTGAGGAACATTTTTTTAAATTGTTCCACAATTTTAGATGCATTTTGTCTCAGACTGGTGAATCTCTGTCCATCTTTCCATCTGTGAGACTCTGCCTCTCTGAAATGCTCCTTTTATATCCACTGTTGCCAGTTAAGCTGATTAGTTATCAAATGCTCCTCCAGATGTTTCTGATTTGTACCAGTTTCTTTTCCAGCCTTTTGTTGTTCCTGTTCCAACTTTTTACAGTCGTGTTGCCGCATCAGATTCACTATCAGCTCATATTTCCCATCAAATGGAAAAATAGACTGAGTAAGCTCGTAGGTTTTACATAAATGAACCAAAGAAATGAGCTATTTCAGCACCTTAGCTGATGGTGAAATATTCACACCAAATTAAGTGGTCAGAATGAAGCGGAGCTCTGACAGCAGCAGCCGGTCTTACCATTGCTGTCCTTGATGTCGACGGTGGCCTGAGCCTCCAGCAGAGCCTCCAGCAGCTCTGTGGTGCCGGTGAGGGCGGCGTGATGCAGCGCAGAAAACCTGCAGGTCAAAGGTCACACAGAGACTTCCAGTTAAACTCGTCTGTTCGTGACGAGAAGAAAGAATCAACATGAACTCATTTCCAACATGAAGTCTCAGGCTGGACTGAGCTGGAGTTTTTACTTTCAGGTGTGGTTCTAACATCTAATTCAGCTGGACATTTAACAATGGAGCAGGTTAAACTGAATATTCAAACAAAAACCTCTTAAAAGCCCCAAAAACCTAAGATAAAAAAAAGTTTTAAGAGGCAAATCAGATCCTGAACTTCAGTTATCGCAGCACACATGAACCTCGCTGCAAACATCTGATTGATGAATACACAAAAAACACACACACGTCAGGTTTCAGGACTTCTAGGAATTCAGGCTGTAAGACTGCCAGCCAGAGCTGTATTTATGTTTGCGCAGGTCTGTGAACAGTCAGTCACCATCCTATGCTCCGCGTAGGTCCAGCCACCAGGTGACTGCTTACATGATGATACCACGACACGGTGCTGAACCTATGATGTCACATCCTCCAGCTTATTCCCGCTGGGAAGAGTTGGCAGCACTGGATGCTAATGCTAATGAGCAGGAACAACCTGGAGCTGCTGGAACTGCAGGTTGAATTGATGGGTATATCTGCTGATCTTTGCTACCCCATCAGAAAAGAATACTGCGCATATTTTCTATACAGTTCAGGTTTGTGCTTCCAAAAGTAGTCAGTCAGTCAGTCAGTTACTTGCTTAATAAGTTATTTTAAGAAAAACTCTAAAGAATGGTCTTAAGAAATAATATCACAGGTGTTCAAAAATGAAATTGTAAATAAATTTATGCAGGTAGGATAATTCAACTATAAATTAGCGATTTGCTCTTTTTTTATTATATAATGATGAAAAACTCAAAATGGTTAAAATAATTCATGATTGTTTCTTAGAACATGTATAAAATATATCCAAGTTATTAATCAGTTTGTTCCCCAACACGCCAGCTTCTGTGTCAGACCTCCGTGTTGTTCCAGCTGTTCTTAAACACGGAGTTGAGGGTAGTGTGGGATGAATGATGTTTTTGTAGGACGTAGGATGTCTGGATGGGTGGGATGAAACGTTAGAACACTGGATCTCTGTTTCTCCAGATCCAGGATGAACCAGCTGATCCAGGAACTGCTGACTCCAGTTTGTTAATCCAGTTTTATTAGCGATGCTAATCATGAAAGTGGGTCAACAAATAACATGTTGACTGCTGAGATCGCTGCCATCAGATCTGAGAACGTTTACGTATGGATGGAAACAAAGACGCTCCTGTCAGGAAGATCTGATCTGAGACGTTTCAGACGTCCCGTGTTGATCTTTAATGTGATCAGTCACTTTGAATGCAACATTGCTACTGGTGGAAAAGGTCAGAGAAGAATGGGCAGACTGGTTGGAGATGATAGAAAGACAACAGGAACTCCAGTAAGCACTGGTTCCAACAAAGGTCTGCAGAAGATCATCTCTGAACACGCAACACGTCTAACCTCGAAGCAGATGGGCTACAGCAGCAGAAGACCACGCCGAGTGCCTCCTGTCAGCTAAGAACACGAAACCAAAACCTGGATCGTCAATATGGAGCGAAATATCCTCATGTTTCGAACATCTTGTCTATGACACCAAGAATTAACCCGTATATCCTCCACAAATTTACTTCTTGTGTCGAAAAAGGTCCACACACAAAAACGGCTATAAAACAACTGGTTCAAATCGCTGTTTCTTAGAAACAAATATAACAGAAGGGTTTAAATAAATTGAGAAGTTGAAAATGTTCCTGACTTTGGGTTGTGGATGGTGGGTTGAGAACGGCTCAAGTGATGAAGCAAGTGGACTCTGCAGGTGTGAAACCTGGATCATGGAAATAAATCCTGCTCTGCTGATATTTACTAAATGCAACATTTTAAACTGCAATTTTGATTTTAAAACTATTAGTTGTTCAGCCCTAGTTTATAGGTATGTTTTTATTTAAATTGCTTATTGCAAATCCTGACAATATTTTCAGTGCATTTGTGTACGTGATAAGGGGGAGAAGACAACATAACAGAAAAATCAGGATAGAAGAGAGAGAGAGAACGGAAGAGAAGAAGAAGAAAAAGAAGAGGCTGGAAAGAGGTTAAAGTCCTGCTCGTCGAACACGTTCCAGTTCACCTGAATCCCCCCCGCCCCCTCCGTCCCATGTGGATCAGAGTGGAAATGCAGCTGCAGGCGGTGAGCTGTGTGTAAATCCATCAGAAACAAAGGCCCAAACACAAATGGAGGGGAGGGGAGTTAGTGCTGCTTCTCTTCTTCTCTTGTGTAATACGAGCGGCAGCATTTACGTGTGGCCGCGGTAACAGAGACCGCCTATGGCAACAGCAGCAGTAATGGACGGATTGCTAAGGGAGGAGGAGGAGGAGGATTTCCTACTGAAGAGGAACAGGAAGCTTCCTTCAGGAAGTTAAAAACATTTTCACTGGTCCCAATTTGACTAGTTTAATGTCCATCACCTGACAGCCTTCGAACCTCTGTGGCCTCACCTGTCAGCACCAGCCGTCATTGAGAAAGAGGAGGAGGATGAAGACAGGCTCTGACCTCCCACCCGTACTGCTGGTGTCACCCAGGCAGACTGGAATGCTGGAAACACCCCCCCCCCCCCCTCCTCACGTGACATTCCTGCTGATGGTGTCACACTCCTGCAGTGGCCCGACCAGTCACAGCGCAGTAAATCTTCCTCCCAATGTCTGACCTACAGTCACATCAGTCAGAGCTCCACGAAACTCCCAGATTCTTTCTACAAAGTTCAGGAACTTCAGATGACGAGGAACGTTTCACAAAGATCAGGAACTCTAAATAAGAAGAAATTTCGACAAAGATCAGGAACATGTCACAAAGATCATGCACTTTAAATGAGCAGAACCTTGCCAAAAAGATCAGAAGCTTTAAATGAACAGGAACTTTCCAAAAAGATCAGGGACTTTCCAAAAAGATCAGAACCTTAAATGAGGAGGAACTTTGCACAAAGTGCAGGAACTTAAATGAGCAGAACCTTTCCACAAAGATTAGGAACTTTAAACAAACATGAACTTCTCACAAAAAACAGGAACTTTAAATGAGCAGGAACTTTCCACAAAGATTGGGAACTGAAATGAGCTGAATCTTTCCACAAATATGAGGAATTCTAAATGAACGGGGACCGATATTCCTTTTTCAGATTTGCCTTTCTGTCCTCTGAGGTAACTAAAACCAGAAACTGTTTGGATAATCAGGAATGTCCCCTGGACTCTCAGCAGAAATGCTGAGGGTCCTTGCAGTGGAAACACAAGGACATGAGTTCCTCCAAAGGTTCCTCCTGAGATGGAAGTCATGATGAAACATCTGATTGGGTTCCTCAGTGTCCAATATCCTCGGAAAGCCCAAGAGCTTAACATCTGCCAAATGTAAATCCAGTTTTCCCTTTCAGCCTTGTTTCATGCATACAGAGATTCCTCCTGATTCTCTGGCTCTTTTCATAATATTATACACTGTAGATGGTGGGTTCATCAAAGTCAACTGTTGCCAATTAACCTAATTACTTGTCAAATGCTCCTCCAGATGTTTCTGATTTGTAACAATTGCTTTTCCAGCCTTTTTGTTGCTCTTGTTCCAACTTTTTACAGGTGTGTTGCTGCCATCAGATTCACTATCAGCTCATATTTTCCATTAAATAGTGAAATGTCTCAGTTTCAACTCTTGCTTTTTTGCTTTAAGTGGAAAATTAACCAAAACATTAAAACAAGTTTTCTCCATTTTACCATAAAGAACCAGAAACTGTTAAGCCTGAACAGCTTCTTGCAGCATCATTGGGAAACGCTCCAGAAACAGATCTGGTTAAAAATAAATGAAACAACGTTCTGTAAAAAGTAAACCAAAGGAGGATCCTCAGATATGCTGAACACTTCTGCTGCTGGCAGGAAACCACAGAAAACAACTTTAACCAGACGGCGGACTCAGCTCAGACAGTTTTCTCAGTGATAGAAGTTGCTGCTTTAGATTAAAGCCAGTTCATGTCCACAGATTTCATTTTCCAGCCTCGGTTTACGAGACGATTCGGCTGTTTTCTGTCAGGAAGACTCAGAACATTTAAAATAAAAGTTTTATGAGAGCAGGTGGAGAAGATTTTACTGTCAGATCAGAGCAGACCACACAGAAGTCTTAACATGGATCCAGCTGTAGATAAAACACTGCCTGCTTCTACGTCAAACGCAAGCCGACGGCAGCAGGATGCAAAGAGACGTTTGACTTTCTGTTCGTCTTCTGAAGACATACGTCTGAACTCAGGACGTCCAATTCATATAAAAATGACAAAAAAGTTAAAAACCAAATTAGCAGAGTCAGTAGCAGCCAGAAGCTGCTGATCAATGCACTGATTACCTGATCATCATCAGTATTAGATCCTGTATGATCTAGAGAGGCAGCTGTTACTGCGAGGGTCGTATCTGGAGTCATCATTCTACAGAGAGAAAGATCTTCCAGGACAGGACGCCCCAGCAGGTTCTGACCATCTGATCAAAATCTCAGACTCTCCAGGTCTCAGTTAGCAGGTTAAATGTTAAAGCTTGTGACAGTTCAGTTAGAAAAGACTAAACCAGTATGGCTTGTTGGGAGAGGTTGCAGGAGAAAGACTCAGAAAAAGAAGAAAACTTGTTCTTCAGCTACAAGGTGTGGAGACCTTTCAGTCTTTGAGTGGACCATGAACTCCTCTGTCGTCAGATGTGAGACCATCTGGACCTGCAGCCTGGTTCTGGTTCAGTCTCTCCAGCTGCTTCTTCACCTGACAGGTTGGAGGAGGTTTCAGTGTGGTCTAGTCAGAGTCCAGACCTCATTCTGACTGAGATGCGGCGGTGGGACCTTCAGATGCTGCAAACCTGAATGATCTGAAGCAACGATGGAAAGAAGAGTGAAGCAGAATTCCTCCCCAACCATACAATGAGACAGAACTTCAGATAAAAACTCAGTAGAAATATTTTAACTTTCATCAATCAGAAACGTGTCTGAAGGACTGATGGACGGCAGACTTCCCGTCCCCTCAGCTGCTTGGGAATCTCTTCCTAGACAAAAGATCAGCGCTCCCACTAGGTGGGGCGGGGGAATGGGGGTTCATTCCAGCCTGGTGCTCCATAGAAACCTGTCCAAACATGGAGCCAGCGGTCTGCAGGAGGCGTCAGCACAGACTCAAACACTAATTTGTCTCTCTGGGATGCATAAAAGAGGCCTCCCTTTATACTCACACAGAGGCAGCCAGTAAAAACAAATAACCACAGCACTGCTGGTTCTGGAAGCCACGCACTCCTCAGCTCACTTTCCCTGCAGGTACGCATTAAGAGGAGGGGTATATCAGGACTAAAGGTGTAGCTGATCTGCAGCATAAATCAGAGCCAGGGGTAAAAACATGGCAGCTTCTGTTACCAGAGACTCTGGCGACCAGCCTGAATGCCGTTCTGTTTCGTCACACTTCACCTCCAGCTGCCTTCTTCTTCTATGGTTCAGAGATCTTCTCACAACTCCACCAAGAACCTTAACCACAGAGAAACATGAAGTCCAGCCAGATTTAGGACCTATCACCCCAGTAAAAAAACCACAGCTCAATCTCAAACCTTAATGTTAAACCCTTAAACCACCAGAAGATCTCCCAGAGCTCCATCTCTTTTACCATCATCGTTTTCTCAGGAACAGTAGTAACTCTGTGGGGTGAATTGTTATGAATAGTTACCCTTTAGGTGATCTACGGAGGTTTTCCAGATATTTATATCCCGTCCAGGAGGTTTACAATCCAGCCACAAAATGTAATGTTTATTTAGAGACTCTATCTGGTAAATCTACAATGATCATAATAACAGCCTTATTTATCACATTTCATCATAAAAAGATCACTATCACTACTATGTTGCTAGGAGACCTCTATTTAGACCTGGAAATGATGATGAAGCCAATCAGGCGCAGCCAAAGATCAACATATAACACACAGGAAATAAAATGAGAAGATACAGCTGCTCTTAGTGAAACATTATATAAATCTGACGTCTAGGTTTTACACGGTGTTTTTCTGTGTGCAGCCTGAAAAAGGCGGGAATCACCATGACAACCAATAACCCAGCAGTAACATGTTTCCATCATGTCTTCCACATTTCAGCTTTTCAGATGTTTGCAGACTGTGAAGTTCTGGTTTGTTCCTCCAACGTGGAGAAAGTTGCTCCTCCAGATGACCTGATCTCAGACATCAGCTCTTGGATTTATCATCAGCTTTCTTCCAGGACTTGGCTGTCATCCAGACTCAGAGTCTCGCCCACTGACCCCTGACCTCTGACCCCACCCTGTGGGCCCTCCGAGGGACCAACAGGGAGGCTGACAGCTGAAGGAGCCTCAGGACTGATGTGGTGGTCCTTCTCCTGCTCTACCAGCCTCTCAGACACTTTTGTTTAGTTAAATATGAAGGACTCCGGGATCCTTATGAAGTCTGGGAGTCAAGAGAACCTCAGCTGGTCCACACTGCTGGACGAGATGAGACGTCCAATGGAATTTCTACCAGAATGTCCACCCGAATGTCCAGCAGAGAGAACGTCCACAAGACCGAACATCCACCTGAACGTCCAGCAGAGAACGTCCACAAGACCGAACATCCACCAGAACGTCCAAAAGAGAGAACGTCCACAAGACCGAACATCCACCAGAACGTCCAAAAGAGAGAACGTCCACAAGACAAAACATCCACTAGAACGTCCAACAGAGAGAACGTCCACAAGACAGAACATCCAACAGAACGTCCAACAGAGAGAACGTCCACAAGACAGAACGTCATCCAAAACATCCACCAGAATGTCCACAAAACTGAACGTCCACCAGGCAGAATGTCCAACACGATGTTCACAAGAAACAACGTCCAGCAGACAGAACGGAAGTCAGATGAAGAGCAGGTGAATGTCTCGTCTGCTGGTGTTCGATAGACATGAACGTCTCAGAGTTCAGTACCTGAGCAGGAAATGAACTTAAAGCTGAGAGTTCATTCAGATGTAAACATAAAGGAATGAATAAATAGTAAGAAATAGAAAGAAAGAATAGAAAAAATATAAGTAAAACTATTAATAAAATAAACTAAATCAAAGTTGAGAGCAGTCAGATGATAATGATGATTATTCTTTACTCTTTTGTAGTTAATTGATCTATTGTAATATTTTTACATTATTTTTTTGTCATTTAAAATGTTTAAATATTGTAAAAAAAAAAAAACATATTTTGTATTTCATGACATTAAAGCTGAAAACAGCAGAAGGAACAGATCTGTAGGAAATATAAAAGTGAAAATAATTTAAAAATAAACGTCCCAGGATATGAAATGATTAGAAAACCAATAACGACGTCATCACTCACCCATCTGAGTCCTGGTAGTTGACGTTCAGCCTCTTGGTGGATCCAAGCAGCTCTGAAACACAGAACACAGAACATCAGAGTTCTTCTTCATCTACAACGGAGAACGCCGTGGCGCCGCGGCCTCCATAAGGCGTACCAGGGACCAGGACAAAGATGGAGGTCGACCCTCAGAACACTAGGCTGGTGGGTCGGCTCAAAGTCTGAGTGACAAACAGCAGAACCAACAGAACCTGACATGAAGTCATGCAGAGTGGTTCTGGTTCTGTGTTCTTTGCACACTAACAACCCAGTTTTCCTCGAATCACAGCACCAACTAAATAAATGCAGGCCAACACTGAGGCTGTTTGTGGAAATTCTTAAATATTTTTAAAATAATATTATTATTTGTTGTAATCTTTCATAATAATAAAAAAATGTAATAAAATTATTCAGAATTTGGGACTTTTTAAAAAATTTCAGCATTTTTATGTTTTAATATCTGCCACATTAAAATGTTAATAATAATTTTTAATAATAATTAAATAAAATGTGTTAATTTAATGTTTATTTTTCTATTATTTTAATTTAAATACATTTTTAATTGTTTAATATTATAAATCTTTTTCTGGTGTGTCGTGATTTCTGGAGAACCAGGTCTGATTTATGATCAGCGACCTAATGGCGTCTGTCTGCGAATGGCGTCCGTCCTTTGGTTTCATGACCGAGTTCGATGTTTCTGTCTGGATCTCCAACAGGTCCGGGTCTGCAGACAGCGGCATCACTCTGATTGGTCCCTGGTGGCTGCGCCCCCCCCCATCATCCTCCCTCCAACAATCGCAGCAAACATCTCGGCAGGCGTCTTCTCAGGGGCGCTGGCGCTGCTTTGATTATGACCTGGATTTTATGATTCATGAGGAGAAACAAGTAGAAAAATGAAAACCCAGACGGGACGAGGGGGGCGTTGACTCCGCCTGCAGCTTCTCGCTGATGGTGGTGGTGGAGGGGCGTGCACGTGACCGGTGATCAGAACTCATCTTCACAGTAGGTAAGAGGAGCAGAACTGGTTCTTGGATCAGGACCGGGTTCAGTAGATGTGAGCTGAAGTCGAACATGATGGTTCAGATTGGGTCGGCTTCTTCTTCTTCTCTGATGTTTTTGTCTCACCTTTGGGAGTTCAGGAAGATTCCTGATCTAAACTCTGTTCAGTCTCATTACATATCAGCTATGATGAAGAGACGTGAAGGTTCTGCTCAGAGCTCGTTCACGGTTCGGCCCGTCAGAACCGCTTCAGAGTTCATGTTAAACATCATGTTACACACCACATGGTCCTGGAGCAGATTTAAATGTATTCTTTGAAGATAATGGTACAGCTAGAAAGAAAAAGACAAACATTTCCAATTTTCTGCTTTTGTTTGAATGAATCATGTGACGTTCAGTGTCCTCAGGAAAGAATATCCACGTTGGTGATATTTCCTTAGACTTGTCCCAGGTGTGATTTTCCAAATAAAGAACTCAAAACTGGACTCTGACCCCATCAGGTCTAAACATCTGATTCCATCATTCTGTATTTATGGTCCTCATTATGTCCAAAAGCAAGACATTTATTTATCAAGGCATCAAGTTTGCATTTATCTCTTTAAGAGAAGCAACATGTTGGTTTTAATCTGTTGGGACAGACTAAAAGCGGGTGCGTTTCATTGGTCTGAGCTCGCTGGAGGCCATGAGCTGAAGTCTGATTACAGACTCCGTCTTTTGTTGCTTCTAAAAGCGTCCACATTGTTTGAATCTGTTATTTTTAGCGCAGCTACGAGGATGCTGATGAAGATGATGAAGCTGATGTCATGTCCACACGGCCTCCGGTTAACCTGAAGCCACCGTCATCTGCAGCACATTAACCCAGAGTTATTTTTATTGCTGTTTATGGAGCGCTGGCAGAGCGGCGTTTTCTAACTTCAGCTAAACGTCCTGCAGATCTGCAGCCACAAGAATGCACTGAGGAGGAGGAGGAGGAGGAGGAGGAGGAGGTTTCTGCAAAAGTCTGCACATTTTAAGGCCTTGCTGAGGCCAAAGTTTCAGGCTCAGAGAGAATCTGTAAAAAAGTCCACAAACCAAAATAAGACGGCCTTGATTATAGTCCTGCAGGCTGTGCCTGGCATGTCTCTGTTTCTGAGCTGAGGTGAAGACAAAGACGCGAGGAGCTGAGGTGGATGTGGCCTCGCGGCAGTGCAGCAGCAGTTTGCCTTCGTCAACTCTGGTCGTCCTCTAGACAACCAGTCAGAAAGTGTCCGCTGAAACTCTGCAGATCCGGAGACGACGTCCAGGCCGAGAAGCAGCCAGAAACAGCAGGTCACGTGATGCAAGTTCAGACAGAAACAAGCTGATCATGACTGGATTTCATTCACCAGCAGGTTTTAGGAAGAATTTAATCCGTTCATGGACGTGTCCTGGAGGGGATTACATGTTTATATGTACAGCCTGACAAAGTGACGATGAAGTCTGGGATACCAACACAAGACTTATTAGCAATTTACTTCAAAGATCTTGCAGCTGTTTCAAAGATGTCATGAGAAATATAAATTACAGATGACGCTGATTTACTCATTTCTCATAAACATGTCTCAATACCCATGAAGTAAATAATCTCATCAATCAAAATGGCTTCAAATGAATAAATTGGTGGAGAAAAATACTCAAATATTCTTTGAAATCTTGACTGATGAAAAACATCATCAGGATAACGTGTCTTCATTTTAACTTCCTCTGCTCAGATTTGAACAGAAAACAACCTCCATCTCCACAAAACTGAAAGCAAACAAACAAACAAAAAAAAACAATCCAGTTTGGGAGGTTTTTGTGATGCAGCAGGTCTGTTTGAAGACTCGGAGGTCTCAGAGGGAAACATGGGCTCCCCCGTCCTTCCTCTGGTCCTCCCGGCCTTCATGGAGCTTGGACTGGGAACACAGGAAGTTCTGCTGGTGCTTGTCCAGAGCAGGACTGGGACATGTCTGCCTCTTATCTGCTGACTGAATGAGGACACCCAGAGACGAAGATTACAGAGCCTCCTGTCTTATCTGAGCAGGTTCCTCCCGCTAGACTCTCCTCCGTTTGGATCCAACCCAGAACCAGAACCAGACTCCGGTCATACAGACTGGTTTTGTTACCAGTGAGAAATATCAAATTAGGTGAATTAGTAGAAAGCAAAGAACAGACAGAATGAGAGGAAACATTTAACCTAAGAGTTTATTTAATGTTTGGTGAGAGAAAATATCTGTTAACTGCTGTGGCGTAAAACTTGTCCTGAAAATATCTTAAAAGATGTATAGAAATAAGAAGACCATTATTTGTGATACAAAATGTTAAATTAAGCTGAAATAGGTCTGAATAGTTCCTTTGTTTTCTTTATAACATATAAAGTTGATTTAATTTTCCTTTGTTGATTTTCTTGTAAAAGTTCAGGTGTTTTATGGCATTTACTTCAACCTGCACCATTTTGCTTTATTTTGTTTATTATCTTGTCAATGTTTTGCATTTATTTGCCTCCATTTTAAAAGAAACCAGTAAACCAACCTCAAGGCGAATAAAGAATATTTTAGTTTTAGTCTATAACTAGTTAACAGGACAAGGATTTTATTAAAATCAAATTACTGGACGTCAGTGTTGAAAATGTTTAATATTCTGATGAAGGATTGCCATACGTAAAAACATTGATATGTGGCCCGATCTGCAAAAAGAAATTGCATTTAAAGTTAGATTTTCCAGAAAATATTAAAAATATTCTTTGATTTTACCTGCACTGTTTTTCAATCAGTTGTCATCCAATCAGATTATTCCTCAGAGTTTAACTCGAGGACACGAGGTGAGCGGTTCCTGATCAGCTCACCGGAGCTGACCAATCACAGCACAGGGGCTTTCCTGGTGGGGGCGGGGTTACCTAGCTTTAGTTCTTTATTATTTCAGGTTATTATAATATTTTCTAAAAATCGTAATATACTTGTATTTCTTTGTACTAAAACATTATTTCTAGGTTATCATGCTGTTATTTTACTGGTCCAGCCCACTGGAGACCAGATTGTTCTGATGTGGAACGTGAGATGAGACACTGATCCAGTTTAAACTGGCTAGTTTTTATAAAAGTTAAAAAAAAAATTTAACTGGTTGAAGTTGCAGTGGCTTCTGGGTAATGACATCAAACAGTTGCTATGGTCTTAAACAGTATCTTTTCAGGTGTAGCCGCTGGTTGTTTTCTAAGGTTTACTTTTGCCTTCTTTTTCTTCTTTTTTCACACTCCCCTAAAGTTGTTTGGTCAAGTCCAGCATTATTTTATAATAAACAAACAAACAAATAAATAAACTAGCTAGCTCCTGTTGGTCACCATCAGCCAGATGATCTTCTGCTGCCATGATGCTGGACGGGACAGGACTGCTGGTTCAGGGAAGGTGGAGCAGGACGCTGTGGAGGCGCTGGGCTGTAACCCGACCATGACTCTGTCAGAGGAAGAGGAGGGGGTGTGTTGATGGAGGCTCCGGGGGCGTGGAGCTGATCTCAGAAACAAAGCCAGGACTCCGAGCCGGGCCCCTTCTACACTTCCTGTTCCAAAACAATGGCTCCAGAGCAGGAGGTGGCAGCCTTGTTTCGGCTCAAACCCTCCCAGGAAAACAACCACCTCACTGAGAACTCCAACGCTTTCTGATCGCCACCTCCTCCCCCCACATCGTCTGTAAAACCAGGTTTAAACCTTTTCTTACTCTCATTAGAGCCGGAATCTGGTTTATTATACCCTACAATCAACATTCAGCTGGTAACTTACCTCAGAGTGTTTAATGACAACAAACTGAGACTCAGTTCAGAAAGATTCATCATTCTGGTTTTTACATTTCATTTGTTGTTTTCAACCAATGACAGCCTAAAGATCCAGTTTAAACTGGTTCTTTGCTAAGTTGTCTGTCATGTGTTGACACAACTCTGGCTCATCCTTTGAGTTAGGAGCATTTTTTTTATCCTGAATGATTCATAGGTTAGAGTTAAGTGGCTTAAAGAAAAAACCCATTTGATCAGGAGCAGTTTAGAAGATGAAAACTAAGAAATGAATCTGGACTAGACGCAGATCTGGATGTTAAAACTACAGATTCTCTCCAGAAGAATCTCTGAGGAAGGTTTTCTGATTTCTGTTGAGCTCCTGCTTTTATCAGCAGACTGATAACACCAGCCAATAAGACCGACCTCATCCCCGCATCGGCATCCTAGCTCAGCCTGAGCCTCTGACTCAGAGCTCCACCAGGAACGCCGGGAATGTAAACAGCATTTCTGCCATTCCCCGCCGCAGATGCTCGGAGATGAGGTTAACCTGACACTGCTGGTGTGCTGTTTGTAACAGGAGACGTCCTGCTACACTAACTAAACTTCCATGGAAAGGAAACCAACAACCTGGAAACCTGGTTTAAATCGGATCAATCTGGAAGTGGAAGACCTTATCCTGACAGGAAGTCGATCAGAAGCCTCAACCTGATGAAGAATTTATGTTCCTTTACATGGTTTTACATCCTCCCGATAGTTCTGATTTTCCTCTAAATACAGAAAAATCAGGAATCGCCTGGAGGAAAACCGGCTTCACGATCCGGATCCGTCTGAACACAGCTGATCCAACAGAACATGATCTCAACAGGACTCGGCTCGATTCTGGACCACAAACTCAGACAAACGACTAATCAGCACAACAGGAAGCAGAACCAGGGCTAACATCCCGACCCGGCCCGGTTCCGTCTTCACAAGGAAACCATCTGTGAGATCGTCTCGGTTCTGATCCAAACCACATCTGCAGGAGGATGAGATGTTTTCTAACGGGTCCAGAACCTAAAATGTGATCCAAAACATGTAAAAGGAACATTTTCCATTGTTTCTGTTGGTCTTATCATGAGATCTGGGTCTGTCCTGGACCGTCAGGTGGGGCGAGACCTCAGGACGGATCAGCTAATGGGACCAGAACAAACTAAGGTTGCAATGACTGATCCAATCTGGTGGTCCAGAACATCAGAACCACTTGCTTTCATGTCCCTCTGACGCCTCAAGACCGGACTCTGGACCCCCTCTGAGGGCAGCAGCAGATCAAACTTGATCCAGATTCAGTTCTTGGTCTAGTCCTCCTCAGAATCCAAAGAAAGGTGGTTTTAAACCGTAATCTGGATCTGGTTTTCACCACCTCACATCTTCCATATTAACTAAAAGGACCAAAGCAGACCAGAACCAGAGACATTTTCTATTTTTAAACTGGTCACACTGGTTCAGGGATTTTACACAACATAAGAACTGGTCTCTGTGGGCCTGGTGCTGATATGGAACCAGTAAGAACAGAAAACAACAGAAACAGTCAATATTAAAGTTCTGGTTCTGGTTCTGAAACCCATCCTGGGAACGAGGACTAAATCCATCAGCTGCCGGAGAAGAGGACAGGAAGAACGTCTTGCTGAAGATAACGAAACTGAAACTAAACAATAACAGAACCACGACAGATTCAGAAGTCGGTTCTGGTTCTGGTTTACCAAAGAGACCCGGCTCAGCGGCTCCTGCTGATGCAGCCGAGGAGGTTGGGTGTGTTGGTGCAGCTGGAAGCTGCAGACAGTCGCCTCTTTCACACTCTGCCGTGGAAATGCTGACGGCAGTCCTTCAGGCCCGCATGGCGTCCACATGGGGATGGTGGGGGGACAGACAGGTGGACGGCGTGGACACAGACACCCTCCTCAGGATGGCTAATGGAGGACTGACATAGAGGTGTCAGCTGTCTGAGCCCAGCTGGAGTTTACTCATGAATTCTGCTTGGTAAACATCAGCAGAGTGTTAATGAACCACAGAGGACTCGGGATGAGGAGGAGAAGGAAAATTATCCTGATAGAAGGACGGAGCAAACCGACTCCACTGGACAGAACCAAATCAAATCTATCTTTATTTATATAGCGCTTTCACATACCAAGAGGCCCCCGAAGTGCTGCACAGGTAAAATAATAATACAAAATAAAACATCAAACAGCAACAAAATAAACAATAAAATGCAAAAGAAAAAAAGATGCAAATGTGCAAAGCCTGGCCAAGTTCATTACTATGACAACGGGTGATTAGGCCTTTCCAGTACGCTGCGCTTACACAATAGCGGGTGAGCGTTTGAAAGGGAAGAGGAAATTGCACAGCTTGGACGCAAAAACTGTACGACTGCAATGGAAAACAAGTTGAAAAGTAGGGAAAAAAACATGTTGATTCATACATGTGAGATAAGAATGGTGATGAACTATCTGTAGCCTGGTGTTGAGAGGGATTTACTGGAACACTCCAGCTATCTATCTTTTTTTTTCGTTTTGCTTTAGTGGTAACAACCTTGCCCGTGTACATAATAATCAAATTGTAAAAGGAAAGAAGAAGTTAGTTAACTTATATATAGCATATATGAAGGAAAACCAACTATGGAAACACAAATTCTGAATTGTTTACTTTAAAATCATATCAAAGTGTACCTAAAAAGAAGAAGAAAAAAAAAAGATTCAGCTTAAATGCTCACATAGAAGCCTGAAGAATGTAAACAGCTGTTATGACTATCAGCACTTTCACCTACATTTTTAAACATCAACAAAAATTTACTCCTCATCCAGTAATTCTATAATTTCTCAGCCTCATGTGGACAAACTGCTGCAGAAGATACGTTTGCTGTCAAGCACTAAATAACACAACATATACAGTATAATATACCATAAATTAAACAGTGACATAATGATTTTGTGATTTAAATAATAGTATTGATGTCTGAGGTAAATAAACCTTTTAAAGCTTTGAAATACCATCTGGTAGCATATTTTTCAGTGACTATTCTATATCCTATCATAAAATATTGTTCAATTAAACATTCCTCAGCCATCTCAAACCACTTGTTTAGGTTTATAATGTTAAAAGACAGTAAATGTCATCATGGAGTGACATCTCAACTCATTTAAAGGAAATAAGATAATACATTAATATAAAACAAACTATGTTACTCTAAGTAAGTAACATTACAAACAAAAACATTTTTTTCAGTGAATCATTATTGGAGTAACTCATTAATAAGACAATATTATAACCTCTGTTTTTAGCTCATCGTCTATAATTTCGTGGAAACACCATGAGTCCAATGCAGGTTTGCGCGCTAAAGCCGCATCTGCTCATCCGTTAACTCCACCCTTGTTATCTGTTTTCCTGTTGTATCCGATGTTAAAGAGTTTAAATGCTGAAAGAAGAGAAACAGTCACTGTTTAACTTCCTTCTTAACTAATTTATCTAAAAGCAAAATCCAGTGCCAAAGAAAAGCTTTATCGCATTATTATATTTTATTCTAAAGTCCTAAAAAGTTTTTCCTTCATTGTGAACTATTCATTGATGATACTGATCAGAAAATGTTTTATGTAACACGAGTAAATAACTGAATGTGTATTTTTGGCTGCGTCCAAGGTTGCCAAGAGTTGATTTACAAGCATTCCAGGATACTAAACATAATTACAGTCTTTGCTTTATACATTTAAACAAACACAAACACACACCAGAACCCTCACCCTCTAACACTTCCTGCTCACACAACAAAATCAGTTCAGGCACAGAGCAACACAGCAGGGTGGGGCTTGATCTCCCCCCTCCACCACATTTAACAAAAAATGTGAGTTTGTGAAAGGCACAGATGGGCACGAGGACTGCTCAGTAGTACCACTGAGACAGCACCTCTCAATTTGATTAGCACAGAGCGGGGGGAAAAAAAAACAAACAAAAAAAACTATTCGTATTAAGAAACCAGAGGTGACGCAGAGCAGGATCATGTGTTACTGGAAGCTTTGAGAAGATTAGGAACTGCAGAGGGGAGGGTGGACTTATTGCATAAAATACTTCCAGGCCAACTGACCATAACCTGCTCACTGATCATAAACTACTACACTACTAGAGGTAAGCTCCTGAAAATGGCATGTTTTTTTTTTTGTTGTTGTTTTTCATTTTACTTGAGCACTACCTTAATTTTATATTGTTAATGCATGGTTTATTTTTTAATTCCTTCAATACAGGAATAACATGTCAGATAAGGTTGTTTTCTAGTTTGATTTAATGTTAAACGCACTACCTCAAAATCTCTAATGAGGAAGATTCAAACTAATAGGATGCTGGACATAATGAATATGACAGTAATAACATGTAAAATAGTGAAAACATTTACTTTCCTCTCTTAAATTGCAACCCAGTACCTCACTTCTTAATTGAAAGCAGATATGAATATAAAATGCACTGAAAATGTGTACAGATGTGACGCACCACGATGTATTTTAAAACCTACCCCTCTTTGATGTAATAGAAATCAAAAAAGAAAGAAAGAAGCTGCTTATTTCAGCCTCAGTAAAACCTTACTTCTTTTTCAAAACTCCTTCTGCACCCTAATATGTCTCAGCCACTGAGAAACAGCTCACGTCTGCTAGTCTTAAGTTTCAGGATGAATTTGTACGGAGAAGTGGGTCATTACATTGGCCCAAGTTCACCCCCTGAGCCTCCAGCTTGATTGTAAACAGGAAGAACAGCTTGGACCTCACATTGTCTAATGCTGGGATGTAGACAAAACACAATCTTTTTGCAAACCCCCCCCCAAAAAAAAGAAAACCAAACACACAAAAAAATATTCATTTTTTTGTTGTTTACAAATTTGCTCAAAATGTTTTACAGCAAGTTTTTAAAACATGCTTGTGCTCCAAAACTAAATCCTGAGCAATGAAGTTTTAGTGCCAAGGCCTGCTACACATTGTGATTTAACAGTCAATCCTTTCAGCAATGTTGGCGGACAACACTCCTACCCAGATCCAGTTTATACAAACAGCTCCTTCTGGCATAAATACCAACTGAGACTGCAACATGTAGACACTGTTACTAATTAGAGCTGCCTGCAGTATAACTACCTTATTATTGTGGCGATTTAAAGTTTTGAAAGTCCCTTTGTGGCACTGAAATGAGAAAATCTGCAGGAGGGAACAAGAAACTTATTATTGTTTCCATGGAGCAATTATCTCTATTTCCCTGAAAAATCTTTCCAGAGCTGTCCAGTTTATTCAGCGGGTGAAGCCATTAGTGCTGACACACCAGAAATAGCTTTGAGTTTGTAATTTGTCATCCTGAAGGCATCCAGACAAGTTGTGTCATCCGTAAAACTTTGGATAAGTTGCATTGGCATGGGTTTTCAGGAAACTTTGTTTTTTTAGATACTTTTTTGTGTTAAAATGATTAATGAGATGAATATGTTTGGAGTCCAATACTATATGTAGTCAGTGAAATTGCACATCTCAAAATAAACGTGCTGTTTTTATTTTCTTTTTTGTCCATATCTGCTTTGTTTCATACAAATAACAGATCAATAAAGCTACCTCCTTAAAGTTGTAGCAGATCTACCCAGTCTTGAAAAAGGGTTTTTCTTTTTTCATTTCAGAATTAAGGCATGTAAAAATATCATGCTTTTTTTTTTTTTTTTTTTTCTCTTTCAGATGAGTTTTTTTTCTCCCCCCCCCCCCTCCCTTCTTTTTTTTTCTAGAACCAAACACAAAAGAAAAAAAGAA
>JBAGKM010000024.1:29155660-29167866 GCA_037177155.1 Melanotaenia catherinae
CAGATCATGGAAACAAACAAAATATCTGATCATAATTATGCTGACGACACTTGGCTCTATACTGCTGTTTCACCAGGAGACTCTGGTCCCAGACTAATCGATATGTGGATGTTCCAGAAGGTTTTTCAGCTAAATAAAGATAAATCTGAAATTACTGTGTTTGGACCCAAAGATGATTGTCCATCTTCAGTCAGCAATCTTAAAACCAACGGATCAATCCAGAACTTCTGGTGTCAATTTGGACTCCATATTAAAGAAGGAACCGGACCAGCCTTTTACCACCTGAAGAACAGATCTAGAACAAGCGGACTGATGACTACTATAATAGAGGCTTTACAGTTTCACTAAGAAACTAATCCAGATGCTGCTGCTCATGTCCTCTTTTAGGACATGGAAAAGGAAGCTTATCCCTCTGGTTCTTTTGATCATGTTCAGCATATTGGATGGCCTTATGTTTGATATGTGCTATATAAATAAATTTGCTTTGCCTAAAGTGGTTCAGCAGATCTTATCTGGATATTATCTTCAATTACTAGCTGTTTGGTCCATGTCCAAGCTTTTAAACCCCATTTCCAAACAACAGACACGTTAAGTTTAAAATCTGCTACAGCTTCACTTTTTAGTTCTCCGCAATGACTCATTAATGTGAGTCAGGTGTGTTGAAGCAGGGATACATGGAAATCCTGCCATTGTAGGACCACACTGAGTGGCCCTGCTCTAAATGAATTTCCTTCTGAACGGTTTATCCCTGAACCTCCACACTCTGGTGATCACCCTTCATCTTTTTTTCCGAAGATTTCCGAACATCTTCCCCAGGATTGCATCCTCCTGTCACAGCATAGACACAAAGTAAATCCTTCACTTTCTCAGACTTCCCTTCAGATGTGGTTCACAGCAGCAGGATGAAGTGGGCGGAGCCGTGCAGCGGCAGCATGTTGACTGTAAACACTCCACAGCACCCCTCCCTCTGTGCTGTAAGTCCTTTTAATCCTGGCTGGACACCATCTGGAAGCTCAGTGTGTGATGCTGGTGCAACAGATGTGAGCATGATGGAGACTGGGGTCGTACATGTCCTTCAAAAGTCACACTGCCGTCCCAAAATATGGAAGGCTGAGTTCGTGGAATCCTGTCGAGTTCCTTAGCTAGACTTGATTGACAAGGCGTGGTGTGGTGGAGACCGATGATGATGATTCAGCTTTTAATGTTAAAAACATGAACTAACTTGCGATTTTGAACATTTTTTGTTGTGACGTAGCTCCATCTGAGAAACCTCTAACAGTCAGCTTTCAGAAGACCTTTCAGAAAAAAGTTTTATGAAATCAAATTATCTGAGTTTTAATATGATCTGTCCACCATTACCAGGATTTACCAATGTTACCATGGTAACAACAGAATAATCCCAAAGACCCCATCTTTCAGGTTCGACCCAGTCGCAGCGCCTGACAGTAAAGTTCTACCAGAATTTAGACGGATCCAAACCACCATGGATCCAAGTGGACCCTTAGAAACCAGATCAAAACCAGGACTCGGATCATGAGCTCCTGAACCAGGATTAAGAGGACTTACTGTTCCTGCTGGTCTTCAGCTTGGACAGCAGCTTCTGGGTGGACAGCAGGTCTCCGCTCTTCACCGCCTGCAGCAGCTCCTGCTCCTTCCCCATCTTCCTCCTCCACAAGTTCGGACCAGCTTCACCTCCTCCTCCTCAGACCTTCATACTGGACCTGGTTCAGGCGAGACCCTCCTCTTCCTCACGTCTGGAAACTTTCCAGAGACAAACGCTCCTCGTCAGCTTCAGCTGGAGGAAGAAGAGGAGGTGATGAAGAGGGGGAGGTGTCAGGACTGAAAGAAAAAAAAGTGAATGAAGATGAGGAGGGAAGGATGAAGGAGCAGTTTGCTGATTCTGTTAGAGAAGCTAAGAAACCTCAAACTGATCAATAAATCTCCGTCATCAATAAACATATTATTAACTTTGTTATAAAGTTTCAGCTGAATAAAGTTTTTTCCCAGCAGAAATGTCTGCAGGTTAAAGTTTAAATTACGACAACTTGACTGTTTTATCGTAAACTTTGTCGTCAAAGTTTAGTCAACACGCGAATCCCAAACAAAATAATGAAGAAAATAAATCAAATTTAGTCATTTTCTTTGTTTGTTTTTGATTCTCCAAACGTTTTGTTTTCTTTTTTGTCCTTTCAGTTTTCTAAAATGATCTCTCTACATTTTTTTGTTTTGTTCCCACATTTTCTAATTACTTTAGTTTTCCATTTAATTTATTGTTTTCTAAAATGCTTTCATGCATTTCATTTTCTATATTCCATACATACATATATATTCTATGTTTTATTTCACAGTTTGTAAAATTTTGTATTTTTTTCTCAATTTTTAAAATGTCTTTTAGAAAAAAACAATTTTGTGTATTATCTTCCGTCTCACATTTGAAACTTTTTTAAATAGTTTTTTTTTGTAAATATGTTTTTTAATCAAAGTTGTTTCATTCAGAATTTTCTGTAAGAATTACAACCCTAGAAATTTAGGGTTTTAAGTTTATATGTTTTTGCTTTGTGACATTTCAGAATAGAGTCAGTGTCACCATACTGACCTTTCGGTGTCCTCATCATTGTCACCCAATAATCATGAGAATGCAGCAGAATATTGAAACTCTGGAGATTTATTAGAAATGACCAAACACTTACAGTCATAATGTGAAAAGTTTCATATGAGTTCTTCATTTCATATAGTAAACAAGTTATTTTACCCCAACCAATGCAATGAGTAGCTTCTCATTTCTTAAACAACCATGTGGAAAAACTACCTGACCATCGTCTTCCAGGATGAAATGTAGTCAGAAAAACATCCTGAATGATGGTGATCGGTGATCACTTCAACGTTTGGTGAAATCAGAAAAACAACAGTAGAACTCAGGGCTATGTTTAGTCAAAATAAGACCGTTTCCACATGAACAGTGTGGAAGAAACTCACAGGACTGGGACTGAACAGCTGTGTAGCCATAAGAAAACCACGTATCCATCAGGCCAACCAGAGGAAAAGGCTTCAGTTTGTTACAGTGAAACAATGCCACAGCGAATGCTGCTGCAAGCAAAGCTAAAGGTGGTACAACTAAATATTAGGAGTGTGTGACCTTATTTTTTTCTGTGGTGACTTTCTATGGGTCAGACTTTACCTAATACCAGAACCACAGGCTCTGAACAAGCCCTGTGTACAGTCTGAAGCACCTGCATCTGCTGAACTGAGCCATGTGTCTGCAGAAAGTGCGAGATTGTTTGGAGATGTGTTCAAGTGTTCTCTGTAACATTCTGTTTTTAATTAACTCTTCCTTATCTACTTACAAACATGTTTGTTTTTCTTCTACAGTTGATGTTTGACTTTTAAAGCCACATTATTGCCTCATTTTGGGCATTTTTATTCAGTGGCTGCATGCAAGTAGAGTGAATCAAAACCAGTCTGTTCAACTGGTAATTTCCCCCTAGCGTCCATCCTGTTTAGTCACGGTCCACCTTGAAATTTTAATTTTTTATAAAAACAAAATACTTTTACAAGTTAGCAAAACCTTGTACAGGATTCCTTTATAAACTAATAAAGGCCAAATAGTGGTTTGAAAGCTTGACCAGATTTCTTTGTAGTTAGATTTTATTTAGAAAATAAGGTGAAACTCTTAGATTTTATAAAAAAGAAAAAAAATTGCCAACAATTTTTCAAATAATTTTCCCATAACTAAAATATATTTTTGAAAAATGAACCAAAACATTTTCTAAAAGAAAGTACATTTTATAACCAGTATGTAATTACAATGTATCCACGCGACTATGAACGTGTCCCTGAGTGTGGGAGCTTGACCAACATGCATTTCTAACAGCTGTTAATACAATGAAAATGAAGGTCAATAGAAAATCTTGACTTTTTGGGGAGACTGGGGAAGTTTTAAAGGCACTTTACGGCGATACTGACACAATACATTTGTTCTTTTCTGTTTATGTAGTTTTATCACATTTTTTAAATGGTTTTAAAACTGTTTTTTTAGTATTATTATTTTTATTTTTATTAATTATTCAAAATTTCCAGACATGTAGTGTAAGGGATCTCTCACATCATTGTAGTCCTGGACTCGGTGCCCAAAAATGCTGCACCTGTCTCTGCTTTCTTTTCTTTTCTAATTTCATGCATCTCTCTCTAAAATGTTCTGTTGTATTTTTATTCCCGTTCTGTTTGGCAGAAACAAACCACATCCTGTCATGAACCGTCCTCTCTGATGTGAGCTCGTGCTGCTGAGAAACACACCTGTGACAGGTGACATCGGCAGGAACTGAGTTTAATTACAGACCAACACGTCTCTCTGCTGTGTAAACACCGTCAGCTGATCCAGACCTAGATTTTCTAACTAAGAATTCCACAGAGGAAGAGAAGCTGACCACCTGAGGAGCTCTGCGGACCCCCCAGGCTCTCCTCTGGATTATCCGCCCTGCTGAGCTGAAGGATGGGCTACTTAAACTCTTCCAGCCCAGTGGCCACATCCAGGAGGAGGAAGAGGCTGGTGGGAGCTTCATCTCTGCTCCAGATAACTGACAGCTCTGAAAACAAAAGAGTTTGAGGCGGATCCACATAAAAACACTGGTCTGGCTCTGGTGGCTCCATTACATAAGCAGCCAGGCAGAGATCCGCACGGGCCAAAGCGGCGCTGTCAGTCCAATTTACACCCAGCATGTCCCCGCTTCCTTCAGCCGCCCCCAGGCGCTCTGGATCCTCCAGAGTAGCAGAAATCCCCCTGACACGGCAGAGAAGTTATCCAAAGAAGAAGGAAATAAACCACAAACAAGAGGCAGCTCAGATTTATGGCTGAAGTAAAAGAAAAGCTGGAAAATCGCGGCAGAAGTTCGGCATGTAAACACACCATCACGTCCAGCGCCGACCTTCGGACCCGAGTTAGCGGACTCCCGAGGAGTCCCGGGGAGGGCCGTTTTCCGGCATTTAGCCCGTTAAAAAGACGGCACACACTTCAAACAGAACTTACCTTTCTTATTTAACCGTCAGAAAGTCTTAAACCAGCAGGTTTTAACGGACTGCGGCGGCAATTTGTCGGAAGACTCCGGAGCTGGAAAAGTAGCGTTGTTCCCTTTGGAGATAGTCCATCAAACTCCCGTTTTCGTCCCGTTTTTTTACGAGTTTTCAGAAAAGTTTTGTTCCAGTTTCACCACCGCGCAGATTTCACGCGACAATTACTCAGTAAATTTATGACTTTGGTACTTTAAAATAGTCTGTACTCCTCGGCTTCCTTCAGCTTTTCCCTCCTCTCCCTGAATGCCACATTCTCTCCGCTGGATTCTCCAGAAATTACCCACACCGACAAGTTACCGTGAACGCAACGTAAGACTTCCGGATAATGCTTTCAAAGTAAACTGACTAACTAACTAAATACATAATACATAAATAAAACATTTAAATAATTAAAAATATATAATAAAAAATAACCGATGTTTTTAATCAAACGAATTCTTTTTTTTTAGAATTCTACAGAAATTTGTCAGACATTTTTCATTTATATAAATAAAAAAAATTAAAATGTATTTGTTTATTTATTTTTTATTATATATTTAATTATTTATATTTTAATTAAAATAGTTTTTTCCAACATTATTACAGCCTGATTGCCATGTTGTTGTTGTGCCAAATATATTTGCTTTGTCAAGAAGAAGTTTTATGGATATAAAGGACATGTAACGTCTTGCATACAAGGCTCTTAAAGAGATAGAAAACAACAACAACAAAACACCTACAAAACCCAAAAAACCAGCTTATTTCATATGTAAGAGAACTTGGCAGTGATAACCAGGATAGCCTCTGTAATAAAACATAGCAGAGAACCATCAAGAGCACCTACAGGAATACAAACTGAGATAAACATGAACAACTAAAACAGCAGCAGCAAGTATTTGAAAATATAAGCATAGATATTGATTAAATCCACAAAACACAGCAACTGTATAATAAACATGTGTTCATGCAAAATATACAGAATGAGATGTGTTTAATGATGAATGTAATCATACAAATGCACCCTCCGCATCATACCAGATTCAGTGGCATTCGCGGTTTCCACTGTGGACTCCTCCACCAGGTGCAGGAAGATGGACGTAGCTGTGGTGGAGTTCACAATCCCAGTTGATTGGTTTTCTGGGCAATCTCTGAGATACGAATTTAGTCATTCAAAATGCGTGTTGCTTTGTTGAGGGGGGGGGGTCACCTGTTGCGGCTACATTCCTGCTCCATATTATGGTATCTGAAATATTTTTAAGTTCTTTACCAGCTGGTTGACGGTTCTTTCGTAGCCTGCTGCAGCATTTCCATCTGTAGATGTCCAAAAACAGCCTTTGTCTGATTGGCCCCCTCCAGTTCATGCTCAATTTCAGAGGACGACCACAATGCCAGGAAACACTGGGCCTCCTCATTCGACCAACTTTGTTTTAACAATCCATGGCTTCTCTAGTTTGAAGATGCCGATTAGTATTTCAATGCTTTTCTGTTGGCCAGGTAACCCGCCCCCAACCGCTAACACAACCTACATGAAGAAGTTCTTAGATCTGGCCCAGCAAAGAGTAGGTGCAAGCTAGAAAAAGTTTTGAGAGCCAGGAGCCGGTTGAAAAACCCTGGGCAGAAGCTGATAAAAAGGGCCCCTAAGCTCAGGTAGTCAGGCAGTCAACAGCCACTCTGAAGCATGAGACCCAGGTAGTTTATCACAGGAGCTGACCTAGGACCCAGCCAGAAGACAGCAGAGAAAGGCCCCAACCAGAGCCCCCAGAGGACCAGAGACAAATGCCTCCAGCCCTGCCAGACACCAGCCACCCAAATATGAGTCAAGTTCAAGACCCAGAATTATGATCGGTATAACTGTCCACCACAGGCCAGCACCCACTCCAACCCACTAAAATGTGTTTTCTTTATCTGGATAGTGGAATTATTTTGCATGTATAGTGACAAATATTAGTTCCATATAAGTTTCTGATGAGGAATTAATTCTTGTTTGTGTGACTTTACTGATTAAAAGTTTAGCTTAACTAGTTCATTTTTCAAATAAAACAAGCAAAGCTTCCTTTGATATTATATAAACATGAATATTCTATAGATTATTCAAACTTTCATACATCCTGAGTGATTCTCTGAATATTTTAGTCGCAAATTTTATTTTCAGCTCCTGAATTTTGATTCCTTTAAACCAGAGTTGTGTTCTAACGTTACATAAACAAATCATGCTTTTATTTTCTGAACCGGATCCTCTACTTCCTGTTTTGTTCTGGTTCTCCTGCAGAAGCTTCATGAAACACCAGTGACACACTCCCCTCCCTAATATTCCTGCTGCCTCCAACAGGTATAAAGCTCAACCTGATTCTTTTTATTTACTGGTCATAACTTGCGTTTTCTATCGCTGCTACATGAAATCAGTCATCTAATTATCCAGAAAACTATCTCCTCACTGAATCTTCAGTAAGAATATTTCATTCATCTCAAATTATTTTTTAAAATTTATAAATAGAAAGTTGTTTCTTCTGAAATTTCATCAAACCTAAGCTGTGATTGTACTAAAACCATAAAAGATCTTAAAGATGCCCTTTTAGATGCAGAAAGTTTAATCTTTAATGGTCCACTTAAACTATTTTAATGAAGTTTGCACATGAAAGTAGGTCTGATTTATAGAGCTCCATTGCGGGGTTAGTGTCTCATTCGTTTCTATGGGAGAAATTTAGCAGTTAAATTTTATTGTTGCACAGCATCGCTACCAAAGCTTAGAGCACTTTCCTCAGAGACGATTCTGGCTGGAACCAGTGCTTATTGGACTTCCTGTTGCCTTTCTGTCATCTCCAACCTGTCTGCCCCCACCTCAGGTGGTAAAGCTGATGATGACGATGATGATGATGCCTTCTAGTCATCCAGCTTTCCTGGTGTTCCAGTCTGAGATGGAGAAAAGCTGATGGAGTAACAGACTGATGGATTTTCATTTTTATTTTAATAAGGACAAAACAAAAAGTTCCAACAAGCAACGGGCAAGAAAACGGCAAAAGTCTTCATAAATATTAGTGCAAAAAAACAACAAAAGTTTTACTGTATTCCTCATTAGTTTCATTAACTAAACATTCAGTCTTCTGTGTTCAATAAATACAAAATCATAAGAAGTGTATGTGTGCAGCAGTAAAACACAGTAGAAACAATCACTTTGTCTCCTGGTTTGAAAGAAAAACTGTTGGTTCATCTCAAAGCTTCTCATGTTTCTGATGAATGAAATGTTCTCGTGTTTAACTCAGGAAGCGGCTTCCCTCGGCGGCGTGGTTTCAGGTTTTAGAAAAGCTCAGTCCGACTTTCTGAAATAAATCTTTACAGGAGGATAAAAAAACAATAAGAGGCTGGAGGAGGAAAAACTGAACACAGAACTTCTTCCTCTCTGCAGTCTGTCGTCTCCTCCACCTCCTCCATCATCTCCGCCTCCTATGTCATCTCCTACTTCCTCCATCTCCACCTCCATCATCTCCTCCTCCTCTCCTCTGGTACAGCGTGAGGATCCTCCGGAGGTGCAGCGCCTCCCACAGCCAAGCCTCCATCCTCAGGTCATGGTTGGAGAAGAACCTCAGAGGTCTCTGCACCGAGTCGTAGTAATGATCTGAGAAGTCAGCGAAGTTCCTGGTGATGAAGCCGAAGGCAGAAACCTGCAGGAGGAAGAGGAGGAAGAGGACGGCTGTCAGTCGCTGCTCCCAGAGGATCAGGCCGACATTTTTCATTGCGGAAAATGAGAAAATCCTCCTCACTGCAGCTCATTTCCTACATTTAATTCTCAGACTGACTCTAAAAATATTTGTTTGTTTCATTGTTGCTTTTAAAAATATAAACAATGTTGGACTTTATTACCGACTTCTGTCTTTATGGTGTTTCAGAACAAAGATCCAAGAAGAAAAATAGATCCTTGAAAACTGGTTTTACTGGCATTTTATTACCTTACTGAATTATTAGTTATCATGACCTAAAAAGTGTTTCTATTTGTGCAGTGAGTCATTTCACTATAGAGAACAGATATGCCATAAAAGGCCCAAAGAATGACACATAAAAAGTGATGAAGATGACGATATTGGAGAAATCTCTGCTGTCAGGGCTGAGACAGAAGATCAAACTTCATTTATAATGAAAAAAATAAAGCATGAATAAAAAAAACATGGAGAAATCAGGATATAGAGAGGCAGAAAACCAAACAAGAGCAAAGTAAGGATGGGATGTACCAACATTTTCCTTTTAATTTAAGTTACGTTTTCATCAATAAACACGTTTTACCCCTTAAATCACACAATCGTACATTATTACTTTTATAAATAAAACCCATGAATACAAATACAATGAGGTAGTGTGTGTGTGTGTGTTACCTGGTCACAGGTGTGCAGGGCAGCCAGCAGCATCAGAGCTCCGGTGCTCGGCATGTACAGGTGACGAGTCCTGATGTTTGTCAGCAGATGTGATGGCAGGAAACTGAGAAACAGAGATCAGAGTCGGCTCGTCCAGAACCAACATCAACTGGTAATCGATCAATACCTGTTTGTAATGTAGGAAATGAATCCTGGGTGGAGCATCTTGAAGCTTTGAGGTGGTTTGTGGCCAAAATATTTCCAGGGTCTGTGAAATAAAGTAAAAATATCTGGATCAACTAGATGAAATAAAGTAGGAATGGTGAGAGGATTCTTACAATATTTCCTTAACAGGGAGGCAGAGCTGGTTTAAAACACGTATCTCAGGCTATGTGGTTAAATATTAATGCATAAATAAGGAGAGACTGAAAACAAAAGGCAGGTTAATGACACAGGTTCATTAGCTCCGTGTTATTGTTTAGTTTATTCAGTTTTATTATTGGTTTAACTCAGCTGTGTCAAACATAGGGTTCGGGGGCCAAAACCAACCCACAACTTTTATTTGGTAAATATAAATAAAACCTACAGTTTTTAAATAAAAGTAACTGTAATCTCTAATGTTTCCAGGTTTCATGTTTTCTGTTTAAATGTAAAACTTTTCCAAGGCAGGAGGAGAACTTGTTCCATCTTTTCTATCTTTCTGATTTAATAGACGGGACTTCAGTTTGTATGATGAGATGAGTCAGTTCAGGCGGTCAGGATACTACACACATGGAAATGTGCACATATAACATCTAGATCTGGAGAAGTAACTCCGCTCATTGTGTGAAATGCTGGATTTTTCACTCCCAGATACCTGGAATTAAATGTTTGCTGGTTTTATAGATTAATTGTGATTTTTAGTTTTGAATGCACATGTAAATATGTAATTCTGTAAAATGTAAGATGAAAGAAATACATGAACAGATAAAAAATTTAATTAATTCATAAAAATAAATAAAATAACAAAACTAAGTTTAGATGTAGATTCACTTTATGTAAATTATCTAATTTAACTGAGGCAAAATATTGTTTAAACTGCATTTACTTCTCTCCGGAAATGTTAAGATTGTTCAAAATGTTTTTTTAAAAGAAAAATTAATTAAATAATATTGATAATGTTAAGACTGATGATAATGCACTTCTTTACACTAAAATAAAAAGAAAATGTGGCGTTTAACTTTTCTGACCAGTTTTTCTTGGAGGGGAAGGAAAGCTGCAGAATGCTTAGGGACGCGCTACCATCTAGTGGTCAAGCAGGGAACTGCAGCCACTGTTACACACTGACATGATTCAGAAGGAAAAGTTTCCCCTCAAAAAATCCCAGTTTCAGGCCAGTTAAACTGATTACCTGGTGGATAGCGGAAGCAGTAGATGTTCTGACCTCTATTCTGTGTTTTAATTAGTGTTTCACACCACTTCTTCGTTAGGTCTATTTTTCTGTTACATGTTTATGAAATAATTTGTACTGACTAGAAGATCATCAACCTATTTATAAAGCATTTTAACACAAGTTAAAGCTGAAACAAAGTCCTGAACCAAAACCATAAAAAAAGACAATTATAAAAGTAATAAAACAGGTTAAATCAGTTCCAGCGAATGAAATAAAAACCTGATCCAGTTTCAGCTGGTTGAAGACGGATGAAGTTTTAAGATGAAGTTTAAAGATGGACAGTAAGGGGGCTTGTTGCATGTGCAAAGGTAAATTGTTCCATGATTTAGAGGCACCAACAGAACAACAATGGAGAAGCTCGGATGAATTGGAGAGGAGTATTAAAAACTTTAAAATAACATGAGGAGTTTAGCCAGCAGCCAGCGGAGCGAAACCAGGACAGGTTTTCTGTGTTCCTGGTAAAAGTCGTGCAGCTGCAGATGTACGAGTCCAGACCGACTTGCTCCAAAGTGACCATATGAAGGCATGGAAAGGCCTAGAAAGACGAGGTTTAACCTTTGCCACTTTCCTTAAATGATAAATGTTTGATTCAGACTCGACTTTTCATCTAATACCAAGACTTTCAGCTGTGGGCTTCACATAGACGGCTAGGGGACCCTGATAGAAAGTCCTCTTGAACAACCATACTGGCAGAGGGGTACCCAGAAGGATCAATATAAACATCCACATCCTCTAAAAATGATGAAATCCCAGATTCAAACGGGTTAAAATCAGCAGTGAGGAACATAGAAGTCAGGATGAATTCTGAGAACTCTGCTGGTGCCGACTTTATAAAAACTGTATAAAATTCATTGTACAACTCAGCATTTAAACAGTTTAAAAGTTTATTTCATAGACTTGTTAGTCATTTAATGTTATCCAGCCTATATTTTTGATTACATGTGAGAGACTTTAGTCCCACTTCAGTGATAATCTGACAGCTTCTGAATGATCCTGGAACCTTTTCAGTACCTTTACCATTTTTAACTGGGTTCACTGGTGCAATGCATTTCTTAAAAACCTTTAATAAGTGGTCGTATGTTAGTTTTCATAGTGTGTTTCAAAATACTGAGTAAAATCTACATTTTGTGCCATTTTTATTCAGCTATGTCATTATAAAACAAGAGGAAGAGCAGTCGTCTTCTAACACACATGTAGTCTATAGACTAGAATGTCCATGTGGTTGTTTTTACATTGGGAGAACAAAACTGAAGGCAAGATTGACCGAACATAAACATGCAATAAGAACTGGCAACGCTCAATATCCTATGACTGTTCATTATAAAGATGCTAATCATAGCAGTTGTAATTCTTTGAAGATATCAGGGAAAGAGCACATTGAAAAC
>JBAGKM010000024.1:29424547-29438116 GCA_037177155.1 Melanotaenia catherinae
GATAGATAGATAGATAGATAGATAGATAGATAGATAGATAGATAGATAGATAGATAGATAGATAGATAGATAGATATCTGATTATAAAGGAAAATATGAACCAATAAAGATAAAAATGTATTATGGAATAAAATACAGTAAAGGTAAATAAGGTAAAACTAAGCTGACAAAGTGAAGTAAAGAAATGTGGGTTATAAAGTTTACTTATGTTAAAAAATAGTGGAGAGACTGTTGAGCTGGATTTAAATGCAAAGAAATGAGCAGAAACCAAACAAGAGGCAGCGTGTAGAGACCGAAAAGCTGAATGCAGAAACAATAATCTGGTTTTCTGAATGTAGAACTACACTAAGACTTTCATCTAAATGGTTAAAATGTTGAAACGTTGGCTTTTATTTGCTTATTTCTTGTGGTTCTGTGTCCATCATTTAAGGGTTAATATAAAGTGTTAAACATTGTTTTTATTTATGTATTTATAGTTAAATATAAAGTTTTTAAAAAGTCCTTTCTTACAGCCCACTGAATAAAAACACTGTTACCACCACCATTGATAAGAGTCGGTTCTTCTAAGTGAGTCGGCCCAAAACAAGCGAGTCTCTGAAACGAGCCGGACTTCCCATCCTGTTTGCGTGTGTGCGCAGTCAGTTGTTGAGGTCAGATTGTGTCGCGAGGCCAGATACGATGCTGCTCAGTGTGTGTGTGTGACCACAGCCTGAACACACACCGTCCCGCTCCTCAGAAACACTCCTGAACTCCCTGAACCAGCATCATGGACCTGGACCCGACCGTCATCATCCCCGCCGTCCTCTTCACCGTCGTTGCCATTTATTTCGCCTCTTCTCTGCTCAGAAGGAAGCCCGACGGCTCCTCCTCCTCTGCGGAGAAAAAGAAGCCCAAAGTCGGCTACGGAGACGATGCTCCTCCGTCCAGAGCGCTGGTCCCTCCGCGACCCGAGCCGCCCGCCCCGGCCGTGAGGAAGCAGCACGTCCCGGACTCTAAAGTTAAGGTAAGACATGTCTCACCGGAGGCCCAGCTAGAGCCTCCTGCCAGTCTAAACTATTTTTATTGATCAGAAATTAAGTTGAAAATGATCCATTGAAATCAGGAAAGCTCACAGTTAGTTATACACCATAAAAACAAGACATTTAAGTCAGAAATCGATTATTAAAAGAATAAAAACCATTTTCTGTATTTATGGATTAGCAGATTGAAGAATAAGCTGATTAATTAAAAAAGATTTGTTAAATTTGATTGTTTTATTTAATATTTAAGAAACAAAAACTGGTTTAAAAATAGTTTAAAAGTTTTCTAGTTGGAGCCTTTAAATGTGTGGCTTTAGATTTCTGGAGGGAGCATTTTCTGGATCCTGACAAACAAAAGCATTTGACATGGATCAGTGATCAGAGTTTCTGGGGGACAACGTGTTCACTTTGATCGATCAGTAAATTGCTGGGTCTTTGAGTTCCAGCTGAGCGCTCATTGATTTATCTGTTTTAATCCAGAACGGAACCAGAGACGCTGTGAGTCCTGGTTTCCATGGTAACTGGAGGAGGAGGAGACTGCAGTTTTAACCCTGGTTCAGATGAAATGTTGGTGACCCAGGGGTCATTTTTTCCTACAGCCACTGATTATGTTTATGTATATATGACTTCTAGTGGTCGTGAGGGAAACTGCAGATTATAACAAATGTGTTTTAGACCTAAACATGTGGGTTTTCTTTACTCCAAGCATTTTTAAATCTATGGAAGCCAAGTGTGGCCATGATTTATTATATTTTTTCTTTTAATATCATCATCTGAAAATAACAAGGCTTGTTTTCTCAAAGTAATGTTTTAATTGTTTTTCTAAAAACTAAAATAAAACAAAGAATTCATTCTTTGGTGAAGATCAGGAAAGTCATGAGAAGGAGCCAACGCGAGCCAGGCTCCAGGCCAAGGAAAACTGATGCTACTTCCTTTCTGTAGATGTTGGCATTTCCTGCCTTTGTGGAACAACACATGCTGTGTTATAGAAATGTCCCTATGAGTCAAATGTCAGTGAGGAAGACTCTTATATATGTGAGGTGATGTAGGGGTCCGCAGCCCAGAAAACACCCGAGGCTCGTATTTCAGAGCATGAACCAGTGACCAGGGTTGGAATTACGGGGGAGCTCGGTTCCTCTGAAAACACACACTAACACACTAAGGGGGCGCTCTAAAAATAAACTTTCAGGTTGTCTTGCATTTTATTTTTCATAACATTCCTTCATTCAGCCATCCATTTCCACCACTTACCCAGGACTGGGTTGCAGATGCCGAGAAGCCCAGACTTCCCTCTCCCGTCCACTTCTTCCAGCTCCCCCCAGGCCAGAATGCATCCAGAACACCTCACCAGGGAGGCGTGTAGGAGGCATCCTAACCAGATGATCGAGCAACCTCAGCTGGCTCCTCTGAAGATGGCATTGTTGATTGGGACCCATCAAAACAGCAACCCCTGAATTTTCTTCTTTTTTCTGTTTTTTTAAAAGAACTTTCCGTTTCTGGAGCGTCAGCTTGGTCTAAGGAAGCAAAATATATATGTTTTTAACTATATAAATATATAGATATATATAAATTTTAAAAATAGATTTAAAGAAGCAGAACTGAACTTTCTCAGGGTGTTATTGTTATTGTTGATCTCATCCCATCTCTTCTCCGAGATCTTCCCCAACGACGGCTAATCCGGCATCATCTTCATCCCGTTTGTTCGCTGAGATCTTTCCAGCCAATAAAAGTCAGCTGGTGCTGACTCTTGTTTTATTTCCTGCTCTGTACCTTTCTCTCTTCCTCCTCTTGTGTTTGCTGAATCAGCCACAGGGTCAAAGCAAGCGATGTGTTGATATCCAGTTGCTAGCATGGCGCGGTGCATGAAGCCAAACTCAGCTGTAACGTGACGCAATGTTTTCTCAGCCATGGGATACTGCAGTTTTACACAGTGTAAATAATAGATGACAGTGTATCATCAAAATGAGTCAGAAACATATTTTTATAGTCAAAATGTTAAATAGTGCTAGAAGATTATGTTTTATTTTAACATTGACAATAAAATGTCTGAACTTGTCACAGAAACAGAAAGCTGGAGTGATTGGTCTGAGAATAAGCGCGCTGCTCTGGGCAAACCTGCAGGTTGTTCTGTCTAAATGAGCTAATCAACACATCCTGGAGCTCTCTGAAACTTCAGTCCCTGGTTTGACGTGTCATCAGCTGTCATCGGTGTTCTGGACTCGCTGCAGTCAATGTTTTTGATATATATTTGGCTCCTATTACCTTTGGGTCAGCTGATCATTGGAAGTTGATCTGCGCACATTGAGCTGTTCTGCAGAGTGAAACCATTTAATCGAAGCAGGAAGCTCCATGAATCCCTGCTGCTGGTGTTACTCTGGTTAAATTCCGGCATGCTGAACAGAGGCCTTCACCGACAGCTTTTTGACCCATTTCCATTTGAGATGAGGTATTTTAAAAGCCAGAAGAATGTGCCCTCAGCCACATGCATTAGACCTCATGTCTATATTTGGTGCCAAACCTATATCCGATATTTACGGCCATGTTCATGGTGTTCCGTGTCTGAAATGGACACGCGTGCTGCAGGGAGAGGCGGAGGTGGGTGTGGTGGCTTCACACCAGTACATGTGATGTTTGACATCTGGTAGGTCTGTGTGTTATTTCATCCTGCTGGTTCAGGCCGATCACTCATCACCGTGCTGGGTCAAAGTGTTCTGATCTGAAGGACTCACCTTTAACCCCCAGATTCACACCGGACCACCAGGACTAAAGCTCTGGTTTTCATTAAGCTAGCAGCACAACACGGTATATTAAAAACGTTATCAAGAAGTTGTCATCAGTCTGTTAGATGAGATGGAATAACATCTGTCATAGCTTCAGGCAGACATGCAGCGATGAAGTGACGGACATCCACAGCTTCATTTCAACAAACTGAAGCGCTGCTTTCCATTTAGCCCTGGAGTCATAGCTGGGAGCAACAATCGGAAAACTCGCTCACTGGAAAGGTCATCTGGTGGGACAGAACTGTGTGTGCTGCAGAGTAGAAATTAGGATAGGAAAGACAGAGCTGCAGCTCCACCAGTAACATGGTCCTGTTCGTTTCCGTCTCAGAAACTGTGACGTTTACAGAAAAGAGATTTAAAAAGGTAAAAACAAGTGGTGAGCTTTTTTTTTTTTTTTTTAATAAACAACAAAACAAACTGAACTTTCCTCTTCTGTGCTTTTATCTTTAATAATCAGCCGCAGCACCAAGTTGTTTACCTCTGTTTTAATGTTGGAGCTGCAGCTTCTACTCTCGGATATTAAATCAGTATTTTTCAGCTGCTCCGTCCACCACCGCTCAGTTTAACAGTGATGCTTCTTTATTAGCTTCGTATGTGTTTTTATGGTAAAATGATATATTATGAGGAAACTAACTTATTTATTCATTTATTATTGGGAAAGGACACAGAATATCCATCCAACATATTACCGGGGCTTACCAGTCTGACCAGTAAACCAATTTTTAAATTGTGTTGATAAATCACAGAAATGGACGGCATCATGTTACCGTCACCTTTGGAGCAGGACTAACTGGTCCTCCTCCAGCATGCAGGTAGGGTTATTGTGGCTCCAGATCATGGCCGTGCAGCAGGCTTGAAAGCATGAAAATCTGTCGCTCTGTCTACAGAGTTTGGTCTTTATTTACTAGATTTGTTTGCTGTGGTTCAGTGTTCAGATGTTCCTTTAAAGATTTGATTTATATGTGTTTTTCTTTTAGAAAAACATGCATATAAATGAGACTTTAATGAAAACACTGAGCAGAAAATTGGTCACCAAGACACAGATTGCCAATGATTGTGAGCATTATTTCTGAGTTAGAAGCTCTAATTTCCCAATAGTACTGTAAAGAATCCTTTAAAACATTCCTGGATCCAGGCAGTGATCCGAATAACCCCAAAACTGAATCACTGGTTCAGTTATTCTATTTATGGGATTTCCTGAACATTTAATCAGTATCCATCCAGGGTTATGTTGCTAACAGACTGAACGTACGATCTCCGCCTTGTTGAAAGTCTTAAAGAAGCATCTGGGAGCTGGAAGAAATTAATCTTGGAAGAATCGGATCTCCATCAGTATGATGAACAATGCAAATCACATTTCCCATGAACATTATTCCGTGATGTGTCCTCCTTTAGCGTGTTTAGTTTAGCATGGCTGATGAAATTTACACGCGACGACGGAACAAAAAAACAAAAACCTGATGATGAGAAGGATGGGGTCGGTCAGTAAATGACTTTCTTCTTTGCTGGAAAGCAGAGCGCTGAGAGAATGTTTTTCAGCATTTTCATGAAGAAACGTTTATAAGAACACCGTAAAGAAAATGCAGGTTAAATGCAGTCAGTTGCATTTATAACGGGGATTAATCTGACTGGAGGAAAATCTGGCCAGTGACTTCAGGAATCTACCATCCACATTAGCTGCTGATTTAGAAAGACGATGTAAAGCCCTGATTGTTATCAGTCCTGTAAATCCAGACATTTCAACCCTCTCTGGAGCCTCTGGTGGCCGCTGAAGGAACTGCAGCTGTCCTCCATAATGGTTTGCCATTCAGGGGAGGCTGGGGTCCTTCCGCCTCCTCGGGAACATACATGTAAGCTGGACGACCACACGACCCAGCACATGTCCCAGAACTCCAACGACTCCTGAGCCAAAAATAAAGCAGCTCTCTGCTTTTTTGTGCTGGAAAAGTATCTGAACATGAATCTGGAGGGAGCTGCCAACACCTCCTAGCCTCGCCCTCCTCCTCCTCGGATAACAGCCTCTGTGTTGGCTTAGCTGGGACCTTACAGTGCATCACGCCAACGTACAGTTTGTTCATAAAAGACGTTTGTGCAGCTGAAACACGGTCCTGTTGTTCAGGCCTCCATCACGGTGGGGGCCTCAGCTGGAGTGTCAACATGGCTTCTGTAGTTTCTCTGTGACGTCAGGCTGCAGTGTGTCAACCTCCTGTTTATTGATGGGTGTCAGAGAGAAAACAGTGTTTGTGTGAGTGCAGCAACAGTAACTACGAGGCCTGGCTCAGGTTTTATCTCAGTGGGAGCTCAGTAAAGAATCTTAAGGCTGCAGAGCTGCAGGCCGCCTGGTCTCTGCCGGGCTTCCTGTTCAGATTTACAACCTGCATGTCAGAGTCGAGGCCCAATGCGGCTCTGAGACATTTATGTAGGAAGCATGTTGTCCTGATCCTCCTGGTAGAGTTACAGACTCCACCTTCGTCCTTTCTGCAGCCTAAATAAGGCAGAAACTGCCTTTCAGGCTTAGACTAGAGCAATTACAAAGTTTTTGTTCTCAGCGAGAATGAGGGGGTTTTTCCTGGATGGAGGCCTGAGCTTTGCTTTCTGGTGTGTTCATAGCCGTTTCCTCTCCCTCCTCATTCTTTGTGAATTACAAACGCTGGCCCTGGTGGTGATGCTGCTCTCCTTTTATGGAGATGTGAGCATGCTCACATCCTGCAGGTTGAAGGAGGAAACATGGACTGTGTTCAGCACAGAGGCTCTTTGGTTTCTGGATCATGTTTCATGTATCAGAGCAGGAAAAGCCTCCATCCAACCGCAATGTTCAAATCTGCTCAAAGACAGAGAGGTTATCTTATTAACTCCCCAACGTGGATAAAAATCCCTTCTTTTTTCTGTTAACATATCATTTTATCGTCTGATTTGACCTCAAATGAGGAGGTGATGCAGCTGGGTTAGAACTTATATGTACTTTTATAGCATTCTGTTCACATCTGGCTTCTTCTCTGCATGATGGAGCTTTAACCTGCATTTGTGGATTTCAGGGTGAACTGTGTTCACAGACAGTGGTTTCTGGAAGTCTTCCTGAGTCCATGCAGTGGTTTCCAGTAGAGAATCATGTCTGCTATTAATGCAGAAGATCACCAGCACTCAGTGGTTCCTGCAGTCAGGATGAAGTCTGGACTCTGACTGGACCACACTGAGACCTCCTCCCCCTCCAGCCTGTCTGGTTCCTGTAGCCAGGTGAAGAGACTGAACCAGGACCAGGCTGCAGGTCCAGATGGTATCAGAGTTTGACTGGATCATGTAAACACCTTGGTTCTGTTGAAGATCTGCTGCTGTGTTTGGGATCATCGTCCTGCCGCATGAAAAGGTTTCAAGGTCTCCAGGTCCTGTAGCTGCGGAACAAGCCCAGACCATCATCCTCCACCTCCCTGCTGACAGCTGCTATGAGGTGTTTGTGCTGATGCGCTGTGTTTGGTATTTTCTGCATTCTGACCAGTCATCTCCACAAACAGTTTTCTACATGTAGATAAATTCTGTTTTGTGTTTCTGTGTGAGACTGAGCTGCTCTCAGATCTTCATCGTTTTTTCCCTGTAAAATGATCATGTTAAAATCTCTAAACTTGTCAATTTTGACATTTTAATGTGCATGAGAGGACTCTGATCAGACTGGCCAGCAGCACTGAGCTGTTCTCTCCATGCATTCTGACACACCTCTGCTGGTATTTCCCCCGGTCTGGACTGGTTCCTGCTGCCACTCCTCCCTTTGAGGGTCTGGCTCGTTGCACCTCGGCTCCACAGAGCTGCTGGATGGGAATCAACTCACAACAATGGCTTCAAATCAAAGCATTGCAGCTAATTCCCCCTCTGTGGTGATGTCAGAGAGGTCGCCATCCTCACCACCATTCCCCAGCCCGCCTCCAACCCTCCAGTAGGCTTACTTCCTGGCATTTGTTTGTGTTTTCCTACCGCTCTGCAGCTCTTACCGCGTTACTGAGGAGGAAAGTTTACAGCTGTTTTAGGTTTCAGAGGGAGCTGCAGCTGAAAGTTGTGCCTCTGAGACTAACACTGATTCTGTTAGTTTGTGGTTAAATCTCTGTAGAGGTAGGAAATAAACTCAGACCTGCAGAGAACAGAGCAAAGTGTCGCCTTCATAAATGGAGGCGGCGTCAGAAAGATCAGGCTGAGATCCGAGGGAACAAAGAGGCTGTGTTCAGGCAAACAGGCCGAGATCGAAGCCCAAATGGTTTCAAACTCAAGCAAAACATCTAAATCTGCTGCTAAAACTCACATCAAGAGCTCCTGTTGTCAGCATGAGTAGAGAAGAGAAGGTTCTGAATGGATCTGAGACTTCAGTTCGACACGTTTCACCCTTCTAAATGCTCAACAAGCAGCTTTCTGATGTCGTCTGGTGAATAGATACCGATCCATCTGACTTCTTCATGGTGGACTTCTGCAGAGCGGCATGTGGGTCCCAACCTGGTGAAAAGGTCGGCTTGACAGCATAGAAACATAGACATGGAAAACATAGACTGGAAAAAGGGTGATGTGTTTAGATGAGACTTTTTTATTTAAAAAGGTTCTAGAAGTTAGGAAGTAATAACCAGTTATTAACATGAATCAGTCGTGTACAAAGTAAAGCAGGCAGTTATATTTTTAACCGTTTGATCCAGTGGTTTTAAAAGTGGGGGCCGCGGCCCTCAGAGGGCCTCAGGAAATTAGAGGGAAGCTGATAAAAAATAACAAAGTTCAGCATGATGACGTCATAATCTGTATAAACCTAGAGGCTATCAGCTGCTCCGTTCTTCAATCTAGCGTGCAGCTAGCATGTAGCTATGCGCTCACTTGCACTCGGATGTCTGAGGTTTACCAGGTAAAAGTCAGTTTACACAGAATATTAGTTAGAATTTGATTATTTATTTTTGGGCTGGCTCCTGGGGGGCCAGTCAGGTTTTAAGGTATCCTGTGGCCCCGCAGTTATAACAGTGCATCTCATGTAACAGAATCAGTTATGTTTTTATTCTCTGCATCCTCTCCATCAGTCTCTCTGAGCTGCCCTGCTTCTTCCTCCTCTTCCTCCCTCTGCTCCTCTTCCAGAGCTGAAGTGGTTTAAGCTGGGTGTAGCGTTACAGACGGGATATATTCACTCAGAGGTGCTAACAGAAGACGAGAAGGCTGCCATGACTGGGACTAAATCCAGAGAGGTTAAAAAACCTCACTTCGCAGCTCGTAAATGTTCCACATGGCTCTTTGTGGGTTCGGATCGGTTTCCTCAGCCAGGATATTTACTAGCTCATAATTATGATTATGATATAATCCTGAAACCCAGCTTGTCTTCCAACTATAACTCTGTTGTTTCTTTATATTTATATAAATGATGTCACATTAAATCATCACATAACCCCACAATCCTCAAATCTTTACAAAATAAACGATAGAAGATAAATCAACCCATGAGAATCAGACATTAAATCATTTCTGATTTCATGTCTCACAATCATGATTCATTGTTTTCTGATCTTAATTCTGATTCTAATTTATCATCTGAAAAGTGGAAATGAAAATAATAAAAACTATCTTTGTTTTCCACATTTTATTCTCCGTTTCAGGTCCTCTGATCTTCGATCCTTTCATAATAGTTTCATATATAGTTTCATTTTCATAATAGTTTTTTTTTTTGCTTTATTTCCAGTTCAGACTTTATTAAACCTAATTTAATATCACTTTTAACCCAGTTTCTTTTTCTTTTTCATTTCAGAATCCCAGCTCAGGAATTAATCCAGTTTTTGCAGTTTTAGTGAACTTCTATTGAGATCTGTTGGCTCTAATTTAATCACCTTTCATTCTGATTCGATATCATCTGATGTTAATGCAAAATTTAGCAGGTTTTAATCCTAATTCAGTGTCTTATTTTAATTAATTGTCAGCTCATCTTTAATATATTTTTGTAACATAATTTATTGTCACAGGTGTTATCTTGTTTATTTATTATCTTCTAATCCTGATTGTAGTTTCTTATCATCATCATTCAGTATTTTATAATCCTGACTTCATGTTTCATGTTTATTGTGCATCATGATGTGGGAGTTTATCTCTGTCTAAAGGTTAAAGCTTTTATTTTCCTCCTCCTCTTCTTCCTCCTCTCATAGCTTTTTGCTGATTAGTTCCATGAAGCAGGAAGATGATATTTACACGATGACCTCATCAGAACTGTCCAGTTCAGACCAGCAGCACCAGTTCATTGTACTGCTGAATCACAGTCTGGTTTTTATGAGCCAGCAGCGTGGCGCATTTTTCTGCTGCTTCACAGCTCAGGAATTCAGAGGCAGAGGAGGAGAGCTGGTGTTTATTCCAGTCTGAGGCTGACAGACGGCTTCTGTGGGATTAAGAGCAGGCTGATGTCTGAAATCTGCCACCAGTTGCTGCTACAGAGGAGTTAATGGAGCTAATCTAACAGCTTCCACCTGCTTCCAGAACCGAGTCCGTCACTACCTCCTCCTCTAATCCAGCTCCAACTGGCTGAATTTGACCAGGCGCAAAATGAACTGCTTCACTAATGGAAACGTTTCTGGTTAAAAAAAATGGTAAAATGTCAGAACAAGCTGTGGAAAATCTGTTTACAAGCAAATATCTGAACTGCATGAACGTGCCTCTGATTTAGCAAAAAGTTCATAAAAATGTTAATACGACAAATAAATGTAAATTTCTGATGCAATAGTCATATTTATGCTAATAATGTACAAATAACAATAAATGAATATGAAGACAGAAGCAAGCTACAACGGTCTAATATCGCCCCATATTTGGGATCAAAAATAAAAAGGAACTCTGAAATGTTTTACATCCCAAGAATCTTTCAACTTGAAATGAAAATAAAGATAAGATATTTTCATACATTCCCATATGCAGTTATGGGCCAAAGAATGTCTGACAAACGAAGCAGTTCAGTTTGCATCTCACAGCTCTGAAAGAATCATGATGCTGGGGCATAAACAACGTTGTTTTCTGAAGGCTCAAACATGAGTGTTTTTTTCCATTTTTGAGGGGCTGGCATGTCTACCAGTTCTGATGTGTGGCAGATGTTTTTATATATTCTGACAGAGGAGGTGGAGATGTTTTACTGCACCACAGTTCAGTTTTGTCTGTGGTGAAGTTCTTCAGATACTGACACCTGAAATGGAAACGGAAAGAAGAACATTTTGAACATTTTGCATACACAAAGCTGACCTTTCTGTTCAGTTTTAACTGAATGTTTCTAGTCCTGTACTTTAGCTGTTACATGAGTCAGATCTGTGGCAGAAACCAGATCAGTCACTCAGATTACAAACTATGCAAACTGGCACTTTGTGAAGACACAGACAGGTGCATCAGTGTATACCAGCAGGGACGTCAGCCCTGGAAAAGGAGACATGTATACATGTCAGGGAGGGGACATGCTGGCGGACACTAAACAGGGTTTTATTTGTCCGGTGTCAGTAACAGACAACAGCTGATCCTCAAAAATCTTCTACGAGTGACAAAACCGTCCTGCAGCAGTTCTCAGTCTTTCCTGCCCGACTTCATGAATCCAACGTGTTACAACATGAAGGCTGAAGGACAGAACACCAATTAACTATATTTACTGTATCTCATCTGGAGTTCCCCAAGGCTCTATTCTGGTGACGTGTCTGTTCATCCTCTTAGCATGACGGCATGAACACGTGACCACATGAACGGCTCAGCTGCTGCATGCGGTGAGGAACGTAGCATCAGGGAAGCTGCTGCCTGTGAAACCTGAACTTGTGGCTGTGTGTGTTAAAGGAGCTGTTGTTTATATCCTCACTGCTTTCTGTTGAAGCAAACCCCCTGAGTTTAAGGCCCTGCGCACACGGGACGGGCTGCAGGGATTCTGCTACAGGTGTTCATCATTTGCATGTTTCAGGAGTCTGACACCGCTGATCTTCTAAAATGGCTCGCAACATGAACATTGGTGCAAACGCCACCGTTTTCCCTCCATCTTCACAACAAAGACACCGTTTTACGACCCAATGACACAACACCCCGCACTCCCTTAGAAGACATGCGCAAACCTCCTTCTTCTTCTGCTTCTTAATTCCTGTTGGTTTCCATCTGAGCATGCTCATGTTTTCAGTGTGCTTCTGTAGCAGTGTTACAGCGCCACCTACAGCCCTGGTGTACTGCAGTGTTTCAGAAGTTTTGTGGGTCATTTCAGGAATCAATTCCTTCTTAATGGAAAACTTTGTGTTTAATTCTACACCTTAAATGTTTTATCATGATTCAGTTACAAGCTGAATGAGCTGCAGTCATGTTGGCTTCAGTCAGTCTCAGCCAGCAGGAGCATCTCGTCTCCACCGAGCTGCAGATACGAAGATCATCATGGCTTCACCATGTTAAGTGACTGTCAACTCTCTCTTTACAGGCTGCACCAGAACCAGCACCAGAACCAGTTCCAGAACCAGTTAAAGTACCAGAACCAGCTCCAGAACCAGTCAAAGTACCAGAACCAGTTAAAGTACCAGAACCAGCTCCAGAACCAGTGAAAGTACCAGAACCAGTTAAAGTACTAGAACCAATACCAGAGCCAGCACCAGAACCAGTTAAAGTACCAGAATCAGTTAAATTACCAGAACCAACACCAGCACCAGAACCAGTGAAAGTACCAGAACCAACACCAGCACCAGAACCTGTTCCCGAGCCAGTGAAAGTACCAGAGACTCTAGTAGAACCACCTGCAGAGCCAGAACCTGTTCCAGAGCCAGTAAAAGAGCAGACACCTGTCCCTGAACCAGTAAAAGAGCCCGAACCTGTTCCAGAGCCAGAGCCTGTTCCTGAACCAGCTGCAGCCCCAGAGCCTGAGCCTGAACCAGAGCCAGTATCAGAGCCTGCTGTAGTCCCAGAACCAGAATCTGTACCTGAACCTGAACCTGTTCCAGACACTGCTGCTGAACCAGAACCAGTGGTGGAGCCTGAACCAGCACCTGAAGTGGTCCAACCAGAAAAAGCAGAGACAGTGGAGGAACCGGTCCCTGAGTCCACTGAACCTGTTACAGAGGTGTCCAAAGAACCAGAACCAGAGGTTGTGCTGAATGGTAAGACCGCTGTCAGTTCATTTGGATGGTTTTGGTGTTTTTGGATCATGTATAAGAACCTGCTGCAAGTTTATTTGTACAGCACATTTCATGTACAAGACAATTCAAAGTGCTTTACATAAAACATTACAGCAGGGTGCAGAAAGCAATACAAGTGCATTAAAAAAACAAAGATTAAAAGAAATGCAGTTAATGAAATAAAAACAGAAAGAAGAAGCTAAAATAAAATGGATAAAATGCAAGAAATAAATTTCCAGTGTGGGGAAAGACAATATTAAAACATGATTCCATCTTAAAAGAACCAGGTGTAGATTTTGACTTCTAAATAAAAACTAGTGAAATGCAGCAGAGAACAGTTGGGTCTTTAACCTGGATTGTGTGTTTCAGCTGATCTGAGGCTTTCTGGGAGTTTGTTTCAGACATGTGAAGCATAGAAGCTGAATCCAGCTTCTGCATGTCTGGTTCTGACTCTGGGAACTGATAGGAAACATGATCCAGAAGACCTGAGGGTTCTGGTAGGTTCATACTGGATCAAGAAGTCACTGATGTATTTTGGTCCTAAACCATTCAGAGTTTTATAGACCATCAGCAGAACTCTAAAGTCTATCCCCTGACGAACAGGCAGCCAGTGTAAAGACCTCAGAGCTGGACTGATGTGGTCCACTTTCTTGGTCTTAGTGAGGACTC
>JBAGKM010000024.1:29471463-29484871 GCA_037177155.1 Melanotaenia catherinae
TATTATTATTATTATTATTATTATTATTATTATTATTATTATTATTATTGTTATTATTGTTATTATTATTATTATTACGAGGTTCAGAAATCTGTTCCATTCATGGATTTCACAGCTGGACCGTTAACCTGCTGTGACTCTGCTGCAGGATGAGAGGTCTCCACATGATGGCAGTAAACACATCAGAGCTCTGTAACGCTGCTATGAATCCTACACGAAGAAGAATCCCACTTCCCACAATCCTTTGTGTCTTCCGGTTCCAGCCATTCGACTCGTAAGATGGCGGACCGGCGGCGAAGGAGGAGGCGCGCGTCCCAGGACAGCGAGGACGACGACGAGTCCGGCTCAGGTTCAGATAGCGGGAGATCGGGATCCCCTGCGACAAAGAGCCGGGGGCGAGATACCGAACCCGTGGAGGCTACCGCGAGCCGGACCGAGGCGAAGAATGACGTGGAGTCCGAGTGTGTGAGTAGCTGTTCCGGCTAACTCCGAGAGCTAGCATTAGCTCAGCCGAGATCATGTCTCCCTCTGTCGGCTCGGACTTTCGGAACGAACCGCCCCCAGTTAAACTTCACCAGCAACCCGGTGCGTGTCTGTTAGCCAAGTTACTGCGGCGGAAGTCCCCAGTAGTTACGTTAGAGATAATTAGTTCAGATTAGCTCGAGGGAAACGAGCTCATTTGATCAAGTTAGCCGCTTCACCACTAGATTATCCGCACGCACGCCATTTACCTTCTCCACTATTCCTAGAGATCCCAGAGTTTAATGTAGGCTACTGTTTTAAAGTTTGAGTTAAATAAGTTTACTAAGATAAAACCGAAACGGAACGGCACAGGTTGGATTAAATTTAGATGGGAACCAAAGCTGACACAACACCGGCTCAACTTCTCTGCGGTCACCGAGTGTTAGTGGAGAATGAAGCAGAAATAAGAAGCATCGGTTTGAGCTCCGAGACACGGCAACAAGGTCAGGGTGGTCCTCACATCACAAGGGCCCCAGACAGCCAGGAAGAAGGTCAGGGTGGTCCCCACATCACAAGGGCCCCAGACAGCCAGGAAGGTCAGGATACCGGCCCTCGGGGACCGGAGTTTGACACCCCTGCTCTATGGCATGTGACTGATTTAATTAGTTTAATCACTAAATTGTAGTAAGGTTGCTTTAAAATAATCTGAAATTTTAACCTGTGTAATGAAGTAAAACGGCTTCCATCGTGAAAATGGAGTTGGTTTTATAAAGACCAGATGTTGTCCGTCACCTGCAGGGTGAACACGACAAACCGAGCTGATGTGATGCTTTTTATTGTAGCTAACCCGGAACTACGTGGACATGCTGGTATGCGAGCCGCAGACGGTAAAAGATTTGGAAAACTATCAGTTCTCGTCTCAAGTCAAGTGTTTCGAGTTTTTAGTCGCATCCTGGTCTCAGACTGAGACGGTCAGTCATTCACGGCTGATTTATGTTTCCATTGTTTGAATTTAAAGAGGAGGATGAAGATGCATCATCGTCTCACTCTTCCTGGGCCTTTCAGAACCAATGACCCAGACCTGGTTTTACAGTATGTTGGAGGTCTACGGGGTTCCCAGGTCATTTTAGAGGGCCGCCACATTTTTTTATAAGGCCTGTTAATATTAAGACACTAATGCAACAGTTGTCGTCTGTGGAATTAATGTTTGTTGTTTAACGTCGTGGTTCTCAACCAGGGGTCCACCAAAGAGCACAGGGGGTCCCCGAGGCTGTAAACATTAGAGCCGTAGTGGTTAATGTCCAAAGATTGTCACTATTTTAAAACAAAAAATGAAGGTAATATGCTGTTTATACTACGTTGGCTTAATGCAGCGGCTCCCAATCTATTTTTTGCAGGACCCCCTTTTCATTGACAACAGTAAGGTCAACCACTGCTGGAAAATGCTGTGTGAGGTTGGGAGCCGCTGTTTTAAGGTACTAATATATAAACAAAGTTAAGACTCGTGTAGGTGCTTCGTCACAGCGTTGAACTAAATCCAGAAAAGCTACTTTATCCTGCTCATTTCTGCTGTTTCTGACCATTTCCAGCCCGACATTTAGAGCTTTTATCGTCAGGAAGTTATTACAGGTGCTGCTTTAAAAATCCGTAAACACCAGCGAGTGTTATCTTGTGGTTCAGTAAGTTTGGGAACCTGGTAGCGGGTGAACATCTAGGATAAAAGACAGAATCTGGATCATGTAGCTGGCACAGAAAGCCCCGAGTAGAGCGGTGAGGATGAGGAGCAGCAGGCATGTCTGAACACCTCCAGGAGGTTCAGGAATGACTGCTGAGCAGCTGGATTCTTCCGGGAGGCTCTCAGCCTCACAGTGTTTTCTGTTTCTGTCCTACAGGAGAGTGAAGACGAGGCCGGAGAAGGTAAGGCCGAATGCATCCCTGTGTGTGTGGTGGAGGTCATGACTGTTAGTCAGCTGTTGAAGCCTTGCTGTTTTCTCTGCGGTGTCTCCAGCTGTCCTCTCGGACTACGACAGTGCAGATCCAGAGGAAAATGGCTCCCACTCAGAGGTAAAGCAGCTTAAATACGCTGCTGCATGATGAATCTGCTGCTGTGGTGACTCTACAGGAACGCTGCACCCAGCTGCGTCTAATCTCTGGATAAACCAGCCGTGTGTGTGTGAATGACGTGTGTTTTCATCAGGGGGTGGAGGAGGAAGAGGAGGGATACAGTGAAGAAGAAGCTCCAGTAGCAGCCAGTGAGTCCAAACCTGCTGCTGCTGATGGCCCAACACAAGGAGAGGAGGAGGAGGAGCAGGCTGAAGAGGAGAAGGCAGAGGGGGAGGGAGGAGGAGCTAAAGAGGAGAGCAAAGCTGAGGAGAAAGGAAACCTAGCAGGAGAGAGGCAGAGCGGTGATGGACAGGTGAGACGGAGACATTCGTCCTCTCAGCAGAGGAGTTTTACAGCTTCCGTTTTCTGCTGCTTGTCGACTTCCATGTCATCTTTTATTTCTTTTATCTTTTCATATTCATCTTTTATTATGAATCATCAGTGGAAACAGCTGAAAAAGTCATAAGAATGTCGGTTAATTCATGCAAACAACTTCAGGTTGCATCAGCCCTGCAAGTACAGGTCAATAAAGACATGAACAGATGTGCTAACGTAGTCCTGTAACCATGCAGGAGTCCACAGACGATCCCGAGACGAAGGCGGGCGGGAAACCTGGTCAGCAGCTCGATGACGACGAGGACCGAAAGAATCCGGCTTACATCCCCAGGAAGGGCCTGTTCTTCGAGCATGACGTCCGTGGCCACGCTCAGGAGGAAGAGCGGTACGACTGCCGTGAACAAGCTGGACCCGGTCTCACCTCAACAACTTCAGACCTGCTCAAAACTGCCAAACATTCAATTCTTTTTAAGACTTTAACCCTTTAAATGCAGGGTTGTTTGAGCTATTGATTTAAAAAATATGTAATAAACAGACCATAAACATCATGGGGGCGGGTCTTAGGTTTGTCAGAGATTAGCAGCAAAATTTATTTGATTGCTTTTATATTTTTTATGTCGAGTAAGAGGCTCCCTCTGGGAAACCTTGTGGCCAAAAGTATCCCTTGACTTCCTTTATACAGGAATAAATGTGAGATTAAAGGGTGTACTTTTTTATGGAAGTCAATGGGACATTTTTGGTCATGAAGGTCCCCAACGGGAGTATCTGACACAACATAAAACTATAAAAGACACCAAATCAATTTAGACATATCCAAGACTCAAATCACCTCCAAAGACCCTTCCCCCTGATATTTTATATGTAGAAAATGTACTTTTTTCAAATAAACAATGCAATCATTGAGATATTCAACAGGCGTTTAAAGGTTTAGGGAAAATGAGGGCGGACGGGTTAAATTCTGGTCATATCTCGTTTGTGTCGGTTAACAGTCTGAATGTTTTAAAGCGGGACGGTGGAGATTTTAACGGTTTCCTCCGTCTGTGTCCTCTCAGGCCGAAGGGCAGAAACAGGAAGCTGTGGAAGGACGAGGGACGCTGGGAGCACGACAGGTTCAGAGAGGAGGAGCAGGCGCCGAAGAGCCGCGAGGAGCTCATCGCCATCTACGGTTACGACATCCGCAACGGTGGTGGCGGTGGCCCGGGAGACCGAACGTTCAGACAGCGGAGGCCCCGGTGAGAAACAAGCTAGTTCCTAACGTAGAACCAGGTCTGTGTTTGTCCAGAGCTCTGACCGCAACCCTGAGAAACTGGCGCTTCCATCAGGTCCCGTGGGCGGGGTTAAGATCTTCTGACCTCCATTCTTAAAATCCAGAACCAGTGATCTCAGGCAGGCGAAAACCAGTCCCTGCCTGGTTTTGTAGCAGCTTCTCTGGAAAGTTGTGACAAACGTTTGGGTGGTTTTTAGAGTTTTTTTCTTTTTGCAATAACACCTACATTTTATTTCAAAGGCCCTTCACCAGCAGCTGGTGGTGTTTGGTATGAATCCTGACTGCTAATGGGAAGCCCTGTGAGAAGCAGGAATGATAACGATGAGGATGAATTCGACAGTTTGAAACCTGTGAGGGTGACTCGGTTGTTTCTGTGTCTGCAGACGGAGTTCATCTCCCGGCCGAGACAAACGGTGGGGGGACGGAGGAGAGCGCCCCGTTCGGTCCTGGCAGAGTGGAGGAAGAGGTCTGAACCGAGGAGGACCTCCACCTTCCTCCATGCCTCCCTCCTCTTCACCATCTGCCTTTCCTCCTCTCACCGCCACTCAGCGTAGCAGCAACCCCTCCAGAGCGCCACATCCCCGCAGCAGACCGCCCCACCCAAACCAAACTCAGTCGCAGTACAGGAATAATGAATCAAACGCACCTCAGACGCACACCAGAGAACGGCCGGGTCCTAAGGAGCCTGCAGGAGAGAGGGGTGTGGCCAGTAGGGGGGGGCGGGGTGGAGGAGGAAGAGGAGGCTCCTCCGTGGTCATCGAGGATGTTTCTGATAGTCAGACCGGTTCTGGAGAACAGGATCTGGGTCCCGGATCTACGGCTGCATCGTCGGGTGGGTACCGGTCGACTTCCCCGAGGCGGCAGCAGGAGCATCAGTCTGCATCTGGATTGGCTGCTTCCGCCTCTGACCCCTCCCTACAGTCATCAGCAACAGCAGCCAATCGGGAAGCTTCGCCTCCTCCTGAGCGGCCGGTCGAGAGGAAATCATATTCGCTGGCTCGTAGGACTCGCTCCCGACCCGCAGACCTGGGCAGCAAACAGGCCTCCGTGGAGGAGTCTGCAACTGCAGGCAACGCCTCCTCCCCCAGCAGCGGGGGAGGGAAGAGCTGGGTGGGAGGAGGCGAAGGGGGGAGCCAGGCGGGAGGAGGGGGAGGGTTGGCGGAGCTGGACCAGGACGTGGCTCGACTCAGTTTGACCCGACAGAACTGGAGTCAGAGTCCCACGTCGTACATGCGCTCCGAGATGAGAGGTGAGTTATTTCATTTGAACTTTTTTTTTTTTTTTAATTTTTATTTATTTGTTTTTATCTTTGTTTTAACTGAAACTTCTGCTGTGGAAGCAAAGGAGGGAAAAGGACTTGGCAGACAAAGTGAGGAAATGAGTGTGTGGTGGATCATCTCTTTACTAACCCGGCTGGTGGTTCTGCATGGATGGAGATCTTGATCGATCCCCTGTAGCAGCAGTGTGAGATGTGAGGCGTGGTCTGTGGTAATACAGACTAGTTTCTTCCCACCCAAGCCTCCCACTATTGTTAGTCTCAGACCAGCAGCTACGTTCTGCCGGTGTGATCTGGAATAAATGAGTCTGGAGACATTTTGTTTTCACGTTGAAATTCTCGTCATATACGTCTCTACGGTGCAGCTTGACCACAGGTCCGTAGCAATGGCGAAACATTGGACTGTAGCCACGTCCTTCACACCAGCCTCATCATCCAGGGCAGGGAGAGACTCCACTAACATGGAGACGAGATGACAGTGATGCCGTTTGTCCAAAGTGTTGATGAGGTTCTTAAATCTGGGTTCTCTGTGTTAACTGGGCGCTGGGCTTTTTGTTTAACGTTTGTCTCTCTGTGTCTCTGGGAGCTGGTGGATTATTTAGTCACCACTCACAAAAATGGATGTTTTTCTGCCAGCATGGGTGGAGATCCTGATCAATCCTCTCTACCAGCATGGGTGGAGATCCTAATCGGTCCTCTGTACCAGTGTGGGTGGAGAGCCTGGTCGGTCCTCCGTACCAGCTTGGGTGGCAAGCCTGGTCGGTCCTCTGTACCATCTTGGGTGGAGATCCTAATCTGTCCTCTGTACCGGTGTGGGTGGAGAGCCTGGTCGGTCCTCTGTACCAGCGTGGGTGGAGAGCTCCCCAACCCCTCCTTCACTACATAGTTACTCGTTTTCTTGGTGATTCGGACACGAAGCTGCCTATTTTTTTTCTTTGCTGCAGACCATGTGACTACAAGCACAGCAGTCACCATGACAACCATAGCACATGTCAAGACGTTATTCCAAATCCAATCCGAAGTTGTGTGAAAATATTTTTAATTTTTACATTGTTTTTTATTCTTTGTTGCATATCTATTCAATAAAAATGTTTCTTCGCCTCCTTGCGCCATGTTAAGCTTCTATTGACTGTCTAGTGACCATCGATGCTCACTACTTTTCAAGATGCATTGTGGGTAATTTTGAGTGCCCTACTTTTTTCTCTCTGGACATTCGGACACCCCTACAAAATGGCGTGGCTCTGTATCGGGCACTATGTAGGGAGTAGGGGGCACATTTGGACCCAGCCATGGTTTCTCATATTGTGAGAAACCAATGAAGAAGAAAACTGGCTCATCTATTGATGATGATGATGATGTTTCCATGGTGCTGCATCAGATCCCAGCGGCCTCAGAACTTTTAGAGTTCTTCCTCCCCCAGTGTCCTGTGGCGTAGTCTGCTTCCTGTACCGGGTTCACTTGAACGGACCGAGACCTACGCTTGCAGGCAGACCACAGTTTGCTGGAACCAACAGCTGGTCCCACTGGTGTTCAGTTGGCTTGAACATTTGTTTGGCTCTAAAATAATGATCACAAAATTCATCCAAATCGTCTGATTGTCACGGTTGTCTCCATGGAGACGGAGGCAAATGATGCAACTGCTGCTGCTTGAGAGACAAAAGAAGAAGCTCTGGTCTCACTGGTGGACCTCCGCTGACGTCTCTCCGTCCCACTTTAACCAGTCTGTCTCTGTCTACAGGCCTTCCAAACCCCATCCACATGCCCGGTGGGCCGCCGCAGTTTTCCAGCATGGAGGAGATGGGCGTCAGCTCCAACCGGGCCAAACGCTACTCCTCCCAACGCCAGAGAGCCGTACCCGAGCCAGCACCACCCATGCACCTGGGAGTGATGGAGGGACACTACTACGAGCCCAGTAAGATCAGGAGTCTAGAACAACTATTAAAATAAGATCAGCTGTCATCAACAGGATGGTCCTGGTGCTAGCTGGGTTCATCGTTGGCATGTAACAGACTAAAGTCAGAGGGAGGCGGATCCAGATCTTTATTGTCATTGGTACAGGAACGATGACAACCAGTTCAGCAGCAGGATTAAAGCGCAGACTTCACTGAAGTCTACAAGATATACAGTGTGTACACGAGCTATACAGGTCATGTAAAAATAGGAGAATACATACACAGGTGTAATGCAAGCTGGATGACGTAGAAAACAGCAGACTGAGGCTGCAGCTCTGAAGCTTCACATCAACGCTCACGCTGCAGAAATCCCTCCTTTTCCTGCAGAGATGCCGGAGAAGCTTTCCGTCCTGGACTGGTTCAGGTCGCTTGAAGGTCGGCTAGATCTTTAAATGGTTTTATTTTTCCTTTAACTACAGGAGTAAATGTCATTACGACACCGGGCCTCGTTTTAAAGAGTGACCTGTTTTGAATGTTGGAACATAATAGAGTAATTACACTTCATATAACAGAGTAACTGGGAAAACTAAAACAACAGCAATAGAACATGGACAGGAGCAGCCATCCAGTAACGCTTTGTCCATCCTCCTCGTGTTGTAAAGCCTTCGGGCCAGTTCATCCTCAGGTTGGAATTAGTTCCCAGAGTGAGGAGCTGTTAGAAAACGCCTTTTCCCCAGTTCTACATAAAAGCTTGAGAGCCAGACTGCAGCTGCCGTTAGGTGATACAGGAAGTTAGATAACGGGTAGCAAGAACCGGTTGGCTGAACTACGTGTTGCTTACTGGATCTGATCAGTGGAAACTTGGCTGCTTCTGATCCCGACCAAAGGTCCACGGACTTGTTTTCATGACGTCTTTCTACCCTTTTCATAAGTTCTAGAGGAACCCTGAAGGATCAGTTTCATGGTCAGGCAAACCAGGTGAGAGGGTGGAACAGGTGAACTGGTTTTACTTCTTCCAGCAGAGAGCAGTCAGACATGTTTGTTTTTCTGTTCCACTGTTTCACTTCAGACATGAGCCGACCAGCGTGAGATGAAGGGCCAGAAACCACCATTAAGTCCTGTCGGCTCCAGTTTAACCCTTTAAAGCCTGGCTTTGGGAGGGAAGAAATGTACATTTTATTTATTTGGCCCTTTAACTAAATGTGGAAAACATGTTTTTGTAAGTTTATCCTTGATCACCGTGTGATACGTCAGACTTATTGTGGTGTAATTTTCTGCTCTGTCCACCAGGGGGCAGAAGACCAGCAGCAGATTATGTAAAACCCATGTTGTACACAAACTCATGCAGAATGATCCCAAACTCGAGGGATCATGTACGATGTGTTTGGCACTGTAGGGTAAAAGACAGTTTCTTGTTGGTCTACACAGAACTTGGAGCAGAACCGACTCGACCGGGTGGAACGGTTCCACGAGTCTGAAGGATGCTAGAAGCTTAACTGGCTGGAAACCAGAGGATGGAATATTTACTGCAGGCTATAAACTTCTTATTTTGAGTTTAGTCACACACTACACCATATGTTCCATTTCTGTGGACGTCAGGCTGCGGAGAAGCTTCAGTTTTTCTGCTGACCATGAACGCAACATGTTCAGACTGTCAGTTTCTTCAGTGAACAGTTTAATGCAGCAAACCTCTTCTGAGGTACAAAGTTCTCACATCACCTCCTTTTTCTCTTCTAGTGTCGTACCAGGGACCAATCTATGCTCACGGTGAAGGCCCCGCCCCCATCCCACCCCAAGGCATGCTGGTCCAGCCTGAGATGCACATCCCTCATCCCGGTCGGTGATCTTTAAGGAGTCGAGGTTTTTTAGAAACGTGTGTGTATGAAACACTCACCACTTTGCTTCTATGCAGGTCTACATCCACACCAATCAGGTGGCCCCATCGCTAACCCCGCCCTCTACGGAGGCCCGCCTGTGTCTCTGTCGCCAGGGCAACCACAGCAGCTGCTGCCACCGCCACCTTTCTACCCTCCACCAGGAGTCATGACCTTCCCGTATCCCACCATGTACCCGAACCCTCAGGTAGTCCACCTTCCTGGTTTACTTCCCATTCATCCCGATTGATCCGGTTTATGTGAGGTAACGCTGTGTAACTGTGTGTCAGGGTCAGGCCCAGGTGACCTACGGTGGCGTGACCTACTACGACACGATGCAGCAGCAGGCCCAGCCCAAACCCTCGCCCCCCCGCCGCACGTCCCAGCCCGTCACCGTCAAACCGCCTCCTCCAGAGGTGCCCTTTGCCTCAGAGTGACCCCGCCCCTCTCTCCTCTCCGCCACCCGGACCTCAGCCCCACCCTGACCTGGACACTACAGGTGAGTCCACCACGGCGGCGGTGCATGAGGTGGGTCGGAGCGCCGGGTCTTTAGGTGGGCCGTGAACGGACCCAAGAACGACTGAACCGAAGATGTGGTTCTGAAAGTGTTCTCACAGTTAGAAATGTTCCTGGTACCGTTATTAGGGAAACAATCAGGATCCATTTCCACCGCTGTGTAAAGCCACGTCAGCAGTCTGAGTTTTATTTCTGCCTCTTCATGCCAACAATTATAACAAGAACGTAAACGTAAGTTGTCTACTGTGTGAAGAATAAATGAATCCTACATAGAACTCTGGAATTCTCTCAGAGACAACATGGAAAACAGGATCTTTACCAGACGTGGGAGGCTTTTTCTGGGAAAAAAGCAAACAAAAGACACCTTTACATCAACTTTACCAGTTTAATACAGAATGTAAAAAGGCAGCTAGCTCAACGCAGCCGCTGGAAAAGAGGATTTTTGCATGCTGTTCAGTTTCCGACCAGCACGTATCATCTATACGAACCAGAGAGAAAAGAGAGAGAGAAAACCTTAAGAAGGGTCTAAAACAAGTCCAGTCCAGATTCTGGACCTGAACCGGTCGGCCTTGCTGGTGGAGACAGTCTAGATGCTGTGAAGCAGGGGGGCAGGACCAGCATAGACCGTCTCCAGGAGGAGTCCTTCATCTGTTTCCCACCCTGAAAGAGACGTCCTCACATTACGATCGTATCTCCATCACATAGACACACACCTGATGGACGACTTCGTCCACGTAGACACACCTGATGGACAACCTCGTCCACGTAGACACACACCTGATGGACGACCTCGTCCACGTAGACACACCTGATGGACAACCTCGTTCATGTCCATAAACATGTCTGCTGGAATCGGATCAGACTGATTTCAGTCAGACATGTGTCCGTGCGAACGCGTGTCCGTGCGAACGCGTGTCCATGTAAACTCGTGTCCGTGTTAACACGTGTCCATGTAAACTCGTGTCCGTGTAAACGCGTGTCCGTGTTAACGCGTGTCCGTGTTAACGCGTGTCCGTGTTAACGCGTGTCCGTGTAAACTCGTGTCCGTGTTAACGCGTGTCCGTGTTAATGCGTGTCCCTGTAAACTCGTGTCCGTGTGAACGCGTGTCCATGTAAACTCGTGTCCGTGTTAACGCGTGTCCGTGTGAACGCGTGTCCGTGTGAATGCGTGTCCGTGTAAACTCGTGTCCGTGTTAACGCGTGTCCGTGTTAACGCGTGTCCCTGTAAACTTGTGTCCGTGTGAATGCGTGTCCGTGTGAATGCGTGTCCATGTAAACTCGTGTCCCTGTAAACTTGTGTCCGTGTGAATGCGTGTCCATGTAAACTAGTGTCCGTGTAAACTCTTGTCCGTGTTAACGCGTGTCCGTGTGAACGCGTGTCCCTGTAAACTTGTGTCTGTGTGAATGCGTGTATGTGTGAACTCGTGTCCGTGTGAATGCGTGTCCGTGTGAACTCGTGTCCGTGTGAACGCGTGTCCGTGTAAACGCGTGTCCGTGTAAACTCGTGTCCGTGTAAACTCGTGTCCGTGTTAACGCGTGTCCGTGTGAAGGCGTGTCCGTGTGAAGGCGTGTCCGTGTGAACGCGTGTCCGTGTAAACTCGTGTCCGTGTTAACGCGTGTCCGTGTGAACGCAAAGGCAGAGTACTGTATTTTATGATGGGGCCGACAGATGTTTAGTGGGGTGGTTGTGCGGTCTTGTAATTTAACCTGTACGAGTAAAGCACCTGAACCTGGGACTGGGACTGAAGACTTCAAAATCCGTATTCAACAAATAACGAAGCATCAGCATGAGAAACACCCGAAACACAACACAACACGTGATCCGTTCGCTGCACCCCGACACGGTGGGTTTCATATGAAACTAGACAGCTAGACTTTCACATGGTTCCAGCATCATCGCACCTTAGCCGACCAGCTGACATCCGTCTGAAATGAACACAAAGCCAACCTTCACATTTCCAGCCAGCACATCGGATTGCATGTTTACCACACGGTTCATCACCAAACCCTGAAACTATTCTCACCAAAGCAGCTCGTTTTATTTCTGTACCGTTTCCTGCTCATTTCAGTCTATCCACACTGGTCTTCCACCTAAAACCACAGCCTACTCGTCCATAATTAACAGCAGCATGCAGCAGCGTTTCATACACGGCCATCTTGATGCTTTCTCGCAGGACTTGGGAGTGTAATAAAGTTTGTTCAAATTCTACATCTTGCTAGCTTTCGAACGAGATCTTACACTTGAAGGAGACTTTACCGGTCAGGTATGTATGTTTGACCTCTGACGCACCGCGGAGCGAAGACAACGATTCAGAGAATTTTTTCATTTACAACGAAGCTGAAAGTGATCAGCATGTCCAAGAGGCCTCAAATAAATAAACACACCCTCTTAGAAATACGGTAAGCATAGAAAATATCAGAGTCCAGAACGAGGTTCTTCCCTCCATCAGCTGGTGTTGAGATGTATTTCAGGAGGAGGACGAGAAGCAGAGTTAAAAGTTAAATGATGAACATTACTCTGTTTGCAGCTACGTCACCTCCTGGTTTTACTAGAAAACGCTAGAACGGGACAGCAGCAGCAGCTCGCTGTGGAGGAAGGTGATACGTTTAACATGCAGCTCTGTTAAAGACGACATGTTTTACCGTCTGAGAAAAGTCTGCTTTTCATGTGGTTCATGCGAGTCATGAAAATAATGGAGCAGAGAAAATGTGGTTCAACGTTAAAGGGCGTCAGAGAGCTGCATAGACAACGTTTACCTCCACACATTTTACTGCTTATGGGAGCAGCTGTGGTCTGCATCTAAAGATAACTTCATCAGAACAACTGGTAGCTGTATTGATGCTCCATGGAAAGAAAAATCACAGTTCACTCAATGTTAAACAGCAGTCATTTAAATCATGTATTTTTAAATTAATTGCTCGATTAATCGGGTATCAGAATTTTTTTTCCAAACAACATCGGCGTAAAAGCCCATTTTGGTCGGGCTCTAGTTTTTTTATTTGGGTGTTTTATTTACATGGAACCAGAGTTTTGGCATCATTTCATAGATGAGACACGTCTGAGAAATGCAACCATGCAGCTGATTCATCCTTATTTAGAAACTAAAAGCAAAAACAAGGCCACATGTTGGTAGCTTAACTGTGGTTTTATCAAAGGAAGGAGTCTGCCAGGATGCAGCTAATGAAAGCCTGAAACCAAGCATGGTTTCAGCCCGCGGTGGGCGGGGGTCCACAGCGTCTTATTAGGTGCATGAAGACCCAGGGCACTAAATGTGGACATGGTTGGTGTTCTGTCTGGAAAAACGTTGGTCCACCGCCTGAAACGTTGGTCCACCGCCTGGTCCACTGCCTGAAACGTTGGTCCACCGCCTGCAACGTTGGTCCACCGCCTGCAACGTTGGTCCACCGCCTGGTCCACCGCCTGCAACGTTGGTCCACCGCCTGAAACGTTGGTCCACCGCCTGAAACGTTGGTCCACCTCCTGAAACGTTGGTCCACCTCCTGAAACGTTGGTCCACCGCCTGAAACGTTGGTCCACCGCCTGCAACGTTGGTCCACCGCCTGCAACGTTGGTCCACCTCCTGAAACGTTGGTCCACCGCCTGCAACGTTGGTCCACCGCCTGCAACGTTGGTCCACCGCCTGCAACGTTGGTCCACCGCCTGCAACGTTGGTCCACCGCC
>JBAGKM010000024.1:29524650-29539841 GCA_037177155.1 Melanotaenia catherinae
GAAGTAGGAAGCAAACATTTCTGCAGTCAGCACAGTGGGAGGCTGAGCAGGTGGTGGAGATAGAAGAGAGTTAAACGTCATGAACATGTCGTGTGAAGGGAGCATTGCGGATCTTGTTCTGATAAAAGGCTATCTTGGCTGCCTTCAGGCTGGTTAGAAAGATGCAGGGTTTTGTTGGTACTTGGTATTTGTTTAGTTATTAAATTAATTTAGCTTTTTTCTAGATATTCTCCTCTGTAAGTTTATTTTTAGGCTTGTTGAAGTTTTGTTGCTTAATTTTTCAACTCGTTTTGTCTTAAGAAGCATGAACTGTAGCAGAATCTCTGCCCTCCATTTTCTCATTTCTCCAAAAGCAATGCATATCAAATCACCATGATTCACCGAGTTTCTGCATCCCCTCTAACAACACTGGCCAAATGAGGATCATACATATAAAAAGTGGGTTGACAGACAGGGTTCAGCCTCAGTTGGATGCATGTTAAATGCTGCATGCAGCAGGAGCAGGTTGCATCCAGATTTAATGCAACATTCATGCACACCAGCAGATAAACAGACGTGGAAGGAGAGCTGGGGTTGGTTCTGTCCATGTGATAACAGCTCAGGTGATCCGGTTCTGTCCATGTGATAACAGCTCAGGTGACCTGGTTCTGACCATGTGATAACAACTCAGGTGACCTGGTTCTGTCCGTGTGATAACAGCTCAGGTGACCCGGTTCTGTCCATGTGATAACAGCTCAGGTGACCCGGTTCTGTCCATTTGATAATGGTCCAGGTGATCCGGTTCTGTCCATGTGATAACAACTCAGGTGACCCAGTTCTGTCTGTGTGATAACAGCTCGGGTGACCCAGTTCTGTCTGTGTGATAACAGCTCGGGTGACCCGGTTCTGTCCGTGTTATAACAACTCAGGTGACCCGGTTCTGTCTGTGTGATAACAGCTCGGGTGACCCGGTTCTGTCCGTGTTATAACAGCTCAGGTGACCCGGTTCTGTCAGGCAGACAGTGGTCCATGATGTCACCTGGTTTCTGATGTGAAACCTGTCGCTTGTTTTGAGCATATCTTGGTAGATGTGACCATTTCTGACTCAACACCGGTGTCTGTGTGTGTTCAGTCTTCTGCAGGGTCTACACCCCAGACCACTCGTACGTCACCATCAGGAGCCGCCTTTCCTGTCGGGTCGGAGAGATTCTGGCTCTGGTCAGAGAGAAACTCCAGTACAGCGAAGACCAACCAGTTCTGCCTGGAAACCTCATACTGGTGGCCGTCACATCAGCTGGAGGTTAGAACACACACACACAAACACACTTATATATATACACACCTACATTCTGGTTTCTGAGGTTGTGTGTGACTGTGGTTGATGTGTTCAGAGAAAGCGGTGTTTCGTCCCAGCGATGAGGCCGTCTTCACCACACTGGGAGTCAACACTCACCTGTTCGCCTGTGAACCGTCTGAACTGGACACGCTGGTGAGGATTCGACTGATGGATGACTACTGATTGATTGAAAGTGTAGCAGGGGCAGTGATAACAGAGGAATTTTCTCTGGAAAACCAGGAAACATTCAGGTTTTAGATTTTTGGTGCCTGATGAATGTGTTTTTGTTTTGTTCTTGTTACTTAATGGAATGATGAGGTGTTTGAATTCAATCTATTTAGTCCAAAACAGGAACTAAACAAGTAAAAGACCTTGGAAATACTCTGAAGCGCCCCCTGCTGGTGTTCCCCATGAAAACACACTCTGTCATTAACTAAACCTAAACTTCTTAACCACAATGTTTTTAAACTGTCATCTGTTACGTCAGAGCAGATAAACCGTGAGAAAAGATAAAAATTAGAGGGTTTAGTTTGTTGTTATTTCTAAATTCTGCATAAAATCTGCATACTTTTATAACATGATGTTCAGCTATAATTAAATGTTTATTTACATTCCAAAAAATCTTTGGGAACGGAAAAAAAACTCTAGCTTATCCTCATTTTTGTCCATAAAATTATTTTTAAATGTAACTAAAATAATCAAGATTTCTTTTTTACATGAAATTATACCATCTGTAAAGGAACTCTAACGAACTTCATCCCTCTGAGGATTGATGAAGTCTCTAAATCTGAGATGACATGTAGACAAGAGTTATTCTGATGACATCACTTCCTGTGTTCTTAGCTTCCTCTTCCTGAGGAGATCCACTGGACGCCAGGTGACAGTAAACTTCACGACATGTCAGCGGAGGAAGTGGCCAGTCAGCTGGTGGTGTTTGACTGGGAGCTCTTCAGCTGTGTACACGAGGTTGGTGAAACAGATTTAGGATGCATCTAAAAGAGTCGGGATGCTCTGAGAAATGTAGAAGAACCGTCTTAGTACAAAGTCTGGAGAGATGGAACAGATGACATTCAAACTAAACCTCAGGTTCATCTTAACATGTGTTTATGTCTATAGAAGGCAGAGATGTTTCTGAGTCCTGCTTCGTTGCATTGAAAGATTTAAATTTATTAGAGGATATAAATTTAAATATCTGAGATGTTTTGTTAAAATCACATTTAATGACAATGTTGATGAAATGCAGTTCCACTTGTGTCCTGCAGGTGGAGTTTGTGTGTTATGTGTTTCATGGCGAGCAGTCTCGCTGGCGCCCCCTCAACCTGGAGCTGGTACTGCAGCGCTGCAGCGAGATGCAGCACTGGGTCGCCACGGAGATCTTGCAGTGCCAGTCGCTGCCGAAGAGGATCCAGCTGCTCCGCAAGTTCATCAAGATCGCAGCGCTGTAAGTCCAAACGTAATTCCAGTACGTGACGTTGAAACTGCGTTCCGGACTCGTTTAATGACACAGTGGCATCTATCATGAGCATTTCTGGAGCTGTCGCTGCCCATCAACCCAAGCCTGAGAGCTGGACTATGTAACTTTTTCCTCCAGGACACCGCATGACGCTGCAGCAGTTTTTCTTTACCCACTTTCAACAGTCATGGAGCAGAATCGGCTCTTTATAAATTCCCATTCCATCTATTTGTCATTGATAAGAAAGAGTTCTGGTAATATTTTGTTTATAATAATTAATATTTGGACCTGTTTCACATCAAATTAATAAGAAAATTAGGTCAGTTTTCACAAAGAAACAGAATCTTTCAGATTTTAGAAAATCTAACTTAGAATAATTACCTGCTGAGTTAAAACGTTTAATCACCTTATGCATCATCCAACGCTAATAAAAGAGGAGTAAGCATGTTTTATTATTATTTAGAGGGAACTTTAATTTATCCAGCAGTGTCAAACTCTCAGTCATAAGACTTTTCTTCTTTGTCCTGACCACTATCACATATTTGTTAAAACCACCAGAGTGCACATCATCCCATACGAGCATTTAAAAAGGGAAAGTTTTTCCACTGTATGGAATGAGAGCTCGGGATCCCTCCGGACGGGCTGGTGAATGTGGTCGGGGAGAGGGAAGTCTGGCTTTCCCTGCTTAGGCAGCTGCCCCCGCGACTCGACCCGATAAGCGGCAGAAAATGGATGGATGGATGGATGGATGGATGGATGGATGGATGGATGGAATGAGTACTGACTGTCAGGATGGGACTGTATGGCTATTTATCATGTGCTAAGAGCGATGAAGCTAGCAGAAGCCACAAGGAGATGGCAGCTGGGGGACATTTCTAGGCCAAAGTTTTTAGTTTTTTTTTTAAGTAACTTTATTTGTCAGTACATATCTTGCGAAACACCTAAATTTGCTTTTAACCCGTCACTAGTTATACTAGGAACAGTGGGCTGACAGATCCAGCACCTGGGGAGCAGTTGGGGGTTGAGGGCCTTGCTCAGGGGCCCACAGTGGTTATTTTACCTTAGTTGCCAGTTCGGAGACTTAAACCCAGGTTCTCCAGAGCCAAGGCCACCACTAGGCTACCACTCCTCCTCCTAAAGGGGGCGCTAGCCACCATCTACCTGGAAAGGTCTACGTTAGTCAGCAGAAGACAGCAGCCGTTTAATCTCTCGGTCCTGTAGACTGTAGCTGTTATCCAGGTGCTAGCAGGCGCTAGCCGTTAGCTGAGCGAACAAACCAGCTGACAGCAGTCATGAACCAACCTCAAACCCTTCCTTTCAAAAGGTGGTCACTTTAAGAAGACGCAAGGTTTCATTTACCTCATAAGAGTGAATCATTTAGGTGGTAAAATGATCTTCACCGTATGTCTGAAAGTTGTCTCTGTGTTTCAGCTGCAAGCAGCAGCAGGACCTGCTGTCCTTCCTGGCGGTGGTTCTGGGTCTGGATAACCCGGCTGTCAGCAGGCTGCGGCTCACCTGGGAGGTACGGCACCCCGCTGCACCATGTTTCACCACGCCACCTTACTCCATGTTACACCACACCTTACACGACGTTCAGAGAAAACTGAGGTCTTGGTTCTGTTTGTCCCGATGGTGGATCTTCAAAAACTTTTATAAAAACTTTATATTTGTGGTACTTGTAGTTTTTCTCATCCTGAGAAGGTCTGTGACTTGATGATGTGATAAATAATCTGACTGATTGGTCGCTGCCGTGTAAAACTGATGTAATGAAATCTTTTCTGTGTTCAGGGTCTCCCAGGAAAGTTCAGGAAGCAGTTTCAGCAGTTTGAAAGCATCGCTGTGAGTAGAAGATGTTTGTTTCATCGTTCTCACACTGCAGCCATCAGAACTGGTCTGCTTTAAAACAATGGCCTTTATCTCTTTTCCTTCTCCCTCCTCTTGTCTCATAGGACCCCTCCAGGAACCACAAATCCTACCGGGACCTGATCACCAGTTTGCGACCTCCTCTGATTCCTTTCACACCTCTGCTGCTCAAAGGTGATGCTAAAGTACAAAAGCAGATCAAGCAATGGGTTACTGGTTTTATCTCTGGACTCTAAAGATGAACATTTGAGCTTATTCTACTGACAAAATCTAAATCCCATCTGGCTGACTTTTTCTTGACTTCAGAGGATCAGGGAGGGTTGGATTCTGTTAGCGATGCTAGCTGAAGTTAGCCTGCAGTCATGTTGTGACATATATTTTTAGTTTTGTAAAACACAAAGAGGGACCTAAGAAAGCTTTTTAAAGAAGTTATTTTAAACATAAACCTCATTGGTCCTCTGAGACTGTTTGCCTCCAGCTGTGGGCCAGATGTGAAGCTGCTGCAGCAGGTTAGCTCCCCTTCACTAATTAGCACTTCTGGCTAATCAGTGTGTCTTACTGTTAACCTTTAACACACACACACACACACACACGGGTTCAACTACACACAATAATCCTGTTTTTATCATTCCTTTCATCTTGTCTCTGCATCAGATCAGTTCTTCTAGTTTTGTAAGGTCCAACTTTAAAAGTTAGCATCCCCGGTCCCTAAAAGTAGCCAAAACCTGATTTTACCAGAAATCTGAAACAGGTCTGTCCCAACCAGAGGACCAGACTCACTGTCCGGTTTGTCCTCATAACAAAACCCAGAGACGTTTGTTTCGCAACATCAAAGACTCTCATCTTCATCGCTGGTTTAACGTGGCAGATCTGTTCTTTTATCTTTGTGAGGACACTGACAGTAAACATTTGCGGTCCCCCTAAAGGTACATAAACCTGATTCTACCAGAACCCTGAAACAGGTCTGTACAATGTCAGAGCCTCACAAGTACACACACATATCTGGTTTAGATGGACTGTAGGGACTCTCCATTGACACACTGCATTCACAGCCCCCTGACCATTAAATGAATGTCTAATCTGAACCCCTAAACCAAACCGCAATCTAATTCCAATCCCACCACTGAACCAAGTCTGAACCATTTTGTCCCCACAATAACAGTATGTCCCCAGTAGCTGGTATGGAGTCAGTCCCCATCACGTAAGGAAAGCAAGTACAAACATACACACACACATACATGCAGAGTAAGACTCATGTAAATCTATTGAAACCAAACAAGTGAACGCAGATGAAAAGCGTGCCTACTTGTGTGCATGCATGATTGTGTATGTGTGTGGCCTTAAGCCATGTCTCCATGGCAACACGACCCGAGAGAAGAAAATAGATGGACAGAAGTCAAATGGTTAAAGATGAAAAGATGTTATTTGTAGGGTTTCTATGGAAAAATAGGACTTGAGTAGCTTACGGCCACGGTGACGGCACGCCGGCGTGTTAGCGCTGCTGAACACATGATGGTTGCCACATTTCGGAGGGTCTTATTTCATGCTGTAGGTTTAATTTAAATGTTCTCCAGTGATACGTTCATGGACAGATTTGTGTTGTCTTTGTCCTCCAGACTTGACATTTCTCCATGAGAGTTGCAAGACATTTCACGGTGAACTCGTCAACTTTGAGAAGATGGTGAGTTCATGAAAGGAGTTCACAAAGATGTCGTAACACAAACATGAGTTGAACACAAACTTTTACAGCAACAATTCTGTGAGGTTGTTAAGTCAGGCTGCAACGTGTGTGCTGTGAAGCTCCAAATATTTATTATTATTTTGTGTCAAAGGATCAGATCACAGGAATTTCTGATGTGACCATTAACACGATGTTAAATAAAACAAAGGGGAAGACAACAGATGCTAAATAAAGACAAAAAACAACCATAAAATAGGTTTTAAGGGTTGATGTCTTACTGTGTCCATCTTTCTTCTGCAGCATAAAGTTGCAGAGATGGTGAGGAACATCCGGCGATACAGGAGCGCTCAGCTCAGTAAGGCTCATTTCTTCCTGTTTGTCTCCATCTGGTGGTAGTGTTGCAGCACTGCAGCTGTTTGTGCTGTTACTGACCCTGTCATGGTTTTCTGTTTCTGGTAGCCATGGATACCGAGGCGTCCCCGTCCCACCTGCAGACGAAGGCGTACGTCCGGCAGCTTCAGGTGATCGACAACCAGAACTTGCTGTTTGACATGTCCTGCAAGCTGGAGCCCAAAGACACATAGAGGGACGGATGGTGGGACGAAGAGGAGGCAGAGGAAGGTTTATCAGTACCAAACTCCATAAATCAGAGATGCAGACGGAGGTTCAGGTCTGCTCCTTTAACTCCTGAAACAACCTTTTGGTTCAGACTGACAGCTGCTGACATGGAGGACTCACCAAGCCGGACCAGAAACCCAGAGACTGGACCGGTCTGCCTGAGGTTAAACTTTTTACAGCAAGTCTTCACTCTCCTGCAGCAGCTTCACCTCTGCAGACAGAAAGTCATAAGCTGAGTAAACCTGACCCACATCAGATCTAACAGTTTTTCTCAGCCGAGACCCAGAGCAGATTCATGGTTTTATTCAAAGTTACGGAAACAGGAGACGGAAAGAAGACCAACAACCAGCTGCTGCCAACCAGTCAGCGATGATGTGAACACAGCAAGAAAATCTCATTATCAGATCAGAAAACACAAAAACTATGGAGCAAACCCAGCGAAGTTTATCCTGACGTCATCGTAATAAGAAGAAAAACACAATCAAAACAACTTAAAGGGATAAAATAAAGACAACACATGATGTAAATTATAAACATAACTTTGATCTCCAGCCATCATCATAATGAAAATGCTAACAAGAAAAAGATCACTAAGAACAAATTAGAGTGTAAAAACATAAATAACCAGAGAATAATAAAAAAAAAACTAAATAAAATCCAAAAATAATAAATCTGAATTTTTCAGGTCAATTTTCAGGCTGATTTAATAAAACTGACATTATTAATGAAGAAGTAAAAGACTGTGAAAGCAGCAGCTGTTTGTTGGACTTCTGATTCCTCACTTCCTGCTCCGCCTCCTCCTGTGGACCAATCAGACTGCAGGACACCTGTCATGTGACCCAGCCCCTTCAGATCTGTTTTTTGCTCTTTTCTTTGCTCGTTTCTTCAGATTTCTGCTGTTTTTGTGAACCAGACAATGAATCAGCTGCAGAATTCTTCCAGTTTCAGGCTGTCTGGCAGGTTTGAGAAAAAATCCAGCCAAGAGCCTTCATCAGGTCGGCATCATTATCGCGAGTGACGTCCTCTCTGCTCAGTTTTCCTTTAAGCTTTGACGCAGATACAGGACACAGTCTGATTGGTCGGTCCTGGCTGTGACATCAGGGGTCAGGGCTGTCCTCTGGCCTGTGCTTCAGAGTCCTGGAACTCTACCTGCACCTGAACACACCACATTCCTCCGTGATGCATTCACTGACACCTCCTGTGACGGACTCCAGAGTGCTGCTGGAGAGCATTGTGGTGCGTTTAAGGACTCACACGATGGGTCGGTGTGGATGAGAGAGTAGATGCTGGTTTTCTACCGAGCATTTCGTTGATGACAAACTGTTTCCTGATCAAACCGGATCAGGTCTGGCTCATTTTAAAGGACCACTCTGTTGTTTTTTTTGTTTCATCTGATTTAGTTCTGGTTCTGGTCCAGTTCTGACACCAGTCGGAGTTTTTCTGTTTTTAAGCCTAAATATAAAATTTTATTCCTTTCAGGTTGATTTTCTTGTGGAATCGAGCTAAAACTCTCCGATTGACTCGGCTGAGACAAGAAAAAATAACACGGTTTGGTCCTTTAAGAGCCTGATTAATACCTGATCAGCAGCCAATCAACCCAACTTTTTCTCAGCCTCTGGGATCTAACTGCTGTCACCGAGCGACCAACCAGTTTCATGGAACGACCCGGTCACCCCCCAACGACGCCGGCCTCTCATTGGTCGGCTCGGGGAGCTGGCAGGTCCGAGGCAATAACAGGAAGGACAGGAAGTGAAACTGATTGGTCGATTTCTCACATCAACAAAGCACTTTTTGCCAAACCTCAGGGCTCAGAGACACAGAGAGGTTTAGTTTACTCTTTCTTCTTCATTTCAGTAGAGTTCAGTTGTGCTGCGATTGGTTCTGTGTTTGTACAGCTGATCACACTTCAGCCATATTTACTCCAGTAATAGGAAACTACAGAGTCGTTGTTTTTATGCTGTGATCGCCACCAGAGCTGAGCTCGGCCTCCACGCCGTGGACGAGAACAGCCGAAGGGATCAATCAGATCGATCGGCATCTGAGCTGGCTGATCAATACGGGACAGGGTCATTTTCTGCTCTCATTCTGTCGTATTTAATGTTTCCATGTTGGGTTTTCATGTCAAACATGGATGAAATATACTGCAGGCGTCCAGAAGCTGGCCAATCAGAGGACAGGAGCTGAAACAGCTGGTCCAGGTCCCATTATGGACACACTGTCCGTTTAGTCCTCCAAACAAACACAAAAAATGATCCTCTGAGGCTTCCGTAGCGGTGTTCGTCATGTTATTGGTTCAGATCAATAAAACGGGTCACCTCTCACAGCACAGCCAGTTTACGATTGGTCCGGGCGGTAAATGGAGACGGAAAATTAGCCCTAAAAATAAAGAAAATGAGATGTTGTACCAACTCGGTTGTCTTCGGTATGAAAACGCTGGTTGTTCTTAGCTCTGGTGGTCGGTGAACCTTCATCATTCTCCATCTGTACCATAAACATCCAGTTTGTAGAAGCTCGGTAAGGCCGATCACGTCCAGAGCCAACAGCTCGCACGGTCCGACACCACGTTTTAGCCCCCAGTTTACGTCAGATTCAGGCCAAAAACGTGCTTCTTTTAAAAGAGCTCGTTTAAAACATATTTATGGATGAATAAAAAAGTCGGATGATTCTGGACGGGTGAAGACGTCTCTGGTTTGATGACACCTTCGATGCAACATAGAGTCCAAACCACCAACAAAACCAGTAAAACCTTACGTACCAGTAACAACAGCAGAAAATTCCTGTTATTCTAGTTAAAGCTTAGACCAGACCAGGACCTGGTTGTCTGGAACCGAACCTCAAGTTCAGATCAGGTTTGAGTTTCCAGCTGCAGAAATTCAAACCTCCATCTTTTCCGTAGAAGATCTAACATGGCGGTTTACTGGTACCAGTCCTGCTGGGATTCTGGACTCGGTGTCGGTGGTTTTCGTCAAAGCAGGGACGTCATGGGCGATCCGGTCGGGTCTGGTGGAGTGTGAAACCCAGTGAAGACCCATCACGGCTCTCAGGACCACTTCCTGGGTGGTGAGCACTTCATTATGGGTCTGAGCAGAAGCTGCGGTCTAGAGTCCCGGCCCGGTTTTGACCTAAACCCCGCCCCTTCTCTGAACCAATCACAGCCTCCGCTGGAACTCTGCTGGGACCCATAATTCTGCGGTGCAGGCGGCCTCCCGGGTCGAGGCCGTCCACCGTGTCGCCCGAATGAAAACACTGAAAACTGTAAATATTGCAACGTGTAAATAAAGAAATACTAACGGAGATTCTATTTTATGTATGAGGAGGGAGAGCGGCGCTAACTCAAGGAGAAACTTTTCGTTCGGTGGGTTTTGTTTGTTTTTATTTGTGTGAGAACGTCTACGAAGACGAAAGAGAAAGAAATGAATTTGACTTTCTGAATTGTACAGTGTAACCTCCTCAGTTCGATGCTTCTGTTGTTTTCTATCTGACGCTCGTTTGGTTGCTTTTTTGTACAGAAGTGGTTGTTTACATCAATATGAGCAGAGGTGGGCGGAGCAGAGGTCTCCTAGGGGGCGGGGCTTCAAAATATCATAGATAGATAGATAGATACTTTATTGATCCCAAGGGAAATTCAATCATTTCATTTATGGCAACATATGACAGAAATAATTAAAACAATTTAACTTTAAAGTGTATAATTTAATGATTCGAGGATCTAACTAAACATTTTGTTATAAAAAGAGAAAATGACTCAAATCAGATTCAATCCGAGTAAAGTGAGCTCATATTTTTCAGGCTAAAAACTAAAAACTTTATTTAATTTTTTAGCTTTAGAAAATAAAGCTAAAGACTTAATGTTAAAACTTCCTTAAAAATTGAAGAATTTTTAGTCCAAATTTGCAAATTTTTTAAAAAATTTTTATGAAGAGGATTTGGTTCAGAAAAAGTGGTACATAAATACGACTGATTTGACCTTTTTCATATCAAATTATGATTTTTAACAAAAGGAAAAACAGTGTTAAAAAGGAAAATTATAATGGAAAAAATTAGTACTTTTCTAAAAAGAAAACATATTGTTCACATTAAAGGATCAAAATATCCTGAATTTTGCTTCGACCTTCCTAAATGAAATCTGTAGAAACGATGCAACTTTGCAGAAAAAGTTTCATTTGTGTTTTATTGTTTTATTTATGTTTTAACAGTTTAATATTTTTCAGATGAAAAGATTTTCTTTTCTTTTTTTATTAAACATTTTCCAGAATTTAACAGAAGTGTTTAGACGTGACCTCAGGATCCTGAAATAAAACCAGATTCCTTTTTTCAGTTAAAAATCAGGAAGTTCTTGGTGAAATGAAATCTGAGCTGATCTTAAATCTGAGCTTAAATCTGAGTTTAAATCTGATCTTAAATCTGAGTTTAAATTGAGCTTAAACTGAGCTTAAATCTGATCTGAAATCTGAGCTTAAATCTGAGTTTAAATCTGATCTTAAATCTGAGCTTAAATCTGATCTTAAATTGTGCTTGAATTGAGTTTAAATCTGAGTTTAAATTGAGCTTAATTTGAGCTTAAATGGAGCTTGAATTGAGTTTAAATCTGAGCTTAAATTGAGCTTGAACTGAGCTTGAATTGAGCGTCTCCTGCTGACCGCTGCTCCTTCTGCCGTCCTGCTGAACACTGAAATAAAACCTCTGGACAACGACACGACCGGGTCTTTGACTTCTTGATTGTCTCTGTGTGTTTGTGGGTTCTGGGTGAAGCTCTGCTGGCCTGATGTGGTCTTGTAGAGGTGGTCTGCATCCTGTCCTGAGTAAACCCTTCCTGAGGGAATGTGCCACTCTACTGTGTGGGGGGGGTACTACTGTTTCAACTGCTCCTGGACTTTGGTTTTGTTCCTCATTCATGGAAAGAATCAAACATCATCCCCAAACCAAGAATCACAAATGGAAATGTCCCCAGAGATTACAGAGCAGTCACACTGCTGCATGGAGCGGGTGGAGTGTGGCCTACTAGGCTCTTCAGCTGCTGATAAACTGGACCCGTTCCAGTTTGCCTATAAGGCAAGACGAGGGGTGGAGGATACCTGCCTGACACTCCTGGACACAACCACAAAAAATATGGACCACCCTCACTCATGCTCAAGACGTCCTAGGAGACAGACCTCAGTTTGCTGCAGTAAATGAAAAACATCACACAACACACACGGCGTCCCTCAGGGATGTGTGTTATCCCCCATCCTGTTCTCCATCTACACAAACATATCCTGCAGCACGGATGTGACACTCCTGAACTATCCAGACGACGTGGCCCTGGTGGCTCACCTAACCGACTCCACCCGACTAGCAGCGAATCTCCAGCAGGTGGACCCACGGATCAGACAGAGCAGTTTCACTGGAACTGAACATGTTCAAAACGAAGGCGCTCTGCTGAAACATGGGCAGGTAGAGGAGCAGGTGGAACATTTAAATATCTGGGCATTGAAGTTGACCGAGCACCGTCCTTTTCTGACTCCAGCAGCATCTTCAAAAAGGCCACAAAACAGTTCCTACTGCTGAGAAAGCTGAGGACTGTTAATGTGAGCAGGAAGGTTTAAACAGCTGTTTACAGATCACTTCTGACCCACAACTTTTCATCCTGGTCCCCTTTTCTCTCTGATAAAGATGAGTCTAAACTGTGGAAAGTCTTCAGCCAGGCACCACTCAGACCTCATTGACAGATCTCTACACAGGCAGTCAAACATAAAGCCAGCACCATCATGACTCCTCACACCCGCTCCACAGTTCATTTCAGCTCCTTCCATCTGGCCACCATTACAAAGCACCATTAGCAAGAACCAACTGCAAGAAATCATTCATTCCAAGTCTTAACTTTTTTATGGCTCGTTTAACTTGTGTGTTCTTTATTCTGTGAGCCGTTTCGTCAAAGGCAAATTTCCATTGTTCTGTAATGGAGAATAAAGTTTTACCAAATTCTAAGTTCTAGAAGAGGACACCAAAAGTGAAAAGACCTCACAAAGATACAGAAAACCTCCACAGATTTTCCTCCAGTCTGGAGAGTTTACTTACAGCCTCACTAAATAAATTGGTTGCCAGGCAACATACACAGTGGCATGATTTCAGTGTTTGACGGACCTCAGTCAAAGGCCGCAGTTTGATGATCGACTTCGTAGTCGTGTCGTTGGACTTGCGGCCGCATGTCTTGGAGACTCGGGTGAAGAGAGGGGCGGAGCTGTCAGCTGATCGCCACCTACTGGTGAGTTGGCTCAGATGGGGGGACACAGTCAAACGCCTTCCCCAAGTCCACAAAGCACATGCTGACTGGTTGAGCAAACTAACCTTTGCCCCCTCCAAGACCCTGAGGAGGGTGTAGAGCTGGTCCACTGTTCCAAAACCGGAACAAAACCCACACTGCTCCTCCTCAATCCGAGTTTGACTATCTGACGAACCCTCCTCTCCAGCACCCCTGAATGGACCTTACCAGGGAGACTGAGGAGTGTGATCCCCCTGTAGTTGGAGCACACCCTCCGATCCCAAGACAGCCCTACAGCATCCATAGCCTTAAGGAACTCCAGGTAGACCTCATCCACCCCCAGGGTCCTGCCACCGAGGAGCTTTTTAACCACCTCAGCGACCTCAGCCCCAGAAATAGGAGAGCCCAGGCCAGGGTCCCCAGACTCTGCTTCCTCATCAGAAGACTTGTTGGTGGGATTGAGAAGGTCTTAGTATAGTATAAGTATAGTACCCACAACGCCCTGAGTTCAGGTCAGCAGCTCCCCATCCATCTATTATCTATACCACTTAGTCCAATTCAGGGTCGCGGGGAGGTGGAGCCAATCCCAGCAATGAGCAGGTGGGATGCATTCATTCATTACAACTTCCAGATGACAATCTACGCTTCACAGAGTTTATTGTCACATGTGCAGTAAAGAAACAGGTTTCTCCGAACAATGAAAATCTCACTTTGCCATCCACACCGAATACCAAAAGAATTTAACTATAAGCTAAATTACAACAGCCAAAAGAAAGATTTACAAATAAAAAATGACATGCAAGAGAAGAAAAGCAGAAAAATGCTGCTAATATATTTCTATATCTATGTTTACACAAATGTGCAACATCTGGGTTAATGTGCAAACAGCCTGTACCGTGTGCAGAAGTGCCTGAGATGAGTCAGCTGTTAAATGTGCAGAACTGTCCGGGATGAACGTATATGTAGTTAAAAGTCCATAAAGTGCCAGAGAGCATCAGGATGGCGTTTATATTTGTAGGTATGTCAGGTGCAGACAGCGCTGTAGACTCCGGTCAGACTCTGTTGTTTGTTCGGCTAATTTCACCTTCTTCCCCTGCAGACGTGGTGCCACCACAACACCAACAGTTTACCACATCTGGACTGCAGCTACACCCTGAGCAGCTACACCCCGTCTGAACCCCTGTGAGTTTACATCTGTGTCCCAAATAATAACTCTGTGGAGAGGAAAGCTCAAACTGTGTATGATAGTTTGTATTTTCATGCTCTGAGAGCTCTGCACGTTATGTTCTAAATCCAAACATAAAGAAAATGTTCAGCTTCTTTAAAAAGAAGATGAACATGAAGGTTGGACAGTTTCTACGTTTCTAACTGAAACACGTTCAGGATGAAACCTTCCTGTCAGTCACTAAGCTGAGATTCAGCTGCATGGAGTCCCAGACCAGAGGCCAGAGACCCGACTGGAGGCCAGACCGGAGTCCCAGACCAGAGGCCAGACCAGAGTCCCAGACCAGAGGCCAGACCTGAGTCCCAGACCAGAGGCCAGAGACCCGACCGGAGTCCCTCACCAGAGGCCAGAGATCCGACCGGAGTCCCAGACCAGAGGCCAGAGACCCGACCGGAGTCCCAGACCAGAGGCCAGACCAGAGGCCAGACCAGAGTCCCAGACCAGAGGCCAGACCGGAGTCCCAGACCAGAGGCCAGACCAGAGTCCCAGACCAGAGTCAAGGCCTGATTTGAGACCAGAGTCTAGACCAAAGTCCAGGCCAGGGTTCAGATCTGAGTCCAGGCCTGAGTCTAGGCCTGAGTCTAGACCAGAGTCCGGGCCAGGGTTCAGATCTGAGTAAAGGCCTGAGTCTAGACCAGAGTCCGGGCCAGGGTTCAGATCTGAGTCCAGGCCTGAGTCTAGACCAGAGTCCTGGCCAGGGTTCAGGTCTGAGTCCAGACCTGAGTCTAGGCCTGAGTTGAGACCAGAGTCTAGACCAGAGTCCAGGCCAGGGTTTAGATCTGAGTCTAGGCCTGA
>JBAGKM010000024.1:29597300-29607636 GCA_037177155.1 Melanotaenia catherinae
GAGGAGAGGAGAAATGCCAAAGTACATTTAGATCAAAGATGGAAGACACCAGAGAGCCTGTAGACACCAGAACCCCCTCCATCTCATCCTCTTACATTCTGGCTCACTATCCAGCTTTCTTCCTCTTTACCCCACTCTCTTTCTCCATTATTTGTCTCACTTTATCCCCAATCTTTTCAGCTTTTATCCCTAATTTTGTAATTTTCCTTCAAATTCTCCATGCTTCCACTTCTCCACTTTATGTTCCATGCTTTTTGGATTCCCTTTCTCAGCCTCATTTTTATTTCCTCCACCTCTCAATTCTTGGTTCCCTCACAGTAGTGGTGAGTGTAGACATTGCATTGTAAGACACCCCCCCTCGCCCCACCCTGGCCCACCTTTCCCTTTTGGCTTATATTCCTCCTAATGTCTTTAAAACTGCCATACTGTCACACATCACAGTCATACGGAATAAATTGATTCTTTATTTCATACAGTTAAGAGAACTAAAAAGCCAAAAGCCATAACGTTCACTTTTTCTCACTGCAATTTCATTTTTTTTTTTTTTTTTATCTTTCTTTTTTCCCCTTTACTGACTTTCCCCCTCCTTTTCCTTTCAAATGCAATTGTTTTGTCTTTTGGGGCAATGTTAACTACAAGGCAAAAAAGACCCCGACTGCTTTCTGCTTGTGTGGGCTACTGCTGTGGTTATTTGCTGCAGGGTTTGTAGCTTCTGTTATGACTGTGTGTGTGGGATTGCGTGTGTGTGTGTGTGTGTGTGTGTGTGTGTGTGGTGTCACAACTCATACACTGATCTGAGATATAGTGTGTTTGGGCTTGTCTTTTCCACTATGGTAGAAGGTCTTGCTCTCTTCCTGTAATATGTTGACCACTTGAGAAGTTTCTGAGCAGGAAGGGCAATTATAGGCTGCTTGATGTTAATTTAAGAAGGCTCTGGTGTAGTGATTATATGTTTTTTATTAACACTTACATGGGTATGGCAGACTCTGTGTTCTTTTTGCCCTGCTTCTTTGTTTGTATGTGTGTGTGAATGAGAACTTGTAGTAATTGCTTTGTGCAGGATTGGCCTTCCACTTTCACCCTAAAAAGAAAAATTGCTTTGTGCTTTTAACCACTAGAGACGGGAGGCGGTTGATGGGGGGATGCGAGGGAGGGAGCTACAGCAGGGGTTATTGTGTCCAAAATACTTTCAGCCTCTTCTTAGGAACCATTAGAGCCATTTATTCATTGGAATGGCAAAGTCAGAGTGCAGCAGATTTTTAGCAGAAATGCAACAAGTGGAGCATCTGCAGTGGCATCCAGCTCAGCACAAACAAAAGCTAAAGGGCCAAAGTGTCACTTTGTAATGGCAAACTGCTACAGCTAAAGTTAATCTACAGTGAAATCAACACAATCAGCAAATCATTCCAGAGCCATTAATTTCATGCTGTGACACAGGAGACTTTATTGTCACAGCTACTTTTCAAGGTTTGCATACAGAAAAAGCTTGACTTCAAATTTCTAGTAAACTTGTTACTGGCTTAACATGTAGCTGACAACAGCATATGCTAGCCAAGCAAACACACACAGCTGTAGTACAGCTAATACTGTATACAGACTACATTTTAGTTTAGTGAAAAAAAGCTCATCCTGTTTATTAAAGGTGGAAATGTAGCTGCTGGTGTTAAACAGGGGTTTAAATTAACACCCACGAAATGCAGGTTAAAATTCAGTTTGAAATTAAAACTTGCCGTGATGAATAAGTGATTTGTCTTTGAAGTGAAGAAGAAAAAAACGACTCCCGTCAGAGAGCCGAATCTTCATCAGATGGGGGCAAGAATTTAGTTTAAAGGGCACACCATGTGGCCAATCACACACCAAGGAGACTTCAGTCATACCATTATCTAAATAAAAGAAGAGTGGAAGACTCTCCAATGACAGTCTAGTTCATGGTTCCAACAGCAAGAGGTGGAGAGCTGAATTTAAATACAAACATGACAGGAATGGAAGAAGTAAATGAAAACTGAAAAATAAACTGTAATTGCATACTTAAATATTTATAATTATAATATAATAATTTGAGACTAAAAAGCTGAGTGCTGAATTTGTTACCATTGCTTTAGTGAAAGTACCATCATGACTTTTGCATTTGTAGGCCAAATTTATTAAGGCTACTTGATTTGTTATTTGTGGTTCGGTGTTCATTTAAAGTTTTGATTAAAAAGTTAAAAAAAATATTAAAAAGCAAAAAATAAGACCTGCCTCTCACCTGTTTTCACCTCTTACCAGCTTTCCCACGACAATTAATGGACAAAGTGGTACAGATAATGAATGAATGAATGAAAAAAATAAGACTTCATGAAAACATGAATAAAAATGGTTTAAAAACAAAGAAAGAATTTGCAATAGCTAAATCAGACTAAAAGACGAGCTCTAAGTGATAATAAGGAAGGCTGATCTAAGGTAGCTGAAACTTTGAAAAAAGCCAGTCCTCCTATTAATGTGAAGAATGAAGCACTCCTTTTTACATGAACACTATTTAATATGTATCACACATCCTTTGGCCACGTGGTGTCATAAACAGGTTACTGCATGAAGAAAGTGAATGAGGGGAGAGATTTGAATAAAGATGTTTAAAAGGGAAAAACAAAAACGTTGTGGTTTGCAACTTGTTAGTAAATTATTTTGTTCCATGTAATAAAAGAGAATGTTGAAAAATGTTTTTCACAATTTTATGAAAAAATGTCAAATAATTTAAAGAGACATGTATGACTAAAGGCATCCAGTTGCACTTATCTGGATTTTTTTTTTCCCCCTTGGAAAAAAAGAAAAAAAAAAGATTTTGGGAAGTTTCCTTCTCAACTTTGGGAAGCTTTGGCCAGTGATTTGAAAAAAAAAAAAAAAAAAAAAAAAAACATGAATAAGGACAGAGAAATAAGAGCTTTGTCTAAAGAAAGTTTTTATTTCCACTTCACTTTTTAAACACTAAACAAGGAAAGCAACATTTCAATATGTTATCCTGACGTAGTAGTGCATTTGTGGAACTCATTTCATTTTAAATTAAGGTTAAATAACTTCTGCTTGATGCAGAAGACAGATAGGCAGATGGACGGACAGTTTCGTCTGTCTCCTGTGTCCGTCACACTTGTAATTTGATTAGTTTTCATGGAGCTTAGCTATTTGTCGCTTGACTCAGAAAATGGATCAATACCAATGGAGAAAGTCACTTTCCAAAATTTAGCATCAGTGGTACACAGCCCCATATTTTCTCTATCTAAATAGTCCTTAGTACCTGCTTGCAGCATCAAAGAACTTCATGGTGACGTGTCTCACCCTTCTGGCACCTGTCCTTCTAATTTCCTCATCATAATTTAATTACATACTGCGTAATGATTGACAGGTGTTTAAGAAGGTTTGTGGTGTTGATGCAATACCTCTGTCTTCCCACACGCATCATACACAAGCGGCAAAACAGAGTCAGTCCCCATAGACTCCCATGTTAAAAAGACCAACTTCAGAAATAAGAACAGAAATAAACATGTTTAAAGCCTGGTACAAAAAACATTTTAGGATTATTAGGTCAATTTTACCTTCATGACAACTGTGAGTGGGGGTGAATTTTTTCTCTATTATTTAATCTTGAAATTCGGCATAACTAGGGGCGTGTCCTTTTGACTGACAGGTATCCATTGTCCTCGGCTAACAGTGTGCCTTAGCTTTAGCCCACCAACAAAAGCTCGGGGTTTGATAGACGTCAATCATCACCCCCACACTCACAGTGCCCCTCTCAGCTCCGCCACTTTTTTTTTTTGTATTTTCAAGGAGCAACAGCAGGCGTGATGCTGCCAAGATGGCGGTGGTAGGAACCACCCAATGAGCTTCACTTTTTCTCTTCAGAAACCTACGGGTGACGTCACGGAAGCTCCGTCCATCTTTTATATACAGTTTATGATCATGCATCACACCTGTTCAGCTCCACATGTTCAGCCTGAGTGAGTGAGAGATGCTCTGTTTCACCCATACGATGGGCCATTTCACATATGACTTGAGAGAAAAAGTAGTTCCTGCCAACTGGGTACAATTTAGAGAAGATCCTGATATTAAAGTTATTTTCCACTGTATTCTAGTATGTAATAGACTGCACTTTTACCAAAAATCAGTAAAATAATGATATTCTAAAATAAAAATCTATTCTAAAACATAAAAACGCTGGCTTGGTAGTATACATATTTTGATATCGATCCACACATCACTAGTTTCCATTAGAATACAGAGTGCACGCATCAGAAATACGTCAGCCAGCTGAAGATCAGACATTAATATGAGAGTTTTCTAAATTCTCTCAGGCACGTGAAGATGGAAGCGTCTTGATATAGTGTGTAGCAGATGGAGTATTTCTCCTGCTCCGGTGTTATGCCAATAGCGTTGTGGTCGTTACAGGAACGCGCACTGCTGAACAAGTTGAATCTTCGTCATTCTATTCTAATTTTTGAGTTGTATTACAGCTTAAAATGGGTCCAGTATTGATTGTAGGATTTATTAACATCAACGTGTTATCTAAAATCTGCACTTTAAGAACATTTAGAGCAGTGACGTGCGGTGCAGTTTATGGCTGGTGAGGCACTGATTTGCAATTGTAAGAACTACAAAGAGCATCTTATTTCAATATCCATTCAGCAGCATGCAGCTACTGGTAATGCTTCATATCCCATCAGCATTCCTCTTTCAATTACACTCACACACCCACTGTTACCAACTCTTCAGTGAGAAAAGTAGCTATTGGCTGTCCTAAAAGTTGCTAGAAGTCACTAAATGACATCATCTAATGTGGATAATAGTTGTAAGGCTGCCATGGAGGGGAATGTTGTGGGAAAGGCAAAAATGGACGAAAAGACAAGCTAAAATGTTTAAAAAGGAAAAACTAATAACAATAAAACAAATTCTTTGGTTAATATTTTCTTTTGTTGTAGTTTAATTTTATTAAGTGTAGGTTGTTTTCTAATTAGGAGGCTCTAACATTTCTTTTAACTTTCTAAATGTTTTCCTCCACATTAATAGACATTAAAAGCCAGCGCGGGATCAACCAGCAGCAGCTTTGTATGTTTCATTTTCAGCCTGGTCATGAAACAGAGGTGAACGCAGAGAAAAAGGTCGATAAGCTGGCAACACCACACACACCGTGTCGGTGTGTGAGTGCGCCCCCTTGAGGTGAGGCAGAGTACTGCCTGCCTCACCTGCTGACTTTTCTCTGCACTTTATTGTACCATAAACAGGAATATTTCCCTCACAAATACATTCAAGACATTACACAGACTGCAGAGTCATGGTGTATAAAACATATTTCTGTAAAGTTCATGATGGCGACATGCTGGGGAACAGAAACGCGTCATGAACCCAGTTTGTACTGGATCACCAGTCAGAGGTGAGGCACGGCTCCCCACTGCCTCCACTGAGGTTTCTGCCCTGGATTTGATCAGGAAACACTCAAACTTGGTGATTTTTACTTAATAAATAGTCAAAAACGCGTTAGAGTCATAGTGAAAATGCATTTTAACACAGATCAGTGGAAAATATTAATATTTATGTTTTTTCTTCTTTATTATGACAGGTGAGGCACTGCTTCACCTGCCTACCCTGAGTAGGATATATATATATATATATATATACATACATATATATGTGTGTGTGTGTGTGTGTGTGTGTTTAAAGTAGTTTAAACATGTTACCAGCAGGGGGCAGTAAAAACCTGATGATGATCCACATGAAGCCTGAACCACTATACACAGTAATCTTATCATCATCATCATCATCATCATTAGCCTTATTATATTATTATTATTATTATTAAAATTATCATTCACGCCCTGCAGCACTGATTTAAAGACCAGATCCGCTGGTTTCCTTAACTCAGTCATTATTGGATGAACTGTTTACATGAACACGGTTTTTCTAAAGTGGACTGATGCGGATCACATGATGGATTTGTTTTAACTGGACTGGTTCTGTAAAAGTGTTCTGAGAATACTTTGCTGTTAATGGGAGCTGTGTAAATAAAGCTGAATTGAATGATAGTAAAAGCTTTTATGAAAGTTTTGGGGAAATGTTTTAAAAAGTAATCTGGATACATGTAAACGACCCGGATCCCTCAGTCGGCATCAAACAAACCTCTGCAGCTCCGACCCACCCTCCCTCCCCCGTCTTGTCACTGATTGATTGATTGATTGATGGGTGATTTACGGCTGCAGCCTCTCCTCTGTCTGATATGTGGAGGTTAGGAGTCAGAGGAACCTGCTGGACTAGGTCCAGTCCCCTGAGGGACTGTAAATCATTTCTGCCTTCATGCAGCAGTGGTCCAGACTGGTTTTGTGTCCTGGTCGATACCCAGACTGAGAGCTGAACTGGTGTCACAAACCTTCCCAGCCCCAGGACAGGATGTCTCTCATTCACACGGTTCAGCAGGCCTCACAACTAAAAGCACTCGTTTTTAGTTTTTGGATCCCAGCCCACACCGACCATACAGAACCAGTTTGAGCGATGGTTATCAGACAACTGAAACTGGATCAGATGTATGAGCTGGAAACCTTCCAGAGTCCGTCCGTCTGATCTCAGGCAGGTATGTCACCGCCTGCTTTCAGCTTCTGGCTGCAGGCCACAGCAACATGACAGGTGGGTGTGGTGGGATTGATCATGACTTACCAGAGGCCTGCAGAAAGTTCCAGAGGGAAGAAAGACTCAGGAACTGATCCACCCTGTCATTGCTGCGCTGAAACTCCAGCTTCCACACAACAAACTAAAGATTAACAAGGTCCATAAGGACATAAACTGTCAGGGAAGGCTAATGCTCGGCCCAGAGGTGAATTCATTTCCTCCTGAAAGCTGATCTCAGCTTAACACTCGGGTATGCTGCGACTGTTACCAGAGAACGGGTGGCAACGTTAAAGACAGGAAATTTTAAAGGTAAAAGGTTCATTAAACAACAAAAAACGGACTGAAGGTAAAAGAACTAAATCTGAAAACAAGCAACAAAGAAACTCAAATCCAAACAACCCCAACAAAAACCTTTCACAAAACCAAATTACAACAAACACGGACCACATCCGTCCACCTACGACTTCTCCAGCCATCACAAAGCGGGTCAACCTGGTTCACAGTTCAGCAAAACACAGCCAAAGTCCAAAGACTTGGAATGGAAACGGCTCTGAACAGCTGCCCTGAACAATCGTCAGCAGCATGCTTAAATAGTTAGACAGCAGATGATTGGGCCAATCACAGCCGGGTGATGACAGAGCCAGCCAATCGGGTGATGGTGTGAACCACCTGGTTGCAACCAAACAGTCATTTACATACAGTCACAAAGAGCGAGGCCTGGGCCGTAACAGCGTACGTATTGTGGCTGCCACGAGCTGCTAGCGTTCGTTTGGCACATCGACCGCTCGCGTTGACGCGAGGTAACATGTCGCGTGCGCGAGCTGCAATATTGACCTGAATGCTAGAGACGCTCATGCAAACAAGAGCATGAACATGAGGTTTGAGGTAAACACAATGGCTGACCTAACTCTGTCCACAACTACCAGCATCTGGTGTTTCCCAGTGATACGCACTCATGCCTCAACAGTTGGCAGCCAATTGGAAGCGTTTTGGGGGTTGATGGAAATACAATGTGACCGGTAGCCTGAACTTTCATTAGTTCAGAGTGCTGTGTGCTCCCCCTAGTGGTGACCTCCAGTACTGAGCCTTTTTGCCGCGCTGTGCTTCCGTCGTATTTACACAAACGTAGCGAAACAGTGACGTGTACGCTAGCCTTCACAGCAAGTATATTCCAGCCCTAAGAGACTGTCCACGAGCTTCCAGCTATATTATACACTTAATAATGAAACCCAGACTTTCTCATGTTCTTCTGCTGCAAGGTGGAGAAACAGAAATGGTTTTCCTCCCAGTAAATATGAGATGATTTAGGGATTTATAAGGTGAGCTGGAAGGATTATTTTATGCTTGCATGAAGGTTTTTTTCTGCCTCAGCTCATGCAGACTGAAGAATATTTTAAATGTTTTTTGAGAAAAAAATGTGTACTCCTCAGAAAAACAAGCGGAAAGTTCTGATTGGCCAGAATCTGTTTCATCCACTCCGGGATTTTTTTTTGTTTTGTTTTTGCTCTTTTATGCTCCAGAATCAGTTTTTCCTGTTGCAGGATCAGTCTCGATAGGTCCGTTCAGGCCCATCCAGGCCCATCCAGACCCATTCAGAGTCGACCTGCCCCATCCAGACCGGTCCAGACCCATTCAGAGTCGACCTGCCCCATCCAGACCGGTCCAGACCCATTCAGAGTCGATCTGGCCCATCCAGACCGGTCCAGACCCATTCAGAGTCGACCTGGCCCATCCAGACCGGTCCAGGCTCCATCATTCTCTACTTTCAAAACGCATCTTAAAACCTTAAAACTCTTAAAACTTTTATTCATTGGGCTTCAGCTGAGTATGAGGCATGGATTTTATTTATTTTATGGATACTCTGATCCTGGATTAGTTGCATTTTTTTTAGAAATTTCAGGCATTTTCTCTTAAAACTACAAATGCCTTCATTCATCCATGAAGTGGGGTTTTATATGACCCTGAAGTCTTTATGGGAGGTGCTACCACACCCAAAACAGACTAACAATGGCTGTTTAAACTCATCACAAATGTTTCTACATCATCCCAGTCAGCAAAAGAGCCGGGGTCAAAAGGGTCGGGATGTGTTTTGGTGGTGTAACACTGCAGCCAGCAGGCACCACCTTAACAGATAAATGATCACCGAGAGTTCTGCTGTCACTGAACACGAGAGCATCAGCGTGAAGACTGAAGTCGTCCAGGATCAAAACGCCTGCAGGAGATCGGTGAGCTAAAACACGATAGGCGTGTGTGTTCCCAAACGTACACATCTGTTAGTTCAGGAGCTGAACGAGGTGTCCATCAGTCTGCAGCACAAAGATCTGTACGCTTCAGATTAGAGCTCAAAGCTGCAAACAGCAGAGCTGAGAAGCTGATAACAAGTTACGTTCATAACCATCCCCACTTCCCCCCGATGCAGTACATGAAGGCTGATCGGTTCGTAAGTCATGGCACCAACTTCGAAACTCAAACACTTTCCAACATCGTCCAAACGTAAACACAACGCAGCACAGAGCTCACATTTATAGCACAGCAATAAAAAAAGTCAATTCCAGCTGAATCTGCCTCTCCCATCAGCCTCTGTGGTCCAGATGTTGAGGTTTGAAAGTAGCCCCGCCCCCTCTGACAGAAGCATGTTCAGTATCTTTGCTAATCATCATTAACACATTAACACGACGTAGAAAACTATTAGAAACAACTTGTTTTAGTAATGAGACACAGTTTATACAAAACATGACGTGATAATTAGGCACTACTAAACAGTTTTCTGGGCTCAGAGAGCAGGCTTTGTCTTTTTCTTCTGTTTTAGCTTTTATTTAATGTCTGATGCTTTTCCACTTTATTTAAAACTGTGGTTGTGTAAACGTGCTTTATAAATAAAGCTGGAACGGTACAGACTAACACAGCTGAACCTGATGAACAGTTAGACAGTAAATCAGTCACAGCGATGGCGTGCAGGCCTTACACAACCACATTCTTCCCTGTGGGGACGAGGTGTGTTCCTGCGTGTGGGAACCTGAATGTGCTACGGCAGGTATGAACAGAGATCTGCTGGAACAGGAGGCGGGGCGGTGGTTTTATTACCGGTGACTCAGCCAACAATGCCTCAGATCACACACAAGCCAGAGCTGTCCTCAGATCCAGAAAGAAAATAAAGAATTAAAGGCTTCTGTTTGCTGATAAACAGAGAATCCAGCTGGATCTGAGCAAACAAGAACTCAGACCCAGAGCAGTTTGAACAAAGATTTATTTAAAGTGATGAACAAATCTCTGTGATTAGCAGCTGGAGACCGTTTACCGCCCTGAGGTCCTTTCTCAGCTCCATCAGCCTCTCTGCTGTAGAAAATATGAATATTTAACACCTTCCTTGTCTGAAACGTGACCTTCAGGCGCTTCGTCTCAAAGACGCATCATCTGTTTCCATCTTTTCAGTTTCAGCAAAGTCCAGACAGTCTGACAGAAAACTGAACTTTAACAGCAACAAGACCTGAACCAGGACCCGAGAGATGCAGCTGGACCTTCAGCTGATCCATCTACTGCTGGCCCAAGCCTCATCAGAAAGGGTATCCGTGGAAACCGGGTCTGATGGAGGGACGGGTCCTCCCTGAAACCCAGACCTCACCGGGTCTGATGGAGGGACGGATCCTCCCCAGCACCCAGACTTCCCCGGGTCTGATGGAGGTACAGATCCTCCCCAGAACCCGTACCT
>JBAGKM010000024.1:29629438-29642651 GCA_037177155.1 Melanotaenia catherinae
TAACTCTTCTACTCAGAATGAGGTAGAAAGATTTGTCCAGATCTTTGGCTCAACCAAGTACTGAAGAAGCTGCTGCAGTTATGCCCAAGATGATGTTGTTCGATGAAATCATGATGTTTCTATTTAAACAAAATGACTTACAAAATAAAAAAAAAAAATTATATGCACTGCCTTTAGCACTACATGACAGCACCTGGATCCAACTGGACTCAAAGCGGTCTGACCACCACTTAATGATGACGTCCCATCTTGTTTGAATTCATGCTTGTATTGTTCTTACTCTCAAAACTCTCTAAATGACTGTAGAATAGTAGAATAGTAGAATATTTATAAAATAATATCTTGTCATATTAATATAATATAAATTTATGTTAGCTTAAGAAATGCATCAAATTCAACAAGTTCATAACAGTTAAATAATATAAAACCACTTCTTACTAGTGAAATATTATCTCTTGTTTCTCAGTTTCCGTGTTTCTTTCACAGGAACATCTGTATGCAGCACAGAAATCTGGCATTTTGGTTTCACACACAGTCTGACACACTCTGACTGGGTCTGAAACCCCGGCCCAAGATGGCGGACGTGTTGACGTGCCTGACAAGCCCGAATGCGGCATCTAGCATATATATCTATGGCATCCACGGCTAGCTAGCATCCACAGCTAGCTAGCATCCACAGCTAGCCTCTAGGCGTGGTCACATCTGCAGGATTGTTTAGGCGGGTTGGCTGTTTGTTTAGGTGGTTGGGTGGCTTGTTTAGGCGGGTTGGCTGCTTGTTTAGGTGGGTCGCAGCTTGTTTAGGCGGGTCGGCTGCTTGTTTAGGTGGGTCGGCAGCTTGTTTAGGCGGGTCAGCAGTTTGTTTAGGTAGGTTAACTGCTTGTTTAGACGGGTCGGCAGCTTATTTAGGTGGGTCGGCAGCTTGGTTAGGCAGGTTGGCTGCTTGTTTAGGCGGGTCGGCTACTTGTTTAGGTGGGTTTGCTGCTTGTTCAGGTGGGTTGGCGGCTTGTTTAGGCGGGTGGGCGGCTTGTTTAGGCGGGTTGGCAACTTGTTTAGGCGAGTCGGCAGCTTGTTTAGGTGGGTCGGCTACTTGTTTAGGTGGGTCGGCTGCTTGTTTAGGCGGGTCGGCAGTTTGTTTAGGTGGGTGGGCTGCTTGTTTAGGCTGGTTGGCAGCTTGTTTAGGTGGGTAATAATGTGAATATCACCACTGACCAAAAGCCTATATCTCCCTGTCCAGCTTCATTTTTCTTTCTCTTTAGTTTGCACATCAGCTATGTCACGCAAATTGATCTCTATGGCAACGTGCCCAGGCAAGCACACACACAGGCAGTAGCATGCGTGTACCACTTAAAACAGATCAAAACTTTACACATAGGCAAACACAGCTCAAGTAACACAGAAAAACACATTACTGTAGTCCAGTAAAGTCATAAATATTACCAATATTTTAGGTGGAATGCACTACTTTACTTAATTACCCCAAAAAGTAATATCGTTATTCCCAACACTGATGCTGACACAGCACTGAGGTGTCCAGTGGGTTTATACACTAAGAGATGCTTTGGTTCAGGTGTGTGTGTTTCTGGTTCTTTGGTTGTTGTTGTGATACATGTTGTTGTTGTTGTCTTGGTTATTTTTTAGGAACTCCTGATGGTTGTCTGCTTAGTTTACCTGTAAAAGCTGTAGGAAATTCTCTGTTTTGTTTCTGTACAGGTGTAGCAGCTGCTTGTTGCTGTTAGGTTGGATTGAAGCTCGTTGCTTCGCTCTACTGGATCTTTTTTCTTTTTCTACTTTCAGTTTTACTTCTCTCCATTATTCTAATTTTTTCTGACCCATCCGGTCAGGTCCAGCAAGATTACATAAATTGTGGGGCGGCATGGCTCAGTGGGTAGAGTGGTCGTGCTGTAGCCCAAGGGTTGCCGGTTCCATCCCGGCCCCGTCCAGCTTGAGGTGTCCCTGAGCAAGACACCTCCAGACTCTCAGGAATAACACTAGTTCATCGCTTACTGGAGTTAAAAACTGCAGCAGCTATTACAACATGTCCAGAAAGAGAAAAACATGTCGGTGGACCACATTTCAGAGATTCCTACAGGTGAGATCATCGTTCACCTGCAGACTCCAGTTTCTAGTTGTGAAATGAATGAAACCACATGGAACATTCCGTTCGTCAGTAAATGTTTATAGATTTTTACTCCGTCCTCCTCAGACTTTTTACTGAGCCCACTCAAAAAGATAAAAGTCCTCTGTCCACAAAGCTGACGCCAGTATGAGTTCCTTTTCCACTGTGAAAGGCAAATCACCACTAATGGAGGCCTGGTAACCATGGCAACGCCGGGCAAACGTTCAATAACAGTGTTTGAAGCGGCTGCTGGTGACCAAACTGGTATTCAGATGAAAATCAGCTTGTTCGGTGTTGTCATGTATGATGAGACATCCTCTGAGTTGAGGGAAACTCTGAGTTTTCTGTCTAACCCTGACTCTGTTACCATGGTAACTGACTCCATGAAGTGAACCTGCTCGCTGGTTGGCTTGTCAAAAAGAATCCCTGAGTTTCTACCCGTCTCCTGTCCACCTGAAGCAGCTGTCAGACATGGGTTGTCATAGCAACGCAATTCCAGAGATCTAGGATCTGAATTAATGTGTAAGGAGGCTTTTCAAACAGTAGTGTTTTCAACCGGTACCGTTTCAACGTGTCTGGGATTCTCCGAACGTATGTTTCCATGGCGACGCACCGTGGACTTGAGACGACATCACAGCCAGAGTTCCGCTTCAAGCGGCGGTGTATCGAGTCACTGGGTCCTCACGTCTGAAACCAGATTCCTTTAAGGTGGAGAAGCTGTACCACACCCAACAGACGGTGTCCTCCTCACCGTCCTTGTCCTCCTCACCATCCTCTTCACCGTCCTCGTCCTCCTCACCGTCCTCCTCACCGTCCTCGTCCTCCTCACCGTCCTCTTCCTCCTCACGTCGTCGTCCTCCTCACCGTCCTCGTCCTCCTCACCGTGCTCGTCTTCCTCGTCCTCCTCACCGTCCTCGTCCTCCTCACCGTCCTCGTCCTCCTCATCGTCCTCTTCACCGTCCTCGGCCTCCGTCCTCGTCCTCTTCATCATCCTCGTCCTCCTCACCGTCCTCTTCCTCCTCACCGTCCTCGTCCTCCTCACTGTGCTCGTCTTCCTCTTCCTCCTCACTGTCCTCGTCCTCCTCACCGTCCGCGGCCTCCGTCCTCCTCATTGTCCTCGTCCTCCTCACCGTCCTCTTCCTCCTCACTGTCCTCGTCCTCCTCACCGTCCTCTTCACCGTCCTCGTCCTCCTCACCATCCTCCTCACCGTCCTCCTCACCGTCCTCGTCCTCCTCACCGTCCTCTTCCTCCTCACCGTTCTCTTCCTCCTCACCGTCCTCGTCCTCCTCACCATCCTCTTCCTCCTCATCTTCTTTCATCCTCTCCATCCTCTTCCTCCTCTCCATCTTCTTCCTTCTTTCCATCCTCTTCCTCTTCCTCCTCCATCCTCTTCTTCCTCTTGTAGAAGGAGATTAGTCTTAGTAAGCTTGTGACTCTCCCTCCTCCTGTGGCCTTGGATGGACTTTGCATCTTTGGGGATGCGAAGCCATTCGAACTTTTCCGGGTGAGAGGTTGAGCTGCTTCCCTTCATCCACATCTCAATGAGACGGGCTGAAGACCAGGTTCATGTAATGGACTGATGGCTTTGACGGTTTGGGGGAAAAGATCCGAGAGCCCCTATCTAGTGAAGTTTTTCTTCTCCCGAGTCGGCTTCTGGTTCTGCAGGTTTTCCTTTCTGTTACAAGTGTTTTTTCTGTCCACTGTGGCCTCTTGCAGCGCAGGAGGGGGGTTTGGATCGAAGTCAAGACCGGATGCAGCCTGTTGGTTTAAACTAGGCTGTTACTGATTACGAGTTACATTGAACTGATTTGAAAAGTCCTGACGTGACACTGTTGTGAAATGGCGTTACACAAATAAAGCTGGATTAAACTGAATTAAAAGCTAGAAAACGTAGAAACACAGAAAAAAGTCACATTTTCATCTTGGTGGTGATGAAAGTGAAGCCCGTGCGCGACACTAAAGCAGCTCTCTGCTTTGCATCTCATGCAAACGTGATGTCGGTGGGAACGTGGCTTTATGAGTGTTACGGACTACATTCTGTTTTTGTTGATATTTTATACAACATCCACACATTCAGCTGAGTGCCAGGAAAAATTTCCAGCCACGTCTCCCACTTGAAGCAGGAAACCAGTTCCACAGACACTAAACACCGGTTTTCATTGTTTGGTTGCACAACACGAGTGCTGGAACGAGTGGGGGGATGTGATCCGACCTGCGGGGCCCAAAGCTACGCAGCAGTGTTAACAGGCAGGCTGGGACATGACGGCTGCAGTCCAGGTGGAGGGCGGAGGGTGGTCCGAGCCTGAAACAGGCCCAGTGTGGATCAGAGGAATTAACAACTGGTTCTATCATGTCCACACGAAGGACGGGGGGTCACACTGAGCCCCGTGAGATGTCTTGTGTTCACCCTGTGGTGCAATGAGTGGAAATAGCTGAAATTCCTGCAGTTATGGTGTTCGTCATTTTCCTGCCCCGAGGCGAGCAGGAGGAGCCGAACATCCACCCCCACCCTCCAGAGCATAAAAGCAGCCCTGCCCTTCTCCTCCTGCATTCTCTCCTCGTCTCCACCCAGAGCAGGTGACTCCTCCACAATGGCCTCTATGTACTCCAGCCGCTCCATCAGCTACTCCGGTGGGAACCGCCTGGGCTCCATGAGAGCCCCGAGTGTCTACGGCGGAGCCGGGGGTGCTGGAGTTCGCATCTCCAGCATAGGTGCCCCCCGGAGCTACTCCTCCGCTGCCGGTGGAGGATTCTCCTCTGCTGCCGGTGGAGGATTCTCCTCCGCTGCCGGTGGAGGCTTCAACCTGGCTGACGCCATCGACATCTCCGACAACAAGAAGATGGCCATGCAGAACCTGAACGACCGCCTGGCGTCCTACCTGGAGAAGGTCCGCAAGCTGGAGGCCGCCAACGCCGAGCTGGAGCTGAAGATCAGGCAGTTCCTGGAGGGCAAGGCCAAACCTGAGGGCCGAGACTACTCTGCACACACAGCCATTATCCAGGACCTGCAAGACCAGGTGAGTCCAGGTTCTGGTTCTGATGTTATAGTTCCATCACTGTAGAAAAGAACAGAGGCACCGAGTTTCAGGGTGAGGTCATCAGAAAGTGGAGATGCTCGGCTTGTTTCAATAGAAACGCCTGCAGGTGGAGGGCAGGTGTGGGCCACACCCAGAACTCAGTGGGTCCGCGTGAAGCTGCAGCTTTTCCCTCAGGATAAAATCAGTTTGGGTTCAAACTTCTTCTCTGGTTTCAGATCCTGGACGCCACCCGCATAAATGGATCTCTGTACCTCGCCATCGACAATGCCAGACTGGCCTCAGATGACTTCAGGGTCAAGTGAGTCTAAAAGATTCAGAGATTAGCATGTGTTATGATTAGCCTGCTAGCTGAGAGTTAAACTGGCTAACACTGAGCCTTTGATGCAGGTACGAGAGCGAGCTGGGCATGCGTCAGGGCGTAGAGGCCGACATCATCGGGCTGAAGAAGGTCCTGGACGATTTGACACTGAGCAGGTCCGACCTTGAGATGCAGATCGAGGCCCTGAGGGAGGAGCTCATCATGCTGAAGAAGAACCACGAGGAGGTGAGCAGGAGAAACGCCTTCTGAAGGCTTCAGCAGGAGCAAGTCTAGTCACGGCTCATTTTTATCAAAGATATTGTGTTTATAACCATCATGGATCCTCCTTCAGGACCTCCTGGCTCTACGGTCCCAGATGAGCGGTCAGGTGAACGTGGAGGTGGACGCCGCCCCCCAGCAGGACCTGTCCGCCGTCATGGCTGAAATCAGAGAACACTACGAGAGCGTTGCCACCAAGAACCGCAGAGAACTGGAGAACTGGTTCCAGGCTAAGGTGGGTCCAGAACAGCTGGTTCCTGGTGGGCTCGGAAACCCACTGGTCCAGGATGTAAAATCCAGGGACTGTAGAGAAAACCATAAATTTACTTTAACTTGCTTTTATGTCAAGTTGAGTGATTTGGCGCCATCTAGTGGCTGAAAGAGGAACTGCACGTTAACCTTCCTCATTTACATTTACAATAAAACCAAAGTGATGAAAAGATAAAACTCAAATAAATTTTTATTTTTATTATTTTTTATTTATTTAATTTTCAAATAAAGTTTTTTTCTTTCTTTTTTTCTTTTACCACAAATTTGTTTTTTCTTTGAACAGACAGAAGAAATCAACAAGGACGTGGCGGCGAGCACCGAGACTCTGCAGTCGTCTCGCTCCGAGGTCACAGAGGTCAAACGCTCGCTGCAGAGTCTGGAGATCGAGCTCCAGTCCCAGCTCAGCATGGTGAGTCTCCATCACCTGTCCCCACCCAGTCCCCCAGCTCCCCACCCAGTCCCCCACCCAGTCCCCCACCCAGTCCCCCAGCTCCTCCACCTGTCCCCACCCAGTCCCCCAGCTCCTCCATCTGTCCCCACCCAGTCCCCCAGCTCCCCACCCAGTCCCCCAGCCCCTCCATCTGTCCCCACCCAGTCCCCCAACTCCTCACCCAGTCTCCCAGCTCCTCCACCTGTCCCCACCCAGTCCCCCAACTCCTCACCCAGTCCCCCAGCTCCTCATCCAGTCCCCCAGCTCCTCTATCTGTCCCCACCCAGTCCCCAAGCTCCTCCACCTGTCCCCGCCCAGTCTGCTAACACACTGACTCGTTTCTTCTTCTGTACCTCAGAAAGCGTCTCTGGAAGGAACTCTGGCCGACACTCAGAACCGCTACGCCGCCATGCTGGTGGGTTACCAGAACCAGGTGACGTCCCTGGAGGGGCAGCTGATGCAGCTGAAGGCCGACCTGGAGCGTCAGAGACACGAGTACCAAATGCTGCTGGACATGAAGACCAGGCTGGAGATGGAGATCGCCGAGTACAGGAGGCTGCTGGACGGAGAGCTGGGAAGGTGAGCTGAGCCAAGAAAATTCACCTGAAAATAAAATAACATTTTAATTAAACAGATAAATAATATAGAAAGTAGTATTAGTTTTATTATTATATAAAATAATTATATTTTAATACATTTATAATAAATTAATTATAAAAAATGATAATATATACACATTATAACCATATAGAAAGGATAAATTACACTTTACTAGAAATGTTTGTGTAAAAGCTTAAAGGATGTAGCAGGCTGTAGTTTTTATCAGTTTCATTTAAACTTGACAAACTTTTTAAGTTTTTAATCTGCACTGAATAAAATTTAAAGAGGAATGTGTCTCATCTGCAGCTCGTCCTCATCCTCGTCCAAAACCACCACCACCACCACCAGGAAAGTGGTGGTCGTCACCAAGGAGGTCACCGATGACGGAGAGGTCACCACCAACACTCAGGAGATCCACTGAGACCTGCCGACGAGTCAGCATCTGTCCTCACCAATAAAACTCTGCTGAGGAACCCACCGTCTGTTTGTGCTTCATTTCAGCTGAAATCAGGAACCAGAGGCTCTGCTTCTGGTTCTGGATCTGGTTCTGGTCAAACACAGACCTTTAAAACTGGACTCTATGTTTCAGTAGGCGTTAGGAGAAGTGATGACGGTGTTGGGTTGAGGTGGTGAAAGCAGCATCTTGAAGGGTGAAGCTTCTCACTTCAGGGACTGAATGACATTTTTACAGCTCTGAACTCTTTTACTTATAAAGCAGAGTTTTTTACAAACTGCTCACCAGTGGCAGGACGGTTCCCAGCAGGCATCACTGCAGGGTCATTCATCCATCCAACCTGCCCCCCGCCTCCCATCACTCCCTCACACAGAACCTACAGAACTTTAGGTTGAACCAGCCTACTGAAACGAGAGTCCCTCACTTTTCTGAATACCAATAAACCCGTTAATACAACCCCTACAATTCTTCACATACTACATGCATCCCGACCGACCAAACTTAAATACGCAACAGAGAAGTAACATTGACAGAGAACAAACTAATGAACCCCCCTTCACTCCGTCCCTCCGCCTCCTCGGTTCAGCCCAACCAGGTGATTATTAGACCTCCTCCAGAGGCTTGGGTCCTCGAGCTGCCCTCATGTGCTCCACGAAGCCATGCCCAGCACGACTTTCCCAAAAGAAATCACAACTAAAATTTAATAAAAAATGTCACAATATGTGGCACCCATTCACCTTAGTGGGGGGTTGTCACACCCCCCACAGACAGTAACCTACCGACAGCAACACGGGCGATTTTAAGTGCATAAAAAGTAATTAAATATTGTTTCTCAGCTTAGGACGCACCACAAAATAGACAAAAGAAGCAGTAAAAGACATAAAGCCGATCAAAAATGAAGCAAAACCAGAGAACAGCCTGCAGGTGACTGGGACCTGTTACCACCTTCCACCACGAGATGGCAGACATGTGCCGGCCACGGTAATGGTGTTAGAAAGACGCCACACGGAGCCGTCGCAGTCGGTGAAGCAGAGAGGAAAGCGGCGATGTATCCAAGAAGAGGGAAAGTCTGCCTCCTGAGGATGATGATGGTCACCTAGCAACGGCGAAACGGTGCTTCTGTTAGAAACCACGCTGCCTCCGTCCATAAGTTTATTCATCACATGCACATACCAGTGAAAGGCAGCCGAGCCACGCAGCCATTTACCAGCAGCAGAAAACCAGACGGTGATAAACTAAACAGACAAAAACAGAAACATAACGAGCCACCGTGACTGTGTGTAACATCTCCAGTGTGGGTGGAGCAGATATGAAGCTTGTTAAAGGGAGGAAGTGACGGTGTTTCCAGCAGAAGGTCGGACGCTGGCCAGGGCCGCTGCAGGGTCAAGTCCCAGCTCCTCCAGCCGGAGGGAAGAAGCTCCTCCTGAGTCTCTCTGGGTTCGCCTTCATGAGCCTCTCCACCACACCGTTGTTAGGATGATGAGGGTCTTCATGATAGAACATCCTCATAATAACGTACCTGAAGCAGCAACTCCGAGGCTTTACCTACCCGAGCTCGGGGAGGCAGAATGCCAATATTTAGGAGACTTTCTGGACGTGGTGGAGGCGGCAGGGCTGGAAATGTAGCTCTGAAACATCTGTGGGAGCAGCAGAGGTTCAGGAATATTCATGATGATGATGGGCGGATCTGAAAAATGAAGACGAGCACCACAGGTGTATCGGACACGGCCAGGTGACACCATGAGCAACTACGTGGGGTGTTCTTTATCTTTTCCACTTTCAGTTCACCTTCTATTTTCAAGACAGAGCGAAAGGTCGCCAGGCTCAGCTGGTTTTCTTTTCTCTCCCCTAGACCTATGCCAGGGCTACTCAGTTTGGTTTCCATGTATCCCTGCTCCGACACACCTGAATCAAATTAAAAAACAGCCAATCACAATGACTCATTAATTTGAGTCAGGTGTGCTGGAGCAGGGATACATGGAAGCCTGCTGGATTGAGACCCTTTTAGGACAGAATTAAGTAGTCCTGGTCTATACCAATCCCCGCCTCTGCCGTGTCCCATGCACACAGAGATTCCTCCTGAGTCTCTGAATCTTCTGATGATGTTCTACACTGAACATGGTGGATCTTCAAAGTCTGAGGAACCTAAAACTGCTCCTGGTGCAACCAGGATGGGTTCAAAACAGAATTTCTCCATTTAGATTAAATATACTGAATTATAAAGTATAAAATATTATTATTGTTGTTGTTGTTGTTATAAAAAGCAGGACCAACATCTGTCCACTAGAGGGCGCCACAGCTCACCGAACAGCTCAGACCTGATCAGCTGTCAGCATTCAGACCAGATCTGGTCCTGGGGATTTCAGATCCTGTAGAGATGGTCAGCTGGACTCTTCGCTGTCTGCGTAGCAGCAGAGCAGAACCGTTTCATATCGGTGTGTTTTTAGCGCCCTGGACCAGCCGGATGTGGTGAAGGAGGAGGAGGATCGTACCACTATGAAAAAAAGGAAGGACCTCTTAGAGGACAGGGAGTTTAGTGGTACAGACCAGGTCCACGGAAAGACCTGGAACCAGGTTTAAACTACAGGTCTGTCAGGAAAAATGGAGAAATTAGTCAATTAAATGTCATAATGTTCCAGCTTTGGTCTTCTTTTACTTGATTGGCCAAACCTGTCCAACCTGGACAGATGGAAGGAGGACACACCTGTCCAACCTAGACAGATGCAAGGAGGACACACCTGTCCAACCTGGACAGATGGAGGGAGGACACACCTGTCCAACCTGGACAGATGCAAGGAGGACACACCTGTCCAACCTGGACAGATGGAGGGAGGGCACACCTGTCCAACCTGGACAGATGGAAGGAGGACACACCTGTCCAACCTGGACAGATGGAAGGAGGACACACCTGGACAGATGCAGGAAGGACACACCTGTCCAACCTGGACAGATGCAAGGAGGACACACCTGTCCAACCTGGACAGATGGAAGGAGGACACACCTGGAGAGATGCAGGAAGGACACACCTGTCCAACCTGGACAGATGCAAGGAGGACACACCTGGACAGATGCAGGGAGGACACGCCTGTCCAACCTGGACAGATGCAGGGACAGACAAACCTGTCCAACCTGGACAGATGCAGGGACAGACAAATCTGTCCAACCTGGACAGATGCAGGGAGGACACACCTGTCCAACCTGGACAGATGTAGGGAGGATAAACCTGTCCAACCTGGACAGATGGAGGGAGGACACACCTGTCCAACCTGGACAGATAGAGGGAGGACACACCTGTCCAACCTGAACAGATGGAAAGAGGACACACCTGGACAGATCAGTTATAATCGTTGTTAAGAAGGAAGACAAACTGATCTGGACATGTGAGAACGACGTCAATGTCACTGATATGTAACCAACCTGCTCCTCTTCTTCTGTGGTTTTCTTTCAGCTACTGTCTCCATTTCAGTCCTCACTGATGTGTTTGTGAGGACGTGTTGACAGAACTGTCGTTGATGCTGGACGGGATCCAAAAGTCTTCAGGCTCAGAAACTCGTGGAAGGTTTCGCGTCAGTCATTAAAACCTTGTATTTCCAGTCTGAGATAATTACACATGATGACTGAACCAAAATGTAGCAGCAGAATAAATGGATGCAGCCCCCAACTTACCTGGAGAAGACGGTCTGTGGACATTTAAGATATTTCAGATTAAGATGAACCCAAAAAAAGTCAACATAAACATTTACATGCATGGATAGAAGTTTGGACCTGTCCTTCCACAGAACCGCTCAGAAAAAACTTTTTAGAACATTCATATGGTTTGTCCAACCTGCATCTTTCGAGGTAGGACACGCAGATGGACGGACACGCAGACAGACGGAGATGGAGACGGACGGTGACGGAGACGGACGGAGATGGAGACGGACGGAGATGCAGACGGACGGAGATGGAGACGGACGGAGAAGGAGACGGACGGACACGCAGACGGTTGGACACGCAGACAGTTGGACAGTTTCGTAATTCGTCTGCATCGTTACATATGTAATTAGGTTTGTTTTCAGGGAGCTTAGCTATCCGTCGCTGGATGCAGGAGACGGTGCAATACCACCGGAAACCAGAGGGGGCAGAATAACGACCAGCAAAAGAAAAAAAGTAGAGAAGAAGAAGAGGATCAGGAAGGGAATAAAAGAGAAGAAGAGTGAAGATGAGGACAACCAGTGTAGAAATTGTGCGAGCGTTTAAAGAAAGAAAAACAACTTTATGGTGACGCGTTACCGCCGCTAACCAGGGTCAAAACGCAACAGTGAACTCTGAACTCTACACTGCCCACTGGTGGATGAACTGACTATAGTGGCGGATAGCAGTGGGTCTTTAGGTAAGAACCTCAACGCCTAACCACATCATCATGATCCATGGACGTAATTTTAGGGGGGACACAGGGGACATGTCCCCTGCACGTTTTACTGTCCAAAAACAAAGTTTCACTATAGTAAACAGAGACAGGTCTAGCACTAGGACCAAGCGGAAACAGTCACTCAAGCTGAAGCCTGTCTCCATTAGTTTAGACGGTAATTAGCCGCGGCCAGGATGTCTAAAGAAATAACAGTGGACATATGAGACTTCTTTAAAAGGAAAGTGTAAGTTACTCAGGGAAATCCTGCAACACCTTCACTGGCTCCATGAAGCAGCAGATCCTCCTCATCCTTTACAAAGATCACAATAATCTTGTAAAGTGTTCTTCTTATTATTATTATCAATAAAGGAAAATACAAAAAAATGCTGTTCACTTTTGATTTACAAACAAATGTCAATGGTTCTGTTAAACTTATTAAAAATAAAATTTAATGCTTCACTACTTACACTAAATAATGAACATTTTATTCCATTTCTTCCCACCTGTGATGCCAGTTTGGCCGGCCCACCATCGGGTGGTGCTATGTAAATGATGATATTCCATAAATAAGTAAAATTGGTGGCGCTGAGTTGGTATAAAGTTGACTAACAAGGTAAACATAGATGTGGGTGACAAAAAAGAAAAACTTCTGTCCCCCCCTTACTTGTGAAATCAAAATTTTGTCCCTGTCGTCATCGACATACCGGCTCAGACGTTGCCCGGTCAAACCAGGTCTGCGTCAGGTACTCAGGAACCAGGGTACTATGGCGAAAAACAGGCTACTGGAACACAAAATAGACGCCACTGGACACCGGATGTGAACAAGGCCTGTTGGATGCTACTTTCTAGTAACCCTAGTGGGCGGGGCTACATGTGGGATATGTGGATACCCCAATACCCACATTCTACACTGATATCCAAGCAACACGTAGTGTTCTAACATCTGCCAACTGCATCTGCTATCACAGTTAGAGATGCAACATGCTAATGCTACGGTAAGGGGGAGCCTGGGGAGCCAAGCTCCCCTCAGCTCCCCCATACTTCAAACCCTGATTAACCTGCTGATACTGTGTTGTTTAGTGAGTATAATCACCAATAAATACAGTCATGTTCATAAGCTAAATGAAACTTGAACTGAAATATTTGATGACTAAATAAATAAGGTCTATATTTTTATTAGTGCTGGGCACGTTAACGCGTTAATCACGCGTTAACACAATGTTTAATTAACGCCGTTAATTTCTTTTAATCACACGTTAATTTTTTTTTTTTTCTGGCCGCTGGCTTTGATGACAGAAACATGGCGTCCATGTCTCTCTTCCCTGCTGCAGCGGTGC
>JBAGKM010000024.1:29831724-29854603 GCA_037177155.1 Melanotaenia catherinae
CTTCCTCTCAAATGTAAGTCGCTTTGGATAAAAGCGTCTGCTAAATGACTGTAGAATAGAATAGAATAGAATAGAATGTTGCCCACCCCTATGGAGATACAAGTTAGAAAACTTTTGTCCCTATTTTAGCTCCATACCTTCACCTTTCCCTAAAGGAACATGTTTAACAGCTCCGCCTTCTCTCCTGTCACCCTGCAGAAGAAGATCATGATCATCATCTGCTGCGTCATCCTTGGTGTTGTCCTGGCGTCAACCATTGGTGGGACGCTGGGCTTCTAAGACGCTCCACCGCTTGCTGCCATGACGACTGACGCCGACCGACTGACCGTTAGGATAAACCGACAGCCAGCAGAGAAAAGAAACACTGACGACGATGACAACACAAAAAAACTTGAAACACAAATGCAAGACAGATAACCAATCAGCTAGGAAGAGATAATCCAGTCAGAGATAAGAGGAAACACCACGGGTTTGGGTGGGGTACAAAAAAACAAGAAAAAAAAAACAATAATAACGCCATCACATTATAGCTGACTTAACCACACAGTGTAAACAGCAGAGGGTACAAACCAACCTATTTATTACTGATGTACATGTAAATGTATTGAACATATGAAGCAACACATGGGTTAGCTACCTGTAAAAAACTGATATCCTATATGACATTTACTCGTTTGTTTTGTTTGGCTTTTATCTTCTTCTTTTCTTTTTGTTTTCCGGGAGTCTCCGAGCACAGTGACGGCTGCTGGGTAGGAATCTTGTGGGACTAATTTGTCTCTCAACCTCTTAAACTAATTTTTGGAAGCGAGCACCTGCTAACACCTAAAGAAAACCTACTCCCGACTCCAGAACCCTCCTGAAACCTCTGATCCGGAGCCATCCGCAGTGCTCTGGAGGCGGCTTCACAGGCTTTGGTAAACTTGATCCCCTTTTTTCTGAAGGGGGGGGGGGGGCTAACTTTAACATTGCCCCTTTAAGACCCCCATTCATTGGTTGCTCAGTCCTGTCAATCACTCACAAGAGCGTGACTCGTGTCCATGGAAACGTTCGGTTAGGAAAACATCCATCGATGAGGGGGAAGTCACAGCACAACAACAACCTCCCCTTATTGTTGCACTTGTCCAACCAAAGCAAAGGGAGAGGGAGGGGCTTCTGGTTGGCCTGCTTAGTCTGATTTGCCAGCGGCAGCAGGAAGGTGACATGTGACTGACAGGTGAACCGCGGGAACGAGAGAGTGAAGTAGGGTTTGTAAGAGGTGAAGGAGATGAACAGTTAATCTATGCAGTTTAGATCTAAATAAAAGACGACATGTCCTGCCTCCCCAAACCGAAATAGCCAACGAGAATCGGAGATTCACGTCACCAAAAGCCTCGTCATAACACTGATCACTGTAGAAACGTGGTAGTCATGGCTGGGCGTCACCTTCAGCTGTCTGAAGATTTAAAAGACAGAACACGTTAAAACGAAAAGAAAATAAAGTAAATAAGCCGGACAACACTGTTGTCATGGTTACTGAGGTGTTGTGGTGATATTTTTATTTTGTTGGGTGGGGAATGCTTGTTGCTTTGTTGTTATGGTGCTGCTGTTTTAATGCATGTGTGATGCTTCACATATCAGTCTTTTAGCAGTTAATGTTCAGTCTGATGCCGGGTTCCTCCCAGCATCCATCCATCCATCCGTCAGTCCATCCATCCATCATCCATCCGTCCGTCCGTCGATGCATCCATCTGTCCGTCCATCCACCCATCCATCTGTCCGTCCGTCCATCCATCCGTCCATCCATCCATCTATCCCTCCATCCATCCATCCATCCATCCATCATGTGTGTTTTGGTGTTGGATGGCTGTAATAAAACAGGTACACTATCTGAACGCTTGAGTTGTAAAGGTGCTACTCAAGGTGTTTCCTTGTGGCACAGACATTAATTCATGACATCATATATGTTGCATCGTATGCATCATATATGTTCAGCTGTTCACACAGACACTAAAAACGTGTTTTTTAAAGACTGAACGTCCCCGTGTTCCTGTCAGTGTTAGGGTTAGATTGCTTTGCATGCTGTAGCATTAGCTTAAATTTGGTGCAGAGGCTTGGAGGTTTAGCTCTCTTTTTTTGTTTGTTTGTTTTTTTTTTAATTAATGTTAAAGACAGTTTAAGTATATCCACTCCAGTGCTGGGGGGTATTTAAAAAAGGGCTGTTTTCCTTTAAAAAGAAAAAAAGAGAGGTAGCCTGTAAGTTAACCTGTTCAACAGGCCCTGATTTTTCTCCCAGCTAGCTTGTTGCTAGCTAGTCTCAGTAGCTAACTTGTTGCTGGGATTCTAACCTGCTAACATGTGAGACTAGCCAGCAGGTTTAACTTTTTTCTCATTAACAAAAAACAAGCTAGCTAGTAAGGGGAAAAAAGCATTTCATTTTTATATTCTAGTTTTACACCTGCAACTTTACAAATACTGAAACTAGACATTTATCAGTTAAGTATAAATTTATTTAACAGTCTTAATAATAAGCTAGCTGCTTATCTGCAGCTAATTTAAAATGAGCTAATTATAACTGCCTGTTAACCTCAGCACTGTTGCCTGGAACAAAATACCCAACGTTTCAAGACAACATATTTTGTAAAGGCATGTTTTGTCGTTTATGGTGTGGTGTTTCTTTTCACGTTAGAACATGTTGGACAAGACAGTGTTATAAACAACCATGGTACAATTACTCATTTGACTGATCAATGCAGTCTCACGGCAGTTCGTGAAACTGCTGGTAAATATATTGTTGATTAGAGAAAATCAACTATAATTTCATATAATCATGGAAAGCTTGGAAAGCCCCAGAGAGAAGGCACACATGAATAAAGCTAATATGATTGTAGATGGCTATCGTCTTTTTTTTACCAAACTGATTTGTGTTCATGGACACCTGAACTTTTTCAAGTTTATAAGGCATTAAATCAGTTGATAAAGATGAGGCAAACATCCTGGCTTGGCTGAAATGGGCTTTCTCCCAACATCTGCCACATGCTGAACGTTTGCAGAGGGAATGAGATGAAAAAACTAAAGAAAGACAACCAGTTTAAGTTATTCTAAAATCTGTTGTCAGGTTATGGCTTTCGAAGGATTGCGTTCAGGCTCTGTGATACGGAGGCTCGTGAACTTCTGTTGAGGCCTACGCTGGAGGAAATAATAAAATACCCTAAACTCACACAGCACTTTGTGTCCAAGCAATAACGTTAGCTTCACTTCACAGAAATGAGTAAGTAGTCACTGTTTTGTGTAACGAACATGTTACTTTTAGCTGTAGCCGTTAGCGTTGTTAGCTTTAGATGTCTGCATGTATAGTTGAAAATGATTTAGTTTCAAGTTTGGAGACGACTGGAAGGTTTTTCTTCTTCTTTTTTTTTTTTTTTTGCTTACCCAAAACCAAAACTTCTGTGTTGACCAAAGTTTCACACCCACAACCCCTCCCAGCAGCAAAATCCAACAGATGTTTGTTAGAATGAGCTGTCAGTAGATTTAGAACAAGAAGTTTGCTGTTGTGTTGGTAAAATCTGTGACTTTCACCCTTTTTTCTACGAGAGCGCGAACAGCAGTGGCTTTAACGTTTCTTCTCTCAGCCAAACTCTGCTTGCTTCATCTACATTTTATCCTGTCTGTGGATTTTCTGAGAACTTGGGAAGTTTAACGAACGTAAACAGTTTTTTCATGTTTGTTGTCACCACCTGGTCCCACACAGTCGGCTACGCGATGTTTGGGTCAGCCCCACGTTCTCCGCGGTGCACGGCTGTCCAGGTGGCGCCGCGCTCGCTGCAGCAGACGGTTTCTGTGGTGGCTAGGTCAGCGTTGTAGCACCAGCTAGCTTGTTGACACCGACCTCGCTTTGCTGTGTTTCCTGTAAAGTTCCCATTCCTGTCTGGCAGCCATCCATCAGACCCTGCCGCCGTCCCCCTAAAAACACATTGTTAAACCATAAAGGCATTAAGGTTGACCAAATATCTCGGTAAAGGTTTGCCCGAGTGTTCGGCCCCCTGTCTTCCTGTCTTGTGTTGTGGTTGTTTGGTTGTACAAAAAGACAATGATGAGGGTCGGGAGTGTGCAGACCCCGCCCATCCCGCTGTGTGTAATAACTGTAATGATAATAATAAAAAAGGCATGCAAAAACGTTGTGGAGTTTGCATGATGGTGTTTTTTGTACCCCAGTCCCACCCTGACCTCCATGTTGTGCACTTTACCATTCATCGGACCTGTTTGATTAGCACATTAGCTACTTGCTATTAACTATTTAATCAGCCTTCTCATATTTATGTTGAAGTTCAACACATGCAGTCTTTACATGTGTAACGTTAGATGGAAAATACTGTTAAAACCTTTGATTTAAATGGATAATTTCATGCAAAAGGCTTCCCCTGAGTCCTCCAAACCTCTCGCTAGCTCTCACACAACCTTATTCAACTGTGCTTGTTGGCCCTGTTGCTTTCCGTTGTGCGTTTGTGGAGGAATTTTCTCTACAAATCTTGGTTCTGGGCTAAGATTTCCTCACCTTGTGTGTGTGCAGCATGCTTCCCTTCCCTTCCTTCCTGGTGAAACCAGATTCCCATGTGGGTGAATGCGAGTATGTTCGAGCAGCACGAGTTTGTTTAGATGTGCGAAGGTTGTCGGGTTGCAGCCGTTTCACGAATTCTCCAACGTTCTTTTTTAAAAGTGCGACGAAGAAGAAGAGATCAGACACATCTGAGGATGCCATGAACACTGTTACTCTTATATGTTTGATTCAAGCCAAAGCCTTTATCCCTCCCCTCGTGTTCTCATAATGTTCACCGTTAATATCAAAGAGCACAACGCGAGTCGAGTTTACACACGGAAATTTAAAAGTAAATAAAATGGGAAGCCCCACCGCCCACCACCAGCCCTCACTGCATGTTGGTTGTACCGCTACAGTACGATGTCTGCCTCCCCCTGGTTTCCTTTCCTCTCCACCTCTAGATGTACGTTTGTGGTGGAAGTCGTGGAAATATGACTCATTCTCATCTGTGAAATAATTAGCTTTTCCTCCACTTGAGGCATAATCGGAGACAATGGTGGTGCTTTCTTCTTTGGCTTATTTATTGCTCTTATTGTTGTTATTTTGGTCTTATTTTCTATACAGCTTGTTTGCCAGTCGTGGTCACACTCCAGGACTGAGACTCCTCTAAAGGTTTGTGGACAAAAAAGTGAATAAATGGGAAGAGAATTGCAGCTATTGATGCTAACTCAAGCTATCTAGCTCCCATAAACCCTGAGTGAGGAGGTTCTTGTGTGTGATGGACTGCAGCCTTGTCAGCTGATGCAAGAATAAATATGAAACTGCATTTCTACACCTGTATGTATGTGGCCACGAGCCACTACTGCTTCTTCTGTACAGTTTCTGTCAGAGCAGGACACAAACGGCAGGAGGAAAATCATGCAGGAAGCGTTTCGCTGCGACTCCGAGAGTCCGGCGGCCGACTCGCCATTAGCCTAAAAGTGCGACGTTGTTGTCTTAACGTGCGCACGAGCGTCTGTCTTCCACGTCGTCAACAGACGCCACGATGGACCAAGTCTCAGACCAGAAACCTTCCCCAGGATTTTTGTCTTTCTGACAGAATTTTGACAAACCAAACCCTGTCCGGTGTCCTGCTCTGCCGATCACCACATGGAATTGTTTGTGTTTGTTTGTTGTGGCTTCTGCTCCACCAGCAGTAGCTCGATATGAACTGTTGTTTCCTTTGGTCCTCCATCCGTCTCTCTGCATCCGCAGTATTTGCTTTATCAGTGTTTTTTTTACCCTAGTGGGAGGGGTGGGAGGAGTTAAGGGAGGGGGTCACATATAGACCACACCCACACAGTCCCTGCCATAGCAAGTAGGAAAGATACTTAAAAAACATTACTATCATTATTATTATTATTGTTCTGATTATTCTAAGCATAAATGAGAACTGCAGTAAAACACCCAGACGGAGCGAGAACGCTTCCACACAAAGTGATCAACAAGAGAAAAGCCTTATCAAAGGGAGGCACTGATGGTTCTATAATAGCAGTGATTTAAAGTACAAAAGGAGTTATGTTATCATAAATAATAGTAGTAATATTGAATATTGAATGCTCGCAATTTTGTCAAACTGAAACTGGATTCTTTGCGTTCTGTAATTATTGTAAATAACTTCAAAGAGAGAAAAAATGACTTGCATGTCTATGTATAAAACTACTGAGATATCTATTCCCGTCAAAGTTGACAAGCAGTTCGAACTCTGTCCTATTTTCTGTCCCCCGAGCATCACCTGTCCTCACCTCTGGCCCGTTCCCGCCCATCTTGGTCCTTTTTGCTCCGCTGTTCATGGACGAGAGACGGCGGCAGAGAGACGGAGCGTCGTCGTGCACTAGGCTCGGTTCGGACGCTGCGTTTACGCCGGCCTGCAGGATGGAAGGGGACGGCGGTGTTTTAGTAGCAGGACGCTCTCCGAGCTGCAGCGTCGTACCTTTCCAGCCATCGGCTTTCTTTCTTCCAGCTTGTTTCAGTGGAAGCAGGAATCTGGTGAGTCGGCGGGTCTTTGTGAACGCAGCGACAGCCACACCACATCCATCACCCCAGATCCAGAGGCTCCACACATGGTTCCTCTGATGAAAGTGCTTCCCTCCATATTAGGAAATTTAACCCCGCCTCCAGGGCTTTCCAAGCCACACCCCCATTTCCTTTGAAAGCCCTGTTCGCGGTAACAAACTCTCTCTCTCTCTCTCTGTTGGGTCCCATCTCTCGGCCACAACTAGCAAACCGAACGACACAAAGCTCGACTTGTCTGGTTTCCTAGAGTTAGCCAAGAAGTCAGGCGGCTAACCGCCTACGCTGCGCCAAATATGAATATCGGCTTTGTAGGGTAGAGTGTATATACTACTCATAAAAAGTCCACGTTGCTTACACCCATCAAGTTGCCCCCCCCCCCACAAAAAAAACAAACAACACACATCCATCAGCCAATGAGACGCCTTCACCTTCGCCTGTAATAGAGACCAGATTTGATTTCTAGCTGATCTCGTTCTTCGTCTTCGTGTAACAGAAACCCAGCCCAAACAATCTGGGTTGTGTCTCTGATCGGAATCAACGTCCTGCGTCCTCTAACGCCACCAGTCTTCCTTCTCCGTGGCTTTCCCCATCACTTAGACCTCACAGAGTTCCTGGAGGAGATCCTAGCTTCAGTTTCTCAAAGAAAGACAGTCGCAGGTGAAGGTTCGCGAGCGGTTTTATTCGGATTTGAGGGACACGGTCCTGCCAGCGTCGCCGCCTAACTTTAGGCCCGGTCTCCTGCCTCATACAGGCCTATCACAACGAAGTGTGCAATATTCAGAGAAACAAGGGCTGTCTTTATCATGCAGAGGCGTGCAGGCCGGCCTGGGAGCTCACTCTCCTACAGGGACTCCTTTAACTTTTGAAGAAATAAAGGCCTTGTTTATATACTGCATTTTGGTTGTTTTTTTTTAAGTTTCCTGGGCGGGTAGAGACGGACGGTGTCTCACAGCGAAAGCGGCGGGACAGAGGAGGACACGTGAGGTCAGAAAAGGTCGTTTTTCAGAAAGAGGACAGGGCCGTCGCTCTTCACACGCAACTTTGACCGGAAATGCAACTTGTGTCCCGTTTTTTTTGTGTGTGTATGTGTGCGTAGCGTAATGTAAAAGCGATCTGTCCCCCCCCTCCCCTGTCCTCCCCCCTCCTCCCCCTCTAGCCCCGCCCCCTCTCCTCTCTCGTACTGCTGTTGGCTGTTCTGTTTAGTTCATGTGACGTGCCAGTATTCCCCCTTCCCCTCTTTCTTCACCCATTCGCCTCACCCCTTCCCTCCCTCCCCAACTCCCCCGCCTCCCCTCTTTCTCTCCTCCTCTCCCCTCCTCCCTCTCTCTTCATGGATCTTTAAGATGACAACTCTATGCAGATGCTGTCTTTTATAAGTGTGTCAAAATTTTAATTTAAAATAAAAATTTAAAAAACAAACCCTGACAGACATATTGAAATGAAACAAAAAATGAATAAAGAAAAGGATTGTTCAGTGTACTCTTGTGGTGTGATGGGATCTTTATTGCTTTGGGTCTTTTTAATCTGTTTTGCTTCCTTGTTTTTCTGTTTTCCTGCTACGTCTGGTCCCTAATAACACATGCAGCAGGAAACGAATCAAACTCTCGCCCTTCTGCTTTATAAGTAAACATGAAACATCTTAAACTGTGTTGAATTTGGTCTTTGGGGTCTCCAGGATCCCAACGGAGAACGGAGAACATCAACCCTGAGTTGAGGTAAGTCTAACGCTGGTAACCGGCTCACTTGCAGCTTTCCTATCAGAAACCCAGTTTCTACACAAATCCTCCACCTGAAGTCAGACAGGGGTTGTCGTAGCAACGCATAGCAACGCATAGCAACACGGTCCAAGATATTTAGACTATGAATTAATAGGCAGTGATTTACAAAGGATCTTCAGAAATCTGATAAGATGATTTTGTGATTAATATCTCTTCAAATGGTTCCTCCACCAGAGGGCAGTACAGAGTTCAGAGTTCACTTCCCAGATCATGATGACGTTCTTTCTCAGAAAGAGGCGGCGCAGTAGACGGCGGAGGTCTGACAGGACATTAATCACGTTGCAGGTTCTTCTCCGCTGGTTGCATGTCAGTTGTACTGGTCAACAGCGCCCCCCCGCAGTTCCTGGTGGTACTGCTCTGCTTGCTCCATCAGGCTACGTGTAGTTTAAAGGCATAAATTGGCTCGTTTTCAAGGGTCCTGCAGATCCATCGTTTGATGCAGAAAACTGTGCAACACCACTATAAACCATTGGGGGCAGCGTTGAGCAGGATAGCGGACATACGAACAGCAAAAGGTACACACCAGAGAAGAAGAAGAGGACGACTGTAGAGATGGCGGGAGCTTGAGGTTGACCAGGTTAGGACGACCTGGTCAAGAGGTCAGCCGCACACGTCCTAAAATACAGACTGAAAATAAAAAGCCCATAAAGTGAAAAATCAATACATGATCAATACATTTATACTGACTTAAAATGAGGTGAGGAACCATGAAAGCCAGACATCATAAGATTCTCGCTCTCTGGAAAGATGCTGTGTGTTGTACTGAGTTCCGAGCTGCAGGGCAGCAACACTGAACCCTGGTTCGGTCGGGACAAAAAACATTACCACAGAAAAAGCGCCACCATCCACGGTCTGAACTCAGCACTGCCCCCTAGTGGATGAACTGTTGCATCTGACCCCGGTAGGTTAGATCTCCAACAGGGTGATGTTTATTTCCAGTTTGGTTCTGGTTTAACTGGTGTGAAGGTGGGCCGGTTAACCAGAAAGCACAGTGTTTCGAAGACTCCAGAACCAGAACCAAGTCTCGTGGAACAAACAGCGTATTTTACATTCAGGCTGTTTGCTGGGTTCAGTTTTTCCTGTAACCCTTTAATGCCGTGTGCATCATATCAGATTTATACGGTTTCACACCTTTGGTATCATTTTATGGTAAAAACTTTGCTCCAAAACAATCTGATCCCTGTTTACTGTCCCCAGGTGGACACCTTTGGCATTACAACACTTTTGACATTACATGGTAATAAACAGTAAATATGCATGAAATATTTCTAATTATTTTTTCACATTTTGGTAAAGAGCCAAATAAAGACTTAGATAAAAAAATAATAATTTTTTTCCACGGAAGAGTATTAGGGCCACTGAAGAAAAAAAAAACAGTTCTGAGAAAAAAGTCGGAATTCTGATTTTACTCTCAGATTTCTAATACTTTTCCATACTTTTCTTTAACAAAAGCAGAAATGAAGGCTTTTATGAAGATAAAAGACCAGCATACAACCAGTCATCAGGGTTAAATAAGGTCTGAACAATAAACAAGCTGAATGTTTCACATCTCTTCTTCTGTGGTGGTGAATAAACTTCAGGTTTAAGAAAACATCTGAAAAGTTCAGCTTCTGTGTTTAATGCAGATCCAAACACAATCTACACAAATTCCAGACTTTCCAGGACTCCTTCCAGGATTTTCCAGCCTTCTGTCCATCAATCAGACTGAAACTCAGACTTTTCTCAGCTATTTATTTTCAGTACTCAGCAGTAAGGTTATAGTATATGGACAAGTTTTCTGTTAAGAAATGAATTATCAAAACATAGTTTATAAAAGTGTATAGTAAGCATTACATATATATATGAATGGAAACAGAACGTTAGAGCTTCAAATAAAAAGGGTTATAGTTGCTCCAAACCTTCTTCTTCTTCTCTAATCTACTTGAAATGCAGGCAGGAAGTGTCCAAACAAACGGAGGTGGAGGAAGAAGACGGCGAATGTACAGTTAATATTTCTGTGTTCTAGATCACACGGACTCCTACAGCACTTAACGGTCACTGCACAGCTTTCACTTTTTTACTTTTTCTTTTTTAAACTAGCACCGGTGCTCCTGAACACGCTGACAGACACACAGAGGCTTCCAACAACCTCGTTAAATAATCCCAAGGAAAGAAACACCAATAAATACGACAGGTGGAAGGAGCCGAGTGCGCCCTGGCGTCCCTTTAACTCGGCCAGGAGATAAATATGGAAGAAGAGAGGGATGATGGGAAGGCTCGGCACGACGTCACGCAGTGAAGAAGGCAGAAGAAGACGTCCCGCGTGGTTGGGTCCTCGGTGGAGTCTGGATCAGTCCGTCAGCTCCAGGGGGGGCGGTTCACATCGACACAGCTCTAAACTCACACAGCCTACACACTACCGCTGTCCAGTACACGTTAATAATAATCATCATCATCAGATAAATAAATGTGTTACTACGTCTTCTGTCCTCTTAGAAAACTGCATTACAACAATTACAATACACAGAGGCTCCGCCCCCACAGCGCTCACCTGTGTGGGTTCGGATCAGGTCCATTAGATGTTCCCCGGCTCACACACCTGGACTCGGTCACTTCGTGTCGCACAGCAGACGGTTTCCCATCAGCTCAATGTGCGTTTCTGTTTTATGGTTTTCTGTCGACACTCAACGTGAAACGTTCTGATTGGCCCATCAGGCCACAGTGAAATGTTCTGATTGGCCCATCAGGCCAAAGTAAAATGTTCTGATTGGCCCATCAGGCCACAGTGAAACGTTCTGATTGGACCAGGAGCGCTTCTGAGGTCTGACTAAGCTAACGGTTCGTTATAGTCTGTTAACACATCAAGAAAACCTTAACTAACGAACCATCGCTGCTTGTCTCCATCGATCCAGATGTTGTACGATCAGCCGTGACGGATCACACGACCGGTCATGTGATCAATTAATTGATCGGTCATGTTATGAGCCAAGTGATCGGTTAATTGATCAACAGAGCCTGAAATTAAATTTTTGTTAACCCCCCCCCCCCCAGAGTTTTAGGCTCTGATGAAAACCTTCGCTGATTCCTGCGGTGAACTTCAGGCCCTGGTGATCGGTCATGTGACCAGTCACATGATCAACACGTTCTTTTTGTCTGTACTAACAGATGAAACACTGGTAAATGCTGCAGGGAAAACCTGAAACATCAGAGCCAATCTGTCAGCTCCGTTTGTGGAAACCTCGGGTAATGGGTCCGAGTTCTCGGCGTGCTGGTGTCAGGATGATTCAGATCTTCTGAAATGGGTCAGTTTACAGGACCCGGTGAAATCGGGACGCTTTAACCATGGCGGTCTGTAACGGACTGTTCGTACCAGGTCCAAGTGTGTGAGCACCATGTCAGGAACACCCTCACATTTAAAGCAGCTCCTCAGTCTCAGTCCTCAGAGTTCCCAGAAGTCTTTGCTGCTCCAGAAAGAGAATGTAAAAAAAGGGAGCGCCGCTCCCATCACATGACCCACAACTGCTGACGAAGGCCACCAGAACGTTTCATCCACACACGCCAAAGAGCAACTCCAAGTGGACCCTTAAACCCCCAACAGTCTCCACCAGTACCCACGTGTATCTCAGAACTAGTCCAGGTCCGGCTCAGGGGGCGGGGCCACAGTCAGAGGAGGCAGCATGCAGCAGAGGGGCGGCTGCAGCCGGTCGTATATATGTGTGAGGAAGAGGAAGGTTGGGCTACATTTTGGCATCTAACCCTTCCTCAGCCTAAATGAAGGGTCCCCCAGGCATGCCCAGGTAGTTGGGCACAGCCACAGGCTGCGGGGGGGCGGAGCTGCTCCAGTGGACCTTCATGTGGTGCCTCAGGTTGGACTTGGAGGAGAATCGCTTGTCGCACTGCTGGCAGGAGAACGGCTTCTCCTTGGTGTGGATCCGGCGGTGGCAGATCAGCTGCGTAGAAACCCGGAACGACTTCCCGCAGTCGGGACACTGGTAGCGTTTGGGCTCGGTGTGGATCCGCCGGTGGTTCTTCAGGGACATCAGGTTGGGGAACTCCTTCTGGCAGGAGGAGCAGAAGTACGTCCCGGTCTTGTGGCTGTTCTTGTGGTTGAGCAGGGAGCTGGCATGCCGGTAGGACCGCCCACACTGGTCGCACACATGGGGCTTGGCAACCTCACCATCGCCTTCCCGGGCACGGGCCTTGGCCAAGCTACTGGGGTGAAGTCCTTGTTCCTGCATGAGTGTGAGGTCCAGGCCAGACCCCCAGCCCAGCTCCTGGGAGCCCCCCGGGCGCGGCTGCTGGGGTCTGGGCTGGCGGGGCTGCGGCGCCTGGCCATGGGTGATCTCCATGTGGAGCCTGAAGCTGGCCTGGGTGGGGAAGGCCCGCTGGCAGGACCGGCAGGTCAGCTCCCGCTGCTTCTGGTGGACACGGCGGTGGTTGTAGAGCTGCGAAGACACTCGGAAGGCTTTCCCGCAGTCGTGGCAGCGGTGGCGCCGCGTCTCGGAGTGGATGCGGCGGTGGTTCTTCAGGGCAAGCAGGTTGGAGTAGGTCTTGAGGCACACGGCGCAGTGGTAGATGCCGACGGTGTGGGTGTTCTTGTGGTTGAGGAGGGAACTGGCGTGGCGGTAGGACCGGCCGCACTGATCACATCTGTGCAGAGACAAACAGGGAGGGGGGGCAGATTAGCGACGGAAGGTGGAGGTGCAACATTTAGCTCGCTCATGTTAAACATACAGGTATATGATCTGAAATCCGGCTCAGAGCTTCTAAAAGCTGTGTACCATTTATCGTTTCTACACAGGTCACTGAGGGGGGAGTTCTGGGTGGGTGGGTGGGTGAGGGAGGGGGGACATGGACAAACAGTTGTGAGGGAGGTGGGAGGTATCTGCTGCTTCCTGCACTGCACAACCCACCAGCGTCCACCTCCTAACGTCTAAAAGCTGAAGGAGTCCTGAGGCGAGTCTGCAGTGCAGCTAGCTGCAAATCCTCCTTATCTTCCCGGTCACGCTTCTACTCGCTAACTGGCCATGAGAACAAAGACAAAGCCCCGTTTCCACCAAGGTGTCTGCATTCTGATCGGTTACGTTTCCACAGCAACCGCACCCTTACCTGGTTGGCGGGAGCCAGCCAGAAAGCGATAGATGTGTTAGCTACATAACAGCATTACAGCTTCCTGTATGTACATAAATAGGGTCCATTTCAAACATCACGCCCCTCATACTCCCATGAGTCCTTTACGTTAGCATGGCTATTAGCCAGTACATCCGCAGAGTCCTGACATCGTTTTCAGACAATAACAATCACGGTGACAGTGGAGGAGATCGTAATCATGGTCTGTGCAACCAGTTAACTCATAGCAGCTTCTTCTTTGTTCCTTTCACTAGCTGCATATCAGGTTCACTGCTCAACACTGCCCCCACACGCTTACGGGTGGTATTGTTTCGTTTGCTGCATCAATCGTCAGGTTTGAGTTGTTTTCCAACAGACTGTTGTCAAACTCTGCCCAAAGACTTGTTCATTTTAGTCAGGTGAGATGAAGTAGGAGACATCTAAACCCTGCAGAACAGACTGACATCCTTGGCATAGAATCTAAATGGGCGTTTAGCGGTGCAATGCCTTCCTAGGATTACAAGGAAGAAGAACGCGACCCAGAAACAAAGAGGGAGAATAGTGGACATCGAACAGTTAGTCTGTTTTCTTTTTGGCATGTTCTTTTTGCCGAGTCACACAGGAAGGGACGATTCTCTTAACTAATCAACAGATTGCAGGGTTGGATGGCTAAGACTGGGTCCCAAACACCAGGGTCTCCAGAAGTATGACGATTCGTATGTTCTGGTACCCTTCCCGTATTCTGACTGTGGAAACAAAAGAATGCACCCTGAGTGGGACCGGTTGGTGGAAATGGTGCTGAACAGACCACAGCAGGTGGAGAACAGAAGGAAAACAACAACATCAACAGAATTCTGCGTCAGAGAAGAAAACAGCATGAACAAACATGACATGGTTGAAGGCAGCCTACAAACTACAGTGTGTGAGATATGCTAACTGAAAGCAAACGGGGGTGACTTATCTGGTCTCTCCACTAATTCAATCTGTCCAAACTTCAGAAAAATCCGAATTCCGGCACGCGTATGGTCCCAAGGAAGCCGGATTGGAGATCATATACCTGTAATAGACATGTAGAGACCTAAATTTATCTTCACTATTTGTTTGTTGAACTTCGAAGAATCACAAACAACTGACGAGAACTCACGTGTACCGACACTCTTCTCCCTCTCCCGTGGGTGCAGTGGCCTTCCTCCTGACTTCCATGCCTACCTGGTTGTCCCCGCAGCGGTGCCGAGCCAGACCGGACCTCCCCTGGAAGCTCTTCCCACAGGTGGGGCAGCCGAAGGGGGTGGCGCCCTCCTCGTGCACCTTCTGGTGGTTTCGGAGGAACCGGGCCAGCCGGAAGGCTTTCCCACAGGTGTGGCAGATGTGCTTCTTGCGCTGCGTGTGGATGCGCATGTGGTTGCGCAGCGCCATGTAGTTGGTGTAGGGCTTGTCGCAGAAGTTGCAGCGGAAGTTTCCGGTCTTGTGCGTATGCTTGTGGTTGAGCAGGGAGCTGGCGTGTTTGTAGGTGCAGCTGCAAAGGTCGCAGGCATACGGCCGCTCGTCAGAGTCCATGTCCACTGAGTTCCTCTCCATGCTGACGCTGGTGGAGCTAGTGGTGGAGGACGACGAAGGCAGGTGCTGCGCTGGGCAGTTGTGAGCTGCCAACTCGTCGGCCGTGGCGAAGCCTTCACAGCAACCATCGCACTCAAAATCCATCTGGGCCCCGGGGCCCTGTGGGCCCTTGCACAGGCCAGCTGTAGTGTGGGTAGCGAGCTGCCGCTGGGTCCGGAAGCCTTTGCCGCATTCCTGGCAGTTGTGCTTCTTCTGGGCAAAGTGCAGGCGGAGGTGGTTCTTCATGGCCAGCCGGTTGGGGTAGGTGGAGTTGCAGACGTTACAGTGGTACTCCCCGATCTTGTGAAGGTTTTTGTGGTTGGCCAGGCTGCCGGCGTGCCGGTACGTCTTCCCGCATTCCTCACAGGCGAAAGGCCGCCGGCCGCTTTCTGCCGGGTCAAACTTTTGGGGCCTGGAGGTGCCGGCCGAGGAGTAGGGCTTTTTGAAGCCTTGATGGCTGTACTTGACCCCCATCACCTGGCCCTTCGAAGACTCCCCTCTCATAGTCTGCATCTGAGACGGGCCCGGCTGCTGGAAGCGGGAACCGTTGGGGCCGGTCCGGACCAGGCCTTTGGCCCGGTGCTCCTCATGCAGACGGAGGTGGTTAATCAGCTGCTTCTGGATCTTGAAGGCTTTGCCACATTCCTCACACTTGTGTCTGCAGGAGGAACGAACAGAAGTGAAGGAGACAAACAGGAAGTTAACACATTTCAGTGGATCATGTGACCCTCGCAGGCCAAAGTCGTCCCGGTTTGAAATTACCAGTCGCGGAGAGTCTGGATGGTTCATAGACAGGAAGCCTCTCATCAAACACAGCCGACGGATCTGTACGCTGACCCGTCAACATATGACACGGGCAGCTCGCATCTGCTCACTGGTTATCTGATTAGCAGAGTCCAGACACCCGAAGAGACATGAGCCCTGTCCACATGGCTCCAGCTCCAGCAGATTTTTATCTACGTTCGCGCCTTTCATCCGCATCCAAACTCTTCAGTCGACATGCAGACATCAAACTATAAACCAGTTTTTAAATTGCGTTGATAAACCAGACTTGGGCCGATACGGATACTAGCATCTGAAATACTTGCCGATCCCGACGCGGGTCACACCTACTGTGTACTGCTCAGAGCAGATCGAGGCAGTGATTTTCAGGAAAATCCCGTATAAAAGACAGAATTTGTTTAACTTCAGCAGAACAAGCACGGATTTCAATCAGGGTTGGTACAGTCAGTTCGGTGAGTTACTGCTTGAGTTTCTGTCTTGGTTTCGGGATATTTCGGGTTTACATCGCTAGTGTGGGGCTCTGTCGCTAGCACCTTCTCTCTTCAACCAGTCGAGGCCGTGACTTAAATACATCTGATACCATGGAAACGGGATCAGAATACCTTTCCCTGCCCAACACCACCACACAGACACGGGAAGCGACTGTTTTTGGTTGGTAAGCAGAGAAGCATCTACACGAGTCATTGCTAACATTTAGCATTAGCGTTATGTCAGCACTTAGCCGTTACTACTCACTAGCAGAACAGGGACCTGCCTCGTATGCAGGGCTAAAGCTTCCAGAGGCGGGACCAGTGCTGCCAGATTTACCACATGGATGGTTTACAGCATGGGAATCCGTATCAGCAGATACCTAAACCCCAGGAATCGGAACTGAACTGAAAAAATGGTATTGGAAAATTCCTAATTGAAACATGAGTCATGATAAAACTTTTCCTGTATGTTACCGTCTCGTTTGGAGCTAGAAGAAACAGTAAAAACGAGCGAGGTTCACCTTTCCGAGAGCGACTCCCGACACGGCTCAAGCAAGTCCCACTTAGGATAGACTATAAAGTTTTTTTTCCTTCTTTCTTTTGTTTTTTCTTTTGTTTTTAGGAGGAAGAAGAAAAATCCTAGAAGACCCCTAACAACCCCACGCCACCACGGCCTATCCCAGGTGTCGTCAGGTTCTGGGAGCCTTTTTCCCCATGCTCCTCACATGTGGAACAAACACCCAGAAACCTGCAGGTCTGCTGACTCAGCAGTTTTAGATCAGGGTAAAAACTTTTCTATTTGCTGCGTTTTATCCGAGCAGCTGTCAATTCCGCACACTGGAACGTTACTTCTGGCTTTTATCTGGTTTATTTTAGCTTTTTATTTAATTTCTTTTACTTGTTTTAAAGTTGGTTTTTAATGTGCTTGTTACTGCTTCCTGCAGTCGCTGTGATGCTGTTAATGTAAAGCACTTTGACTCGTCTTCTACGTGAAATGTGACGTACAGATAAACCTGCCTTTATCTGCCTGGTGTGGCGTATGATTACGTTTCCTCATGGACACAACCAGCCACCTTGTTGAATCTGTCGCATCAGTGGAAAAGCAGATGTTAGAACTTTATGCATTAACCACTGCAGATTTCTACCCAATCACACAATTATTCACGGAGGAAAAAGTTCAGCCCGGATGACGTGTCGAGAAGAAGCTGCAAGAACTCCCAAACCAGGAAGTTTCTCGCCACCTCGAGATTAGGAATGAATTCTCTGTTCTAGTGGAACACATATCGGCCTTAATGGTTAGGGTAACCACGCGAGTACGTCCCACCAATCAGAGCTCTTCAGCACCCCAAGGATTCAGGGGATTCTGGGAAGTCCTACTCCTCTACTCTGTACTTTTTAGGGGATGTTTTTTGTTTTATTCCTGTAATGTTGGTGAAAATGCACAGAGGTTTTATAAAACTGTGAGTAAATGAAAACAGTTCCTGCAGTGGAAAAGAGACTTTAGTTGATTTCTGAGACAGGAGTAGAAGCACATAAAAAGGTGGACATGAGCGTACCTCTTCAGGTCGAAGTGGGTCCTTTGGTGGTTCTTCAGGGCCAGCAGGTTGTAGTAGCGCTTCTGGCACACTAGGCAGCGGAACACGCCGGTTTTGTGGGACTTCTTGTGGTTGAGAAGCGAGCAGGGGTGTCGGTATCCCCTTCCACACTGGTCGCACTTGTGGGGTTTGTCGCTTTGATCAATCAGCGGCCTGCGCCCGTCGGCTCCGACGTCACGGCTTCCTCCAGCCACACCGCCACCATCCCCACCCGACATGCCTTTGGCTCCATTCAGACCTGGCTTGTTCATGGAGCTGGACTGATTCTTTCCAGGGCACAAATGGGTGATCAGATGGTGGCGGTCCGCAAAAAACATGCCGCAGTCGACACAGATGTGGTTGCGGCCGTCCATCTTGCTGCCGTTGGCCGAGCTGCTGGCGATACCTTGCTGCTGGCTGTCCTGCCTCTGGGGGCCGTGGATTAACTGGTGATTCAGGAGGTCCTGCTTCCTGGAGAAGCTCTGGCCACATGTTGAGCAGATCATCCTCCAGTCCTGGTCCAGGTTGGAAGGTCCCGGTCCTGTTGGGTTATTGGCGTGGCTGCGCAGGTGGCTCCTGAGGGCTCTGAGGCTGGCGTAGTGGTTGCCGCACACTGAGCACTGATACACCTCCCCATCGTCATCATCCTCCTTGTCGTTGCTCCCCATCCTCTTCCCTCCGCTCTGGGAGAACTGTCTCTGGCTGCTGCCTTCTTTCATGCTGTTGGAGCTTCCGGATGGCAGCGAGGTCCCACCGGAGCCGTGGTAGGACATGTTCCCCATGAAGCCGTTGGACATATTACCCTGCTGCTGTGGCGGCTGCTGCTGGCCGCGGCGAGGACACATGTGGGACTTAATGCCCGAAACGTCGCCGTACATCTCGCCGCAGTCAGCACATACATGTCTGTCGGCTTGCCGGTGAGCCGAGCTGCTCTGGGACAGCGAGCTGCCGTCAAAACGATCATGAAACTCCAGAGAGTCCAGCCCGCTGCTGTGGCCGCCGTCCGGCACAAGGTGGGTGGTGTCCCCGAGGTTTCCTAGTAGTGAGATTGGAGTGGTGGTGCTGCTGCCCTCCTGGACGTAGCTCTGCTGGGAGTCCAGCGTGAGCGGTTCTGGGGACAGCCAGTCGCTGCTGTCGCTGTTGATTGGCTGGTTGGTGGGACGGCCCTTGTGGCTCCGCAGGTGGCTGTGCAGGGCCGCCAGGTGGGGGTACTGCTTACAGCAGATGGTGCACTGGTAGTGGCCAGTCTGATGGCAGCGTTTGTGGTTGACCAGACTTCCTGCATGTCGGTAACTTTTACCGCACTCCCCACACTTGAAGCGCCGCTCTTCATCATCCGGAGAGTTGGCCTGAGGCACGCGGCCTCCGGTGGGCGACGCCACCGAGCCCTGCGAGCCAGAACTGAGAGTGTCCGAGTTCAGGATGGAGCTGTCCTGACTGTGGGATGGCGGGTGGGGATCGTGAGTCAGATAGTGGACTTTCAAAGTCTCCAGGTCCGGGTGGCCTGCCCCACAGTATGCACATGTGTAGATGGGGTTATTTACCGGAGGGCCCATTATAGGGTCATAAGGGCCTCTTTTGTCAGTGGGGAGAGGTGGTAAGGGCAGAGGGTCCCCCAGGGCTGGGGTGTACGCCGGGGACCGGACGGCACTCAGGTTGTGAGGCATGATGCCAGGGAAGCTGCGCGGCAGGCCAAGGGAAGGCGAGGCAGTGTTGTGCAGCAGAATGTGCTCCTGAAAGTCGGCCTTGTTTGGCAGCGCGATCTGGCACAGGTGGCAGAAACACGAGGCGGTGTCATCGCTCTGGGACGACTGCGAGCCGGCGCCGCGCTCCGAGTCGTGGAGGCTGCTGCTGCTACTACTGCTGCTCACCATGGAGACCCCCGGCGTCTTGAACTTCGAATGAGTTCTCTCGTGGCTGTTTAGGGCAGCCAGGTTGCTGAACTGTTTGAAACACACAGAACACTTAAAAGTTCCTTGTTGGTGACACTTCTTGTGGTTCACCAGACTCCCGTGATGTCGGTAAGTCCTGTCGCACTGGTCACACTTGAACGGCCTATCCCAGGCGTCGTCAGATTCTGGGGAGCCTTTTTTCCCGTGGTCGTCTGTCTCGTGGCCTTGCAGGACACTATGTCCCATACCACTATTGTTCAAATGGGAGCGTCCAAACCCGTCCGAGAGGTCCTGGGCGAGGCCGTAGTCCCTCTCCTCCTGCCCGGGCTCCTCGGGCACCTCCTCGCTCTCCTCCTCTGCGTGGGCACTGCTTGGGGACAGAGTATGAATCCGGAGGTGGTTCTTCAAAGCCACCGCGTTGGGCAGCGTACGTGTGCAAACCGGACACTGGAAGGATCCAACTTCGTGGGACTTCTTGTGATTGGCAAGGCTAGCTGCGTGCTTGTAAATCCTTCCACACTGTTCACACTCGAAACGGCCGTTCTCTTCCTGCTGATAATGTACTTTCATATGCTCTAGAAGACTTGGCGTACTCGGGCAGACCATATCACATTCTTTACAGGGGAAACCCTTGGCTCGACTCATATCATGCATTGCCATAGTACTCTACAGCAAGGCAGTTGGAGGGAATCACGGTTCACAACACAGCAATGAACAGTGATGTCGGGGAGGGGGGAGGAAACTGTGATGGTTAGTTGAGGGTGTCAGCCATGTTTCCTGCCAGCCAAGGTCCAGCCAATCAGGGCCCGCCTAAGGAGGTGGCGGGCCTGTTGGAGGGCAGGGTCACGCCAGCCAATGAGGTCTCACTGTGGAAACAAGAAAAAGAAGAAGGAGAGAATTACTGACAAAGTTCAAACCCTTGAGTCGGCCTCCCGTGGTTTCATCATTTCTGAGGTTTTTACTGACCGGACTGAAAACTTAATCTAAACTCTTGAAGCTGACGTTTCACATACACACACCTCATTAGCATGTTTACATGAGTACGTTTCTCCAATCAGGTCCAGATCAAGTTCTGATCGTGATGAGTTTACAAGCATCAAGGCTGCTTTTCATTCTAACACGTCTTTTCAGAAACAGTAGAAGAAATGCTGATTCCTTGTGTAAACAAACACACTACGCTTCTCCTCCTCCACCCTTTTAAGTATATTAAACTCATTTTATTTGTTAAGCTTTAAAAAACCAGAATGTTGCATTTACATTAGACAAGACATTTTTTTATTTATTCTAAAAATAAAACAGCAAGGCTTTCCTCCAGGTGTGGTATTACTCCAGCTTCTCTTACTCTGTTTACCAGTAATCAGATTACTTCCTACAGGATGTGGCAGGTTAAACCGGGTCAGCTTTAACAGGCTGATCTGGACAGCCGATCATCTCGTTACAAACTCCAGGATTTACACACCCTCCTCACAAACAAGGACTTCCAATGACCCAAGGTTTCCCATCCAACCATGGATCAGAACCCGGAGGGGCTGAACACCTGAGCCAGATTATCATCATCGTCATCCTGGTTTAAGTGCTGCTGCAGCCAACCCACCATCCACCGAGACGCCAAACCTTCCTCAGAACAACTCAAACATCCACCAGTTAAAACTCTAAAACGTGATGAAGTGATGATTAAAGATGAAAGCATGATGAGCTTCCTCTCCTCATATTTATTTCTACTAATTAAAAGTCCAGTAAGCAGGAACAGGAGCAAGACTGGAAGCCGTTTCCCAGACCAGGTAGCAGGATTAGCGCTGCCCTGGCACCGGTGAGGGTATGAAGGGTGGCGGGTTGAGTTGGGCATCAGGGTGAATGTAAAGTGAATGTTCTGCGTGTGGTCGGCTACACTGTAGCGGCGTCTTCGCGCGGTCAGCTACGGCATAGCGGCGTCTGTGTGCGGTCGTTTAGGGCGTAGCTGATGCTGGTGAGTTTGCTCTCGAACTCGAGCGTAGGAGGAACACGTCGTTTTGGTGAAGCGTTGCAGTTTCTCCTCCTAACCTGAAGGTGGCAGCAAGGGTGGTATCGGCCGGTAAACCCACCAGGTCGGAGGTCTATTGATGGTTCACTTCAGTTCGGTGGTATTTCCTGTTTTAAAACAACAATGGTGTCCAGTATATTTCAGTGTCTTTATTAGCTTGTGGAAGAAATAATTCGATCAGCCTCTCATCAACTTGATCCACTGGTTATTGTTTTTAAAAATGGTGGTTACCACACAAATTCAGCAAGAAGATCAAAATATCCAGCAACACGTGATCCCAAACTGACCAATCACAACCGTCTGCGTAGCAGGGATGGATCTCAGGTCTGGAAGAGGTGCACGTCGAGCCTCGGCGAAGCTACGCGGCGCCCATGGTGGTGACGTAGACGCCGTGCGACCATAAATCCGCCTTTAGCTCAATATTTTATAACATCTAGAGCAGTGGCTCCCAACTGTACTGTATTCTGGCCGAGTCCTTTCCTTCCATCAAGCCAAAGTTAAATGAACAACATATGGCCCCTATTAGAACTTTTCTAGGCCCGCCCCTGCACATCTGAAGCATAAATCCTTTCTACCCCCTGTGTCTAGGGAAGAGTCCTGACAAAAAATGTACTTTGGGGTAAATCTGTGTCGGTGTGGACCATGGACCTCCGCTTTCCTCCTTATCTGCTGTACCATGAACGCAACCAGAGCAACTGAAAACCGGTCAGCTGATCACAGACAGCTGGAAACTCAGATACTCATACTCAGATCCCTCCACAGAGCCGCCCTCCCGTCCCGCTGTCATGACAGAGATGACAGACTTGTCATGCTGCACATGCTTTCACAGTTAAATTAGTTAGCGCTGTTAACACGTTATTTTTGACAGCCTTCACTTTTATTTCAAAATGGCAGTCTGGGGGCGAAGTCGGTGGTGTTGCACCACACCTTGGTCTATGTGTGGGAAACCCTGGAAAAGTAACTGGTATAACCAGAAACACCTGAAGGAGCATTCCACAACTAATCAGGTTAACTGGCAGCTGCAGGACGGGGCGTCCTGCAGACTAAAGAGGAGAGGGAGCATCCAGCTTGTTATCAGTGGACAGGTGAAAAGCTGCATCTCTGATGGGA
>JBAGKM010000024.1:29940999-29953011 GCA_037177155.1 Melanotaenia catherinae
CCGCTACGTCAGCAAGATGGCGTCCGTTTAGTGCGTGTAGTGTCCATCGTTTCGCACTAGATTTTTGGCCGAGTTTACGGGTACTTTCAGTGTTTTTACTGAAGTTTCTGTGTCAGCGCTTTAAGCACTTAAATGTAGTGTTGGAAGTATAGAAGTGTGCGGATTGGGACACACCCTTAGAAGTCTTTAGGACACAGGTGTTAAACCCAGACCTGCGGGCAGCGCTAATACTACAAATCCCAGAATGCTTTGCTAGCATGTTGAGGCGTCAGTCGAGGTTTGCTCAGGTGCAGCAGCTGTTTTCTCTGATGAAGATTAACAAACACCTCTTGGTCGTCCCGCCGGTGAACACCTGTACTCAGTCCCGAGGAGTTTCCCGGCTCGCAGCCCATCGATGCTGCGGCGTGTAAGAAAAGATGGCGAGTGTCTGGCTGGTGTGCATCAGAGCAAACTGAGCTGGAATGAGTGTCGTCTTCATGCATGGAGGCCTGGAAAGACGGCTTTTCATTGAAAGAAGGTTTTATTTGGATAAAAGGAGGGGACGAGATGAGAAACCAGTTCCACTGATGTTTCCAGTTTCATTTCTTGTGTTTATAATATGAAGCTTTACTTGATCCAGATCCAGTCTTTACCCAAAACTATGAAAAGGTTCTGTATTACACACCTGGAGGGAGGAGAAAACACGAGTTCATGTTTACTAAATATTGAGTTTGGCCCACGGCTCCATCCCAGTTGTTCCTTTAGGCCAAGCCCGGCTTCAGGGTGTTTCCGGCTTCTTTCCAGGTGAGCAGCTGTTCTCCAGGTGAGCAGCTGTTCTCCAGGTGAGCAGCTGTTCTCCAGGTGCAGCAGCTATTCTCCAGGTGAGCAGCTGTTCTCCAGGTGAGCAGCTGTTCTCCAGGTGCAGCAGCTGTTCTCCAGGTGCAGCAGCTGTTCTCCAGGTGAGCAGCTGGTTAGCTGTTCTTGTTTATTTTCTTCTTTCCTCTTTCTCCTCTAACCACCTTTTTCCTTCTGTTCCTCCGGTCCAGCAGCTATCATCCTGCTGCCACCATGCTGGCTTGTTACTGATAAAACAGTGTTTCTTTTTCATTATTAAACTTTATTGTTTCATTGCCGGAAAATCCCGAAACATCATCATTACTAAACTGAGACGTTCTGGCCAAGCAGCCCTCTAGTGGCGAGGCTGCAGTAAAGCAGCGTGTTTTGTCCCTTCAGTCTTTCCGTAGTTCAGACAGAAGTTAAGATGTTTTTCATGTTCTCCTTTATGGTCAGAAAACATTTGCTCCAAGTATTCTAGTCGATTTTTAACCAAAAACAGAAAATTGTTGAGATAAACATTTATTGATGGACGAAGTTGTTTAGTCTGTTTGTGCATGCTAACCGCTAGCTCACCAATGGGATTTTCCATAGACGTTAGCTTTAAGCTAACTTGGCTGTTTTTATACATTTTGATTGTAATGTTGTTCCACAGAGATGCTGGTGTAGTCTATGTGTGTTTGCCTCGGTTTTCCTACGTGAAGGTTTCAGACTGGATCCAGACTCGGGTCTTTCTTGGTAGACTGTTGCAGCATCAGCCACGCGCGCGGTGGCTGCAGAAAATAACGTTACTATAATCCGTTATGTTCGCGTCCGCATCGCGATGCATCGTAGACACGGTTCAGTTCAACACCCCTGCTAATCATTGGTTCTGTTCTTTACTTATTTACCTATTTAATTATTTTACATTTTACATTATTTTATATTTTACATTTATTTTTATTTCATATGTATTTATTTCTGTATAACAACAGACTGGGATGTGTGTGTGTGTGTATGTGTGTGTGCGCAGACGAAGGAGGTGGTCCGCAGCATGAAGATAAACGGTGACATCAGCGGCGTGGCCTTCTCTCATGATGGCAGCAAGGTTTTCGCCAACTCAGGTGAGACTTCAGAGAGTGATGTCATCGTAACTTCCTTTGTGTCATGTGACTGATGTGTGAGCATGTCCACAGAGGAGGGTGAGGTGTATGTGTGGGACATGCGCAGCAGTCGATGTGTCAACAGGTTTACAGACGAGGGCTGCGTGAAGGGGACGTCCATCGCCGCCTCACGGAACGGCCGCTACCTGGCCTGTGGGTAAGACACGCCCACGCTACAGTCCTGCTCTCTGATTGGCTGGAAGTTGTAAACAGCCTAGGGATGTTTGTGAACGGTTGGTCTGTTTCTCAGCTCTCAGTCTGGCGTGGTCAACATCTACTCCCAGGAGGCGTGTCTTAACTCCGCCAATCCAAGGCCTCTGAGGGCGGTGATGAACCTGCTGACATCAGCGACCTCCCTCACCTTCAACCCCACCTCCGACATCCTGGCCATCGCCTCCCGGATGGAGGACGAGGCCGTCAGGATGGTAGGATGAGGAAGATGATGCTAGTCATTAGGATGATGATGGTTATGATGAGAATGAAGACGATAATAAAGGTTATCCTTCACATGTGTCCTCAGGTCCACCTCCCCAGCCTCACAGTCTTCTCCAACTTCCCGGTCTCCAAAAGGAAGATAGTTCATCGGGCCAGCTGCCTCGACTTCTCTCCAAACAGCGGCTTCTTCTCATTGGCTAACAACAAAGGCCACGCCCCCCTTTTCAGGTCAGACAGCCAGTCAGCTCATTTATTTTACAGTGGGAGCCCATTGTCATGGTAACAACAGATTCAGTCATAGAGACAGAACAACTTGATGTCAGTGCGAAAAACTGCAGGAGATTCCGACTCGGTTAGAAGGTTTAGACTCAGACGTTTCTGACTCGGTTAGAAGGTTCAGACTCGGTTTGAAGGTTCTTACTTAGTTAGATGGTTCTGACTTGGTTAGAAGTTTCTGGTGGGTTTTTGAGTCCAGACACAGCAACTGTATCTGGACTCTGGTTCTGTAAAGAATCGGGTCGTGGACCTCCGGTTGAGTGGCGAGAGGAATGGCAGCGTAGGTTTTAGCTCTCACCACTTGAAAGGAAACAAATACCCCCTAAATTGCAAAACTCAAATCCAAATGAGTTGAACGCGGGGGAACCGGCCGGAGAAGCCAAAGAGCCATGGAAGCACCTGCGACGTGCAGGGAGGGGAAGCCATTAAAACATAGAGAAATATGTGATGGACATTACCAGAGAATGGTAGATCCAGGAGGAAAACATACGGATTTTTGGGCTTCCTGAGGGCATGGAAGGGGATCACGTATATGTACATAAAAGACAGGCTACGATGCGTCAGTGATGTAAGGCCCAGATAGAGGAGATTTATGAAAAGGCTAAAAGGAGAGGAGAAAAGTAGTGATTTCTACAACCGCTGTTATGTCTGCTTCTGGGACGGCAGTCCGAGTTGCTGGAAACTCCTGCATCTTAGTTTGGAAAATGTGGCTTTAAGACAAACTCTAAACATATTAAAAACTCTTGATCGAGACCTGATCAGAGGTCTGTGCTACACAGGCTGCTGTTCATTACCCACCCCATCACCATGTTTGTAGAGCCGCTGGCTTATGTAGCGAGGGAAGATGGGGGCGTAACGGGATGTAAAGTCGGACTTTAACAGATGATGTCCTGGTTAGTTTAAACTGCCAGACACCTGCCTCCTAATCTACCAGAAACCTGCCTCCTAAACTCAGACACCTGCCTCCTAATCTACCAGAAACCTGCTTCCTAAACTACCAGACACCTGCCCCCTAAATGGCCAGAAACCTGCTTTCTAAACTCAGACATCTGCCCCCTAATCTACCAAAAACCTGCTTCCTAAACTACCAGACACCTGCCTCTTAAACTACCAGAAACCTGCTTCCTAAACTACCAGAAACCTGCTTCCTAAATGGCCAGAAACCTGCTTCCTAAACTACCAGAAACCTGCTTCCTAAATGGCCAGAAACCTGCTTCCTAAACTACCAGACACCTGCCTCCTAAATGGCCAGAAACCTGCTTCCTAAACTCGTGGAAAAACTGGACTATTTTGATCGCTTATCAGGTTACAAACTCAATGTGACAAAAACACAAGTATTACCAGGACCAGGAGACCCAAACAGGTCTGGAAAGGTGGTCAGTGCTGGACTTCAGCTCCATGATAGAAAGAATTACAGTACTGCCCAGAATATTCTATTTCAATCACTTCCAATAAAAATCCCAAGCTCCCAATTTCCAGACTGGAACGAGAAGGTCTCACGCTTCATCTGGAGACCCAGGACTCAGGACTGTAGGGGTCTCTACAGATTCTTAGAGACAAAGGGGGGTTAGTCTAGAATACTGCACAGATTGGTGTACTGGTGAGATTCTGAATATGTTGCTAAGAGGAAAGAAACGGAGTTAAGATGAGGGATGATAACCAGCGGGGGTAGGTAGGTGGGGAATGCTCGATCCAACTACCCGACCTTCTCTGGAATCATGGTTTCTAGTTACTGGAAAATCCAAATCTGGACTTGATGGCCTCCTCCAGGATCTGAGCGGAGTGACCGGAGTGTTGTGTAAGGACTGGGAGAAGAGCAGAGGAACCAGTATACACCAGCTGGCTGGGTAACAGACCAGACGGGATGAGGACTGGTTGGACACAACCAGCTCCGGGATATGGAAGGAATTCAGCAGGAAGGATATAGTCAGGTTCTTTATTACAACTAAAACCAGTTTGCATCAGCAAGCGTGCTGGAGCCGGCGTAGCAGCAGCATGTAGACCGTGTTCGGGTTCTCAAGGATGGACCATGCTGGACAGGGTTCTGTATCTGTGGACCCTGTCAGGTGTTCAGCATGAAGACGGGTATCTGGTAGACCTGCTGGCTGCAGCTGAGGACGGACTCAGGACCTGGTGTAGAGAAGACGGGATTAACATGGAGAAACTCGCCTACAACCCGAGACTGAAACAACCAATGTCTCACCACGGAGGCGCAACTGGAGACTGGACCGGTACCGCTGGCCCGGTTCTCGTTATCCGTTATGTATGACCAATAGAAATGAAGTTAAAAAGAACTGGGTCGTGTTAGTGGAACCAGAACCCTGACGTGTTTTTGTCTTTCTTCAGGTTGCTGCATTACAAAAATTTCTGAAGAGGAGCCGTGAGGACGACGGATCGGATCAGAACCTCAGGACTGACCCACCCCTTAATGTTTATATGATGTGTTATAAAAGAAGTCCAACAGAACCTCCTGTTTCTGTCCATTTGTTCCCAGAACTGGCTCCTGGTACCAGAACCCTGAGTCCTGGTACCAGGAGCGGCTGACTCCAGGTATCAGAACCAGAAGACTTTAGGTACCAGAACCAGCTGACTCGAGGTACCAGAACCCTGAGTCCAGGTACCAGAACCACCTGACTCCAGGTACCAGAACCAGCTAACTCCAGGTACCAGAACCCTGAGTCCAGGTATCAGAACCAGATGCCTCCTGGTATCAGAACTAGCTGACTCCAGGTACCAGAACCGGCCTCACTCCTGGTACCAGAACCCTGAGTCCTGGTATCAGAACCAGCTGACTCCAGGTGCTAATCGCGTTTGGACTCCAAGGTCTCAGAACTCCTTGAGAACTTTTTAATGAAAAGTTTAAAATGTTTGGATGAATTTTGTTGTCATGACGTTTCTGCTGTTTGAGTTTAAATAAAGTTTTAGTTAATGGTGTCAGCCAATCACAGCCTGGATCCACATCTCTTCTTTTTAAACTCCATAACAAACATCAGGCAGGTGGTTCAGTTCTTCCTGGAGATCTGGATTTCATCCCTCAGCCTGGTCTCTTCCCATGAACCAGGTTCTACATGACGTCATGGAACCAGGAGAAATAACGCCAGCTTGGCCCTGGGACTGAGCAGAATGATGTTCTAGGTGGAACCATAAAGTTCCGGGTGGTAGTTCCTATTGGAACGTCTCATAATTTGCTACAGATCCGTTTCTGTTATTACATTTTCCTTCTTTATGCTTCCTGCAGCTGAATCTGGTTCTGACCCAAAACCACTGTGGTGGTCTGCAGCGCTGCAGCCAGACTTTATAAACGGGGGTCCAGACTTTATCAGGGAGTCTAGTAGTAAAGGAAATGATTGTGTTCTCATGTTAGTAGGGGGATCGGTTCTGGTCTACAGTCTGGTGGCGGTGGTAGACCGGATCCTGGTGTTTGTAGAGGGATCGGTTCTGGTCTACAGTCTGGTGGCGGTGGTAGACCGGATCCTGGTGTTTGTAGGGGGATCGGTTCTGGTCTACTGTCTGGTGGCGGTGGTAGACCGGATCCTGGTGTTAGTAGGGGGATCGGTTCTGGTCTACTGTCTGGTGGCGGTGGTAGACCGGATCCTGGTGTTTGTAGGGGGATGGGTTCTGGTCTACAGTCTGGTGGCGGTGGTAGACCGGATCCTGGTGTTTGTAGGGGGATCGGTTTTGGTCTACTGTCTGGTGGCGGTGGTAGACCGGATCCTGGTGTTTGTAGGGGGATCGGTTCTGGCCTACTGTCTGGTGGCGGTGGTAGACTGGATCCTGGTGTTTATAGGGGGATCGGTTTTGGTCTACTGTCTGGTGGCGGTGGTGTTTGTAGGGGGATCGGTTCTGGTCTACTGTCTGGTGGCGGTGGTAGACCGGATCCTGGTGTTTGTAGGGGGATCGGTTCTGGTCTACTGTCTGGTGGCGGTGTGCTGCTGATACTGGGTCTGGGCTCTGTCTCTGCCCTCCTGTCAATCACCTGTGGCGTCCAATCAGGTTTCAGAGTAGGCCGGCGCTACCCTGGTTCCCCCTCCAGCTCCGCCCCTGTTCAGCTCAGACCGGTTCTGCAGCAGGAATGTGGTCCCTCCGGTTCTTCCGTCTGAGCTGAAACTCGAGTCACTCCCAGATCTCCACGTGATCTGTAGTTCAGTCATACAGCCGCCCTGGAGCAAGGCAGCAGGAGGGCCAGACGGCACCAGAACCAAGCAGAACCGAAGTCCGCTCTACAGGTTCTAGTTCTGGAGAATCCTTTTATTTATCAGCTTTGTTCAGAAACACGTTGGGATGTATTTGATCAGACCATCTAAAGTTAAAATTCTACACAAATTATTTCCAGAAGAGTCCAGGAGATGAGGAATGAACTTCTACTTGTTTTTATTTGCGTTTATCTTCAGATTTGATGTAAAGCACATTAGAAAACACGTTTTTTTCTCTCAACTGATCAGAACACATGAAACCGAATCAGAACCGTCTCCACCCACACTCCCCTCGCGCTTCTGCACCTGTCGGCCTCGCCCGCGGATGACGTCACGGACCCGACCTTCAGGTTTGAAAGAGACGGAGAGGAAGGCAGGACGCTCTTCATCTTCCTCTGTGACTGAAGCTGGCTTCTAGCTTCGGTTCCGTTTCTGGTTCGACTGGTGTATCTGGAGCTTGGATCCGGTTTAAGTAGAAGGACCTCCAGCTGATCTCAGGTGAGGCGCGTGGCCGTGTTGCAGGACGTTAAAATGTGAGTTTTAATTCTTAACAATGACTCGTCTCCGGCCGGGTTGGTCGGAACCAGCTGGCTCTGGCTCAGCACCTGTGATCTGGACCACCTGCTACGGTCCTGGACAGGAACCAGAACTTGAGCCAGATTCTATCCCGGACCCTGAAAGTGTGATGGGATTCAGATCAGGATCAGTGTTCTAGATCTCATCAGGTCCACCAGCTGGACTCTGTGTCTGGTCTGGGATTCTAGTTCAGGTGGATTCTGGGTCACTGAGAGGTCTGAGCTTAGTTCACATGTTTACCTGTACACCTGTTCACCTGTTTACCTGTACACCTGTTTACCTGTTTACCTGTACACCTGTTCACCTGTTTACCTGTACACCTGTACACCTGTTTACCTGTTCTGGATTTTTAGTATTCCTGCTCCTGCAAGTCAAACTTACAGAAAAATGTTTGTGAAGGTATAAAAACAAACAAACACCTGGACAGTTTTGAGGTTCAGAGCAGGGTTCCAGACAGTCAGGACCAGGGTCTGAGTCAGTGTTTGGATCAGGGTCTGGACCAGGGTTTGGATTGGGGAGAATGTTTCAGAAATGGGGACAGGAAGTGAAAGGTATGTACCTGCAAGTCTTCAGGCCAGACAGCAGGTCTGTGGTGGTGTGGGTAGTGGTCTTGGACAGGGAACCAGTACAGCACCAACCCTCCAGTTTTCTCTCCAAGAACCTGAGTTGCGAGGACCTGATGTGGTCTTCGGCCTCCGGCATGTTTAGTTTCTAACATGGCGCCTCCACCACTGAAAGCATTGTGAGGAGATCCTGCAGGCAGGTCCGTCAGCTGGTCAGGGGGATCCTGAAGGTGGACCAGTCGGGGGGACCCTGCAGGCGGGCCGGTCAGGGGGACCATGAAGGTGGACCCGTCAGCCGGTTAGGGGGACCCTGCAGGTGGGCTGGTCAGCCGGTCAGAGGGACCCTGAAGGTGGACAAGTCAGGGGGACCCTGCAGGCGGGCCGGTCAGCCGGTCAGGGGGACCCTGAAGGTGGACAAGTCAGGGGGACCCTGCAGGCGGGCCGGTCAGGGGGACCCTGAAGGTGGGCCGGCAGGATGCAGGTGTCATCATTTCTCCATATACAGTTGTTTTTTACATTAATCAGCTGTTCCATTTACAGGGAGGAAGGTAAATGCGGGGCTGGAAGATCCGTCTGAGGTCGCTGTAGGAGGTCGATGCTGGTCTTCAGGGACGTTTAATGGCTTTTATATCATGTTGATGGAACTGGATTTATCTGGTTTCTAGCCTGGAAGTTAGCTGGTGGATAAATCTCCTCTGTTATAACGCGGCCGACAGATGAAAAGAAATGAATGAAACATGGGTGAGGGCTGATCCATACTCTGAGTTCTGGTATTGATCTGATAAATAAATCATCGATACGTGTTTGTCAACATGTACGCGTTAACGTGACGGAACTAATCTGGGATTCATTTCTCCCTGATCAACGAATTAGGTTTTATCTCAGCTGTAGGCCTCAGATGTGACCCGAATACCCTTCACCTCCTTATTTCTGAACATGCTCGCACTTTTCCAGCCTCACACCGAAGTATCCACGTCATCACACTGATCGATATCGATATTATCGATATTATTGATATTAGGTGGAGACCCTTAGGTGATGGTGATGATGAAGTCAAATCAGGAAACAGGTTCTCCTCTGAGACTTTTCTTCTTCTTGTGAAGTTTTTGCATTAAATTATTTTCTTCCATCGAGTGAAAAAACTGATCAGAGCCATTGATCCGGGTCTCGGTTCCTGGTCTCCAGTCAGAACTTCCTGTTCATCTAAAAGAAAACAGGAAACCAAAACATTTTTTCTTTTCCTCCAGAACCAAAGTCCAGCAGTTCAGACAGGATGGGCTCCAACATGGAGTCACTGTCTGGTTCTGGTCCTGGTCCTGGTCTGGGTCTGATCTGTGTCTGGGCTAGGTCTCAGTCAGGGTCTGGTCTAGGTCTTGGTCTGTTTTCAGTGCGGGGCTAGTCTGCATCTTGGCCCAGGTCTGAGACTGGTTCTGGTCCAGGTCTAGGTTTGGGTCTGGGTCCATGTCTGGGTGACATTCTGGGTCCAGGTCTTGGTCTGGGTGTCAGGGTGGTTTCTGGGTTTCTGTTTTTTATCTGGTTCTGGTCTGAGTCGGATTTTGCTCTGGTACAGTTCTGGACCTGGTCTCAGTCTGGGGCTAGTCTGAGTTTGGGTCCGGTCTGTGACGCCTGTCCATCTGCAGGATGATGGCGGAGGCACCAGAACTGTTCTCGGAACAGGAGCTGACCTGCTCCATCTGTCTGGACCTGTTCTCCAACCCGGTCTCTACTCCCTGTGGACACAACTTCTGCCAGGTAAGCTCGTCCAGCTGCACACCCGAGGTCCTGTCCAACATGTACTGTCCGTGTCCTGTCCAACCTGTCCTGTGTCCAACATGTCCTATCCGTATCCTGTGTCCAACATGTCCTGTCCAACATATCCTGTCTGTGTCCTGTGTCCAGCATGTCCTGTCCAACATGTCCTGTGTCCTCAGGGCTGCATCGGGGGGTACTGGGCGTCCAGTCCGGTCTGCACCTGTCCTCTCTGCAAGCGGGAGTTTGACGAGCGTCCTCAGCTCAGCATCAACAAAGTCTTCGCCCTCATCGCAGATAAGTACAAACTGATGCGTTACGGCGCTGCCGGCTTCACGCCGCAGGCCGGGGTCCAGGCGGCGGACGCCGCGTCCACCATGGGGAACGGCAGGAGTACCAACCCGTTCCTGACGGCGCCAGCGGCTGGGAAGTCGGAGGGGGACGTGGTGTGGTGTGACGTGTGCACAGGTGTGAAGCAGCCCGCCGTCAGCTCCTGCCTCACCTGCACCGCCTCATACTGCACTGAGCACGTGCAGCCGCATCACACCACACCCTTCTACTCCAAACACCCGCTCATGGACCCCCAGGAGGCCCTCAGGGGCCGCACCTGCTCCATACACCACCGCCTGCTGGAGGCAAGAGCAAGCCCATCACCAGTTCACGGATTGATCAGGTTTACTGATTTGTCCCTCAGGACGGTCCTCTGAGTCCAACCCTGATGTGTTCATGTGTCCAGGTTTACTGCAGGACATGTCAGCGCTGCATCTGTGCCATCTGTGTCCTGGAGGAACACCGGACCCATAAAACCGTCTCTGTCCAGACCGAGAGACTCGGAAAACAGGTAGAGACAGAAACCGGTCCTGAGTCTGACTGAGTCACTGCTGTGTCCTCCTTCATGTCCACCTGTGTGTTCAGAAACAGGTGGCAAGGACGGAGCAGGAGATCCTGAACCGGATCAAGGAGAAGGAGGCCCATGTGGGCAACCTGAAGATGAAGCTGGACACCTTGAAGGTTGGTTGGTTTCCTGTTTTTTCCCAGCTGGACTCCTGGAGGTCTGAAGTCCTGGAGGTCTGAAGTCCTGGGGGTCTAGCTCGTCTGTCTCCTGAGATGTCCTCTGTCTTTGCCTCCAGCCAGATTTCAGCCTCTGAAATTAGACTTTATGGCTGTTGATGAATTATTATTTATTAATTCTTTGAAAAACAACAACATTTCCCTTCGGGATAAAAAAATATTTCCTTCTTCTTCTGATTCATTCCAGAACTACGCAGACCGGGAACAGGGCGAGGTGGAGCACCTGCTGGACGCAGTGTCCGCCTCGTTGGACAGGATCCGGTCTCAGGTGGTTGGTAGGATCCAGAACCAGCTGGACGCCGTGATGTCAAAAGGGGGAGGGCTTGTGAACCGTCTGGAGGCGGAGCTTAGCCAGCTGATGGACAGGAGGGCCACGCTAGAGGTCCAGGCCAGCAGTCAGGACCACATCACCTTCCTGCAGGTGGGATCAGAACTGATGGTTTTTATGTGAAGAGAAAGGGAAGAAGATTAAGGTTCTCTCCTCCTCATCCTCCTCTCAGAGTTTCGAGGAGGCCACGGCTCCTCTGGAGGAGGAGCAGAAGGACGACGTGGACGAGGACTCGGAGTTCTCTCTTCACTTCCAGCTGGATGAGGTGAAGACCGGTCTGTCTGAGGTGAAGGAGAAGATGGACAACATCCAGATGGGGGAGGTCCAATCCAGAGGATCCAGAGATTCCAGAGGGTCCTGTGAGTCCCGTGTTCCGTACAGGTGTGTGTTCAGGTGTGTTCCGGTTGTGAGTCGTCTCTGTGTGGTCTGTTCCAGTCTCATCCGGCGACCTGATGGCGGCTGAGAGCATGGCCAGTCTGAGAGGAAGCACGGCCAACCTGAGGAAGAGCCAGTGGTCTCTGAGAGGTGAGCCGGGTTCAAAACCTCATCATGTTAGGACCAGGTCTGGGTCCGGACTGGGAGCAAGTCTGGGACTGGGATCAAGTCTAGGTCTGGAACCGGATCTGGGTCCGGACAGGGATCGGGACTGCGATCAGGTCCGGGACCAGCACTGGATTCAGGATCAGGACTGGGACCAACTCCACAAAAACATTGTTCAGTTTTCCAAACTTCCTGAAACCGGTTCTGAGCACTGTAGATATATACACCTTAGATATATACCCCATATATATATATATATATACACCTTAGATATATACCCCATATATATATATATATATATATATACACCTTAGATATATACCCCA
>JBAGKM010000024.1:30004706-30028972 GCA_037177155.1 Melanotaenia catherinae
CGTAACTGGGAGCTGGTTCCACAACAGCTTAGGCTAAGGCCTGATGTTTACCGACCCAACATGAAGTTCACAAAATAACTCTTTGTATTTGATATTATAGAATTATACTTCAAGTTTTAAAGTTAAAATGGAAATACAGTACCAGTGAAAAGTTTGGACACACTTTCCCAATAAAATATAACAGGAAAGTGTGTCTAAATTTTCGAATAGTGTTGTATATCACAAGAGGCTATTTTAATTTAACACAGTGATTAATTCCTATTTATTTTAGTGTGCTAGAAGAATACATCAAACCACACATCTTAGACTTGTGCAGCAGCTCATTAGGAGTCTACAATAAGCAGAGTGATTACTGTGTCCTAAAGGTTACCTAATCATACACAAACACCCTAAGCTTCTCATTATCTCCGCCAAGGTGGAGGTTATGTTTTCGGCAGTGTTTGGCTGTCTGTTAGCAACATAACTGAAAAAGTAATGGACAGTTTTTAAATAAATATTCATGAAATCTCTAAATTGGAGTAAGGAACAAGTGATTAGGTTTTGGGGAGTGATCCAGATTGTTGTAGGGCAGCCGCACACATCCGACAACAACAGTGAATGTTGTCGCATCCGGGTCTTTCGCCGATGAAAAACAAGAGGTTGCTAAAGCATAACACCAGTGGATTTTCAGCATCAATACTCATAGATTTTTATTTGTTTAATTTAAAAATGCCAAAAAGTAGTGCTGTGGTTGGCTGCCATAGACATAGTAATTCCACAGACAAGAGATCATTCTTCGAGCTACCAAAGACACAAAAGCTCAGGAAAATGTGATAACAGGCTAGTGGCTATAGTCCTTTGAAATACTCAACTATTTGTTCAGATCATTTTGTGACTGGTGAGTAAAACAGTTATATTGCTGTTTAACTCTTTTGGTTGATACCATGAAATTGTTGGTTACAGTAACAATACCAAACATTTATTAGTGATTTTTGTGAAGTTCCAAATGTTTCTTGTTAGCAGTTCCTTCACCATGTGATGGCAGGTAGACATAAGGGCTTATGTTCAGTCCTGCTGCCACTAGCTTCACTTCATTTCTTTTTTAAGCCTTGACACTGAGGGTATCTATATAACTATATGACATTATGGATAATTTTCTAGTACATTTTCTAAAAATTAATGGAGAAAACTTAAAACTATAAGAACAAGTTGCACACTTCAACACGGACGCTGGTTTGATGTACCGTTTGTTTTCACTGGCAAGCTTTTCATGGGGTTGTGACGTAGGTTTGCACCTGCCAATGGGGAGATAGGAATGATTTGCCATTAGAGCTTCTAACTCAAAAACTAGTGCCCACAATAATTGGCTAAAAAAAATTACAGTGGCTTGGCAGAGTTCTGCGCTCTCTGAGTGCTTCTAGTTGAAAATATGAAAAGACATGGATTACAGCATTATGAATGGGTAGAAATGTTCATGACATCTAACTCATCCTCTCTGCTGTTGTCTTGCTCTGCCACTCAGCTATCTTGTGATGCCTTACATGTATACGGACCTGTCAAAGGTGCGAGGTCATCTCTCTGAAGACAAAGTCCAGTTTCTGGTCTACCAGATGCTCTGTGGACTGAGGGTGAGATTTTTCCAAAACTTTTCTTTTTGTATTAATTAGAATTACATGAAAAAAATACTGTTAAATACATGTCTATTCAAACAATAACTCGTGATGGGTTAATATAGAGTATGGTAGTATTAAACATTTAATGCACTTCCCAAAAATAAAATGCATTAACTTATAATGTTCTTAGGGTGCTGAAACTCCCCACAATTTCCTTTGTTAGGTTGTCAGATGTGCAAATTAAATCTTGTATGTAGGCTGATTAAAAACACACAGCATGCCATAAATTTTAGCTGAGCAATAAAAATGTCTCCATCCTGCTCTGTTTTTCCTTTGCAGTACATTCATAAGGCAGGAATCATTCACAGGGTAAGTACAAGTTAGTGTACTACTACTGTAGTAGTGTTTTCTACTACTAAGTAGAAAACGTGACATCTAAGCTGAGTTGAAAAAAATATGTTCAGTTTGTTTTAAAAATTGTAACACATGCACACTTCCTGGTGCAGAACATGTTGTATATTGCAGACAGGCATTTCTTTTTGTACTTTGTGAATGTTTATTTAATTAATCATTGTTAGGTCAAACGCTGCCCCAACAGGTAAGATGAGTTTGATGTAAGTGCTGCATGTCGAGAGATGTTAGGTCACACCCTTCAGCTCCAGTATTAAGCTTAATGATGTGTGTGGAGCAGTGAAAATAATCTTATGCCAGCATTTCTGTTGGTTTAGTTTCAGTTGTTACTTACTCCCCGAGACTTCCCCAAACATCTAGGTCCTGTATCTTTGCGAACAAACTCAATCTTTAAATAACAAAATTATTTTGTTTTGTTTTGTTGTTTTTTTGTCTTTTTTTTAGAAGATGATTATCCCCTGTAAAAGTCTCAGACTAGCACATTCCTTTGCCAGAATGCTCACCTGATTTTAAAAATAGACAGAAAAAATTCAACCTCAACTTAGGACCAAAATAATCAGAGCCATGTCCATGTAAAACAAATTTAAATGTACATAGAAGCTTGTTGTATGTGTTGTATGACAGTAGTTTCTTCAAACAACTGCTCATGACATCTAGGCACAGTGAAATCCCACAGTGTGTGTATTCAAGGGAAGCAGAAGGTGGCATTACCCCAGTGCCACAATACTATAAATAAGTCTACTACAATGTATTAGCCTATAACGAGCCAGCTTTGCCATTTAGCTGTGTATCTGACTTTCTTGCTAACTCTACTGCCTGCTACATGTAATGCATCTTCTTTGATGCCAGAATTTGGGGTGACTACTTGAATTTCTGAGGAATATTAAGTGAATAAGAACTGATTTTGTGAAAAGCAACGTTATTACACAACAGTGCAGATGTTGAAGTAGCCCCACTCCAACTCGGAGGATCAGACTTGTGCTCTGTAGAATGACGGGCCAAGTTAATTATCCCTTCCCATGATTGTTTGGGGACTGTTATGTACATGTACCTAATGAGGTGCACACTGTGGATTCATTTTTTGAAGCAAAGAATTCACTGAAGTTAGAGGGCTAGTCACCTTCTCAAACAACTTAAAAGTGCAGCGTTTAACAAAATCAATGACAGAAAAATGAAAATAAATCTACTGGTAGCTATTTAATCACTTTCCTAAGTATGTTTATGTTTTTATTATCTTAGAATGAGCTATTTATATCTACTTGTCATAGGTCCAAATGCATGGCAGCTGCCATATTTGTGCCACCACAACTCTGTGTATGAAGTGAGAACCCTCTGAGATTTAAAACAGCAGAACCAGCCTTGTTTGGTAGGAGCTAGAGCACCATTTGGGATTGGTAATGCCCTAAAAGGCACACAGAGGACAATACACATGTACACAATGTTGAAATAGTTACCTGTAGTGCAGTCATTGTCACACCTGAGACAACTGGATCCACTTGCAGATGAAAACATGTTAAAATCTGGAAGAATTTTGGCTCCCACGGCCTCTGGCCATTTACAACTGTGTTTGTCATTTGCAGTAATTTCTATGCCCATTTTACCACTAGATGTCATTAATTCTTGCACACTGTACTTTTAAGTTTGATCAGTGGAGACTCAGTGGATTGATTTTGTGATAGAGAACACCAGCCTCATTTTTCATTAAGTAGTTTTACAGTGTTTAACCAGAGGCGCCCCACAGCAATAATTTTACATCATAGTAAGTCACATTGCCCCTGAGCATTTCAATAAAGATCTTTCAGAATAAAGGTGGTAATTAGACTGAGAAGTTTTGTTAGTGGACGTGGTGTGGATGTGGAAATTTATATCTAACATTATGAGTTTTTTTTGTTTTTTTTTTATGATTTCGAGTAAACAACCATTAAAAATATGGACTATAAAACTGCATAATTATCTTGTGGAAACTACTTATATCAAATTACTTATTTTTATTTTTAATCAATGGAAGCACCATAAAACCTCTTAAGTTAATTGTTTTCTAAAAGACTAATATTTGATGCTATCTGAAATTAGGTTTTTATATATATGCAAATAGTTATTATCTCACCATATTGCACTGACTTGCATCAATGCTTCACGTTTCCACTCTAGAAAAAATAACACGTTTTCTCACTTCTGAGATCAAATACCAGAGAATTAAAAGATACATCTTTCAAAAGATTTAAGCTGTTTAATGCTTCTTCATTAATAAGTCTTATATTTATCAGAAAACTATCACATCTTTGACTGTTATTAATAAAAATAGTCCTGGTTCTAGTTAGATTTCTTTTTTTTAATGGTAATAAATCTGTTCAATATTGATATGCACAGTTATTTTTTATTCTGTTTACTCTGTTGGATGATTTCACTGACCATTTTGATTTAGTATGCTAAATGAGTATCTGGTGAACTGTGAGCATTTGTTTGCCATCTTTGTTTTTGTGTTTATTGTGTAGAAAATTGTGTTACCCTGCTATTACTCTGTTAATTTTTAAAGCAGTTAAGGTGTTAATACTCACTGACAGTTTCACACATTGTGTCACAGAATTAGTTTGCAGAAATGCAGCAGTGTTTTTAATGACTGGCTTGTAGCTGAGTCACATTGTTGAATTATTTAAAAAACAGAAAAGAAACCCACTGTGCTTATGCATTTTGACAAAGAGCTGAGTAATGCTAGCGGGAACTAAATTCTTAAAACAAGCTCTCATGAGGGTTTTTGGTCAAATATCTGTAATTTCTTGTTAATTAGTATGTGCACCAAGTAACCCTTACTCAACTCATTTCCTTTAACAGGACCTTAAGCCTGGAAACTTGGCTGTTAACCAGGACTGTGAACTAAAGGTTTGTACATCTAAGGATTACATTAGAAAAACACCTTAGCACTTACATAATAGGGAAGCTTCAGCAGCAAAATCAGGTACTATTTGGATGTATGTGTGATTAATATAGCATATAAATGTTCATTTAGAAATACGTTGCAAATGATGATGCTGAATACATTTTATATATATATATATGTGTGTGTATATGTGCAGTTTCAATCAACTTGAATGCATAAGCAGGCATCTATTACATGCAGTTATTATGATCCAGATTGTGATCAGGCTCTTTGGTCCTGATGCAGATCCTGGACTTTGGGCTGGCTCGCAGTGCTGATGCAGAGATGACAGGCTACGTGGTGACCCGTTGGTACCGGGCACCTGAGGTCATTCTGAACTGGATGCACTACACCCAGACTGGCAAGACAATAGTAGCTGTTACATATTCTTACCTTGCTGTTGGCCTCTTAGTGATGTTTGATGTCTGTCGTGTGAAAACATCTCATTTTATTTGTAGTTTGTTTGGTACTTTGTGAGTCAGCAACTTTTATAAACCTGTCGGCAGTTCCTAAAGAGCATTCATGATATCATTCTGATAATAGATTTTTTTTTCTTCGTCTAAATCTGTTAGCAGTTAACACAGAAAAATCTAACAGAAGCCTGATTGTGCTGAGACTCTGACAGAGTTGTCAGAACAATAAGAGCAATTCTCCCAGGATTTATCCTTGGGATTTTGGAGATGGTGGGTTTTCATTTTGTAAATAACTTTATCAGAGTGGAATGTAGCACAGAAAGCAGGTTTACACCCTGCACAGTGAGATCTTATTTACCAGATATTCCCCCAATCTTATCAGAATAACAGATTCAGCTGACTCTGGGAAACTTAGCTGTGACATGTTAAAGGCTGCCTTCCCCCTCTTTTACTGCCCTGGCTAAACTTAAAACACTGGTGTGTATTCTGTTTGGCTTCTCACAGATGTTTCTCTGTTGTTTCTTGTAGTGGACATCTGGTCTGTGGGCTGTATCATGGCAGAAATGATCAACGGAAAAACCCTTTTCAAAGGAAAAGACTGTATCTTTTCAAGTTGCTTGTGCATTTCTAATTCTGTGTAATGTGACATGATTTTCACTGTGCAAAGATGAAAACCATTGAGCTTTTAAAATAACCTTATTAAACACTTATAGTAATAAAATATATTGAAAGCCTCTTGATTGCCTTTACATTATATTTTGATTAACAATATTATTTTGGCCCGAAATTGAGCACAAAAAAGCAATTACTGTAAATAAAATGCAGAAAAGCAAAACATTCCCTGAAGTAGAATCAAATTCTGCGTATGCTTCACTGTAATGTAGTTAGAATTTGCACCTGATCCACATTACTGATCTTTTGAGCCTATCAGCAAAATAAAAAAAACATTGTTTTATTAAGTGGCTTTACATTTTTTTATTTTGTTTGAGCGTGTATGTTTACAGCTTCTTTGTGGAGATTTCATTGTTAAACCAGGTTTTAAAATCCTTAACTGTAACCCTTTTACTCCCAGACATGGACCAGCTGACTCAGATCATGAAAGTGACTGGAATCCCTGGACCAGAGTTCATCCAGAAGCTGGACAGTCCAGAGGTAGGACTAATTCCAGTATGGGTGTGTCATAAATAAACAAATATGAAAGAAACTCAGCTTGATGTTAAACACAGTTATCAAATGGCCTCACTCTGTTTTCAGATTTAGTTTGAGGTGACATCCTTTACAATTAATTTCCTGGGGAACGCATGTAAATCACTTGAGAGAATCACCAGATTTTACATAATTGCCAACACATGATTACATTTGTTGTTGAGTAGCAATGCATCAGGACTGTTAAAAAATACAGTTTGTGCTGAAAACGTCCCTGTTGCAGCTAACAGTTGACATCACTTCACAAGAGCAGTCACGGCACTTAGAGGCTTTTTTTTTTTTTCTTTTATTGAGAATTTTATTGAGTGCTTTTTTGTGTCATATTGCCAGACAAATTGTTTTCCATTGTCTGTAAAGTGCCCAAAAATGACTCTTATTCTTTTTTCTTTTCTTTTTTTTCTTTTTTTAATAAAATAACATTGAATTGTAATAAATTAAGTGGGTATTTTTAGTGAGAAATGTAATTATAAATTATCCTTAATTGTGTTTTGTTTTAAAAATGTGAGTATACAAGGACATCAAGACAAGGTTCCATAATTTTTTTTGCTTTATGCATAATTAGATATTTACCAACAGATATTTATCAACAGATATACAAAGATTTACTATGAGTATTTATTAAAGGATTAGTGGCTCCCAACAGTTTACTTTCTTATGATGCATCATCTCTTTTGATGCAAAAGTTAAAAAACAGGTTGACAACAGACTTGCTGAAGCTAATTGTGCACTTGGACATCTGTACAAAAGAGTCTGGAACAGCAGTTATCTGAAGAAAAGCATAAAGATCAGTTTGAACAGAGCTGTTTTTACTGACCACCCTCCTGTATGGCTCTGAGTCATGGGTCACCTACTGTCACCATCTACGCCTCCATGAGTGGTTCCATCAGCGCTGCCTACGCACCATCCTCAACATCCACTGGAGAGACTTTGCCACCAGTGTTGAGGTGCTCGAACAGGCAGGGGTCACAGGCATTGCTGCTTATGTCACAGCTACAGTGGGCAGGTCATGCTTCCAGAATGGACAATCATACGGTGAACTCTCCACTGGTAGTCATGGCATTGGAGCACTGAAGAAGCGGTAAAAGGACTCTCTGAAAAATTCCTTACATTCCTGTGACATTGACCACAACCAGTGGTCTGCCGTTGCTTCAAATAGTGAGGTCTGGCGTCACACCATCTGCAGGGTCCTTCGAAGCTACTCACAAGGTCAGACTTTAGGAGAAGACAGCGAGAAAGACGCGAACCAAGCAGAACCAGACTTTTCACGGCAGTCATTGTGGCAGGGCATATCGAGCTCATCAGTCACCAACGAGCTTGCGTAGACAGCCACCTTTTCTAAATCTCCGCTCGCAAAGTCAAGCCAAGTAAGTGAGCAGTCGGTATAAATAGGAATAAAACCAGGATAACAGTGTACTGATTTTTGTTTTGTTTTTTAAATGAGATTAAAGCTGGGAAATACATGTGGGGATAAAATAAAAATAATATTAATAATGATTTAATGATGATTTAATGGTGATTAACACGGCAGCCTGCCGCTGGTCTGAGCCTGAATTAAGCAGTATAGTAAATGAATGAATACAAGGGCTGGCAATGATCAAAATTTGTCATAGCAGCTAAACAGAAATTTATTTCATTACAGTTTGTTTTGACCAGTATAAGATTTACGAATGTAAATACCTGCCATAAAGAAGTTCTGCAGCTGGTGTCTGTGCCTCCAGCTGATAGTTAACAGAGGTTAAAGGTCAGTAACTAAGACCAAGGTTACATGAAAGGTTACAGTCTTGCAAAAACACAGTTTGTCCTTTTTTAATTTAAAGGTTTTATTTATCACAAAACAATTTTAAAAATCATCTGCTCCTGAAAATAAAGTAAATAAAACCATAAATGAACAAATACATGAAGTTATCCACAATGTCGTTATTTACTGAAAAGCATCTGAAGCTGTATTTTCCTCATTTTAAGCAATTTTCATTGTTTCCTCACATGCATTAGAATAAAAAAGCATTCCTAACCAGACTTCGGAGTTGTTTAGTATTTTCTCCTTGTGCCTCCTGAATCCCAGCAAAGATCAGCTGTTTTTTGTAGAGGACTTGGTTCTTAACATTGTTTTCAGGTGACCGGTGAAAGTGGATGGGAATATTCCCGGTAGCCTGTTTTCCTGTGATTTGGTGGAAGTGGACTTTTTAAGCTTTGGATTATTTTCTTTCTCCTCATCCTTTGCTTCCCAACAGAGACCGAGGAGGGATTGGAGGGTTTGTGATGGATTGAAGGATTTGGCAGAGTTTAGTCTTTGCGGAAATGGGAGGACAGGTTTATCAAAGCCTACCCCCTCCTCCCCCTCCTGGAGACACCATAATGAGGCTGAAAGAGTTGGGAGGAGCTGTGGAGGAGCAGCAACTGTCGTCCCCCGTCCCTCCACCGAGCAGACGTGACATGACACCCTCATCAGGGCTTTAATGCCGGCGTCGCCGCCCCACTGCCGATAACCTCCAGGAGCGTCCCATCACCTCTGCACAGGAAGTGATCAGCACAAGCCTTTCCTGCTAATTGAGAAGAAAATAAAGGGGTGTGCGCCCCCGGCTGCGGCCCTTCAAATGAGAGGGGTGTTTAGAGAATAAGAGGTGAACGGGGCCTGACACTGGGGGGCCCCTTTGTGTCGGCACAACACGAAGAAGATCAGCAACCAGGAGGAGGAGGAGGAGCTTTCTCAACCAATCCAAAAGGAACAAAGTGGGATAATCAGGTTCCCAGCGGCATGGGACTATTCCTCCCATAACGTCATTAGGTGGCATTAAAGCGCACTGCTTTTCTGTCCCTTCATACGAGTGAAAAGCAGAGCGGGCCTGCAGGAGATTAGCCAACTACAAGGTCTAATTGACAAACCGGGACTGTTGGTTGTCAATGAAGTGATGTTATCCCCGCCGGCACTCTGAGCGCTCAACAAGAGAGGCACAAAAAGGATTAGTAACGCTGATAGCTGCAGGGAAAGAAGGGGGAGTTTAACTTCCTCCTCAGGAGGTTCCTTTAATTTAAATTAAGATGTTGAGGAATGTTTTGCAGACGGCGGTTCTGCCAAAACTCCTGTAACCACCAAGACTGTTCGACATCAGGATTTTCAAGGTGTGTTACTGGCCAGTTCACATTTTAATTTCTCATCAATTCAGAATAAAAATTAAATCCTCTTTAAAAAGATTTAAAAGGAACTTGTAAACACTAATTCTGAATGAAAATGGCCATTTTGAATTCAACTTAAATCTGAAGTAAATGTCTTGTTTATTCTAATTTTAAATCTGAATTGAATAATTTCTCCATCAGGTATAAGTTGGGAATTTAATTCCGGTTGCTCTGCGCGAGCTCGTTGTCTTGTCCTGACAACACGTTACTCTACCTCCCTTCTCCCTCCTCAGCTGAGTGAAGAAGCATGCTGATGTCGAGCTGCTGCTTCATAACTATAATAAAATCTAAGTGAAAAAGGTTCTTATTATGTGGTCTTTTGTGTTGTAGATAAAAAGAAAAGAAGCAGGAACTGGAGTTTGTTTTCTTCGGTTAGACGTTAATACGTCATGTCTGCCCCCCGTCCAATCAGAAGCCTTCCTATCCCCCAGATCTAAAGCAGAACTAAATAAAGACCATTACATGTGTTTTCCATGTAAACCTCAATTCTAAATCACTATTTCCATGTAAACGGAGGAAAAAAATACTTGAATTCTGAATTATTTCATTCTGAATTATTTATTCTGAATTAAAGAGCCACCATGTAACCGTGGCCATTGTTTACAGGGAAAGCAATGACTGATTCTTGTTGTGCTTTATACTGACCCCCCTCCAAATCTCTCCGTACATCCTCATTTCAGCATATTTCTATGAAAACAGGAAATAGCTGCAGTGATTTATGAAAAAGTGACTATCTGGCCTGAGCAACTTCACTTTTTCATCACAGTCTGAACCATCTTCCAGAAGCTTTTCTGTTATTTCTCTAAGTCGTCCTCAGGAATATTTCTCCAGGGTCATTGAAGGACTTTCCAAAGCTCTTCTTTGGATGTTTCTGCCTTTTGTTCTGTTCCCTGTCCAGATGATCCCACACTGCTTCAATAATGTGGAGCTCCACATTCTGGGGAGGATCCATCCTCCATCAGATCTGTTGCCTCTGATGTTCAGTCCAGTTCTTGTGTCATGTGACTTACCTCAGCCTTTTCTCTCTGTTTCCCTTCCTTAAGAATGGCTTCTTTACAGCCACCCGTCCATGGAGACCATTTCTGATGAGGCTTTGGCCAACAGTAGATGGATCAGCTGAAAGTCCAGCTGCATCTCTCAGGTTCTGGTTCAGATCTTTGCTGGATTTGTTCTTATTTCTTTATTCTATTTTAGATCCTATTCACCCACCCACCCATTCATTCTTCCATCCACCCATCCATCCACTATTTCCAGTCCAGGGTGGTGAATATGTTTTAGGGAGGATAATGTGAAAATATTGTTTTGGCCTTTAGAAGAATCTCGTTCCAAAGTGATGCTGAAGAACTGATTTGTGAATTGAAACCATCCAGAATGGACCCCTGTAATCCACTTTTATCTGGATGTCCACTCCGATCGCAGGTCCGACTCAGACACCAGCCTCCTGTTTCACCTGCTCTTCACTGACTTCCTGTTACACTCAAATAACATACAAAGTCCTAATGGTCCGGTACCACCATTGTTCCTGATCCCCAGTAGAACCCTTAAGTGAAGTGAAGGGAAGCTACTGGTTCCAACTGGACCTGTAAGTCCAGCATGGGTACCAAGTCCTGACACCACCAGAGAGAGAGAGAGAGACTTACTTCTTTACTTAAATATTTAGTTTTTCTACCATACAGATGACGGGAGTGTGCGCATTCACGTGTACGAGCTGGAGCGCGCGTAAGGAACCAAACGGTCGCGCCGGAGAACCAACAAGGGGAGTGTCGTGTTGTGTTTAAAGAATTTCGTAATCTACTGTTTCAGATTCGCAAGTTCGTCCCGTCCTCGACTCTCAGTTTGTGCTTCCAAACTAGAAGCAAAAATGATTTTAAATCGTTTTTCCCACCAACCGCCAGAAGTCTTTATAGCTGGGAGCACAGCTTTAACACCCTGCTAACCAGAACCCGACCACATTAATCTTTACGATGCTGTGTCCTTGACAATGTCGTGTTGGTAGTTTAGATTTAGAAAGATTAATTAATATTATATTTCCATAGCGGTTTTTCAAACGAAATATTCATTTTGGCAAATAGCCAAGAGAAGTGCACCGAGGATTTGACTGGGAATTTACCTTCGTTTCGTGAATTTCTTGTTCTAAAAAGGTTAAAAGAAGACAGTAACAGCTAATAGCTGTGTATTTATATGTATCCGACATTAAAATAATTAAAACAAATAAAAGGTTAGTATTGTTGTCATTGACATACAGTAAAGTAAAATAATAAGTCTGTTGTGTCGGAAAGCTGTTATTTTTCCATAATTAATGATATTTATAATCCTTCAGTAGAAATCCGAAACGTCATTTAGCTCCTGAACGCAACACGTAGCCCAACTTGCGTCAGTGCGTGATATCCCTCCGCATGGGAGAAACGCGCGGTCCTTTCCCTCCAGACAACACAGGATGCAAACGGGCGGCGGTGAAACTGCCAGACGTTTACAGAGCTCCACGGCCGTGACCAGTTTTCGCAACATCTGAGTAAAACACATCGAGCCAGCACCGGGGAAGTCGCCCTCCCTCTGTCAACCACCGAACCCGCCCCGTGGCCGGCACCGACTGAGTTCAGTACAAGAAATATAATCCGCTGTGGGTGCTGCGCGGCAACTGAACCTGTCCGACTGAAGAGAGCAGCAGCCGTGGCACAGAATGGAGCTCATCACTATTTTGGAAAAAACAGTTTCTCCAGGTGAGCACTGGGGCCCCTCTGCGCGCTCACACCCCGCTCGGGGTCCAGGGCTCTATGTTGTTTGGTTTTGCCGATGAGTTGACGCGGAAAGATTGTTGGAGGGAGGAGGAAAATGCCGCGCTAGCTAGCTAGCTGCTAGCTCGTAATGCTAACTCAGCTTATGTCACGGCCTTGCACAGCTGGTGACTTCGCAGTCTGGGTGTTTAATCGCAGGTGAACGGTGTGATAGGCTAGTCAACTCGCTTCGGTTGAATCTGAATACGCTGTCATATCACACTAACGGTGAGCGGCCTAATGGTTGCCGATTTTGGCTGATGTAACAGCAGATTGACGCTGAGCCGGAGATCGACCCAGCCCATGCCCGGTGCAGCCGCTCTGCTAGCCTGTTAGCTTCGAGCGCGAATCATTCAAACGATCGGCCGCTTCCTCTCACGCCTCTCCGGCTTACGGTGCTAAAGAGCCACCACAAGGAGAGAAACTCCTCGAGATGTGAAGTGATCCGTACTGATTGTCTTTGAATTGAGTTTGCGCCGTTATGATCGGTTTTGTTGTTGGTTCGTCAAACTTTATTTCTAGACCCTCAAACGTGTTCCGCTGCGCGGCTACTGCTAGCATGCTAACCCGGGTCGTGCTAGCATGCCTGCCGAAAAAGTAGCTAACACGCATGTTGTCGCCGCGGCGTGTTCCTCCGCCCAGACGGGTTGTGTGCAGCCTGGAAAATTCACCGGTTGTAATTAACCTCACATGTCGGGACAGACAGTCACCAGGATCGGCGTGTTTGTGATCTGAACGTCAGATGAAGTGATTTTAACTTTCGTATTTATGTCTCCTCGAAGGCTAGTTCGTCTGTCCGCTAATTAGCTGCTAGCAAAGAAAATAACCCTCCCCTCCTCTTCCTCTCTCTTCAGATCGGAATGAACTGGAGGCGGCACAGAAGTTTCTGGAGCAAGCGGCGATAGAGAACCTGGTTAGTATGGAGCCGGTAAAGGGGGAAGCTGGCGGGGCTGCAGCTGGAGAGGAGAGGCGCTCCAGACAGCTGCAGCCTGGCTTCATCACCTCTCTGCCCCCCGTCCCTCCCTGCACACACACACACACACAGTCTGCCGGTGTTGGCATGTCAGCAGAGACAGATGACTTAATCTGGTTTAACTACAGCAAATCCGGCCCATTCACACTTTGACGGCTCAGTTCATTAAACCTGGAACCATCAGTAGTTCATGATCAGCAGGAAGCGCTGCCATTGGTCAGTTTGAATGGTCACAACACGTCCAGTAAAACGTCTGACGGTCTGAATCAGCGTTTTTACTCAGGTTATCATCTGTGTGTCAAACCTCCATCGGTAACGTGGGTTTGACGAACCCCGGCTGGAGTCCAGCTGGGTGTTCAGGAGCTGGACCCACTGGTTTGGTTTCACCTGCCCTGTTTGGACCAGCAGCATCTCCTGAGTCTGGGACCCGAACAAGAACCCAGTTCCTGAAAGCCTTCAGGCATCGGTGCAGCTTCAGCGAGACTTGCACCGTTATGATGCGACGCCATGATGGCGGTTCACTGGAGAACTGGTCCCAGCATCAGCTGCACAACCCTTCGTGTTGACCCGGGTCAAGAAGGCCAAGAACCTTTTATTTAATTTTACTTCAAACCGGATGATAATAAACGGATGATTTAAAGTTTCTTTTCCTCTAGATCAGATTCAGACTTTTATTTGAATAAAAGTGTCTCTATTCACTTCATCAGGACACCAGGGACAGTTTTCTGTCCTCAATGGTTTTTGACTTGCAGTCATTGGTGGAAAATTATTCCATGATGAGGTCTGAAGATGTGACTTCACAGCTGAGTGTTGGTGTCACACGTTTACATGAATTTATCGTCACGCGTTACGATGTGACGCCTCCAGAAGTTCAGTAATTCCTGATCCAGCAGCTGCCAGCATTTATACTACGGTGTCTCTGAAAGGACAAAGAAGCTTTACACCTGCACCAGCAGCTTTGTCTGAGAGGAGCTAGAGCTCCGCCTGGGATCAGTACGCCCTAAAAGCACCATAGAAGAAGAAAACACACCTGTGGTTCAGCCATCGCAGCACCTGAGGCCGCTGGTTCCACTCTCATGAAAGCATCTTTCTGTCTGGAAGAAGTTTGGCCACTGATGGCCACCGTACATTCCCTACTCTGCTAAACCCATCTTCACCACTAGATGGCAGTAGCTCCTACACAGTGGAACTTCAGCGTGGCTGATGTAGTAATAATGTCAAAGATGAATAAACTTTTATTTCTAAAGAACATTTTACACTGAAACTGGAAAAAATTTAAAGTAACAAACAAAAACAGTGAAAACCAAACACAACCAGAACCAATAAGTAAGATAGAAAATAAAGTTTGTTCTATAAAAACAAACTGCCCTTCAAAAAATATCTAAAAAAATATTAAACATGGAGCTCAGACAAGGAAACCAGTAAAACTGCCAGTTAGTACCACGTTAAAAAAACTAGGAAAACATATACTGGATATTATTTGTAATGCTGAAATACCTCGTCGCTGCGTGTCAGACCGATCTATGAGCAGTGAGTGAAACGCTGCTGCTGCCACGTATGATCCCTCCTCAAGAAACCAGAGCGCTCAGAGACGCTGCGTAGTGAAACCTGCTGTCAAACAGTCTATGGTCAAGTAAGATAGAAAAAAAAAAAACAATGAAAATTATCGCAGCTGGAAAACACACCACGCTCATTTTTTTCTAACAGTAACTGACTTATTGCTTATGGCGACAGGCCTGCGAGTACATGTCAGTAACAGGGAGGAACCCAGTCGGGTGATGGTCTGCAGGCGGTACGTACGGCTGATACACGACCTCTATGCTGTCTCTGAGGGCTGGCAGCAGACGCTGGAACCAGGGAAACCCTGCGTGGGGCGTGGAACGCAGCGAGGATGTGAAGTCTGAGAGGATGTGGTGGATTGGTAGTTCTGGTGATCCTCTGGTGCAGCTGTGATGTGACACGAACAGAAACATGTTAAAGTCAGAATTCTGCTAAAAATCCGTTAATATTCAGTTTAGTCCCAGTAGAAAGAGAACCCTCGAACCAGTAAGAGTCCCGTTTTCCTCTGGTGGAACGTCGGAGTCAGACATGAACTTTTCTGTTTCTATGGAGACGCCCTCCGCCCTTCAGTCAGGAAACGGAGGCTTTCCGTCGTCTGCTGTATCCGTCCTCTGATCGGAAGACGGAACCACCAGCAGCTTTTCCATCTGACAGCTGCACAACTCAGAGGCATGATGGGAAATGTAGTATCGGCTACACATTAGTCATGGCAGGTCCTGGTGTGACGTTCAGAGAACTCCAAATGTGATTGGTCTGTTTTCTTGATTTGAGAACAATCCACTTTCCTTCACTCCCTGTACCTTCTTATTAAAACCAGTACCAGGTGAGTTCAGTCGACCGGGAGCTTTGAAGAAAGGAACGTGGTCTTCAGTAGATTCTGGACGGCCGGCGGAAATCCCAGGACATGGACGGTTTTCCTGTGATGCATCACTCACCAGCCGGATCAGAACCGCCAGGAGCTCCGACCCATCGGTTCTGGTCGTGTCGGGTTCACATGTTGGCGCGACCCCGTCATGTCCAGTGTGTTGGGAGCTTTTCAGAACCAGGATCCAACATGCCCCAAAGACCTTCCAGAAGTAGTCGGATCAGAACTTTGACCTCATGGCTCTTCATCCAGGAGTAATTTGACCGTCTGCACCTCGACTCAAACACGCATCTTAGGCCCGGTTGTTCGATCTAAGTTTCTTTAATTTCTCAGGAGTTTTTAAGAGACTGGAGTCCGTCTGCAGACACTCCCATCAATCACTCTAACTCTTAACTGAATAATAAAACCAACCAAAGACAAAGTCAGAGTCCGGTTGACGTCTCCTGAGTCAGCTGAGACCGGTTCCTGGGTTTTATTGGAGCAGCTTCGGGTCGCCCTGAGGCTGTTCTGGTCCCCTCAGGTTCTTTGTGGTTCCTTCGCTCTAACCTGTCTTCTTTCCTCCAGCCCACGTTCCTGGTGGAGCTGTCCAAAGTGTTGGCGAACCCGGGAAACACGCAGGTGGCTCGGGTGGCTGCGGGTCTCCAGGTGAAGAATTCCCTGACCTCCAAAGACCCCGACGTCAAGACACAGTACCAGCAGAGATGGCTGGCCATCGACGTCAGCGCTCGCCGCGAAATCAAGAACTATGTAAGTGCTCGCACATCCTCCATGCCGGATCCACCGGAGGTTCCCCCGGCTGACATTTCCCCGTCTGTGTCCGGCAGGTTCTACAGACTCTGGGCACGGAGACGTACCGGCCCAGCTCGGCCTCGCAGTGCGTCGCCGGCATCGCCTGCGCAGAGATCCCCGTCAACCAGTGGCCGGAGCTCATCCCACAGCTGGTGGCCAACGTCACCGACCCCTCCAGCACCGAGCACATGAAGGAGTCCACGCTGGAGGCCATCGGCTACATCTGCCAGGACATCGTGAGTAAACCAGAGCTGAGTCAGGCTGCAGTCCTGCTCCAGCAACTGGATCATCTTCGGATCATAAATGTTAGCTTGAAGTTTCTCACTCGGTTCTTGGTCCAGGACCCGGAGCAGCTGCAGGAGAACGCCAACCAGATCCTGACGGCCATCATCCAGGGCATGAGGAAGGAAGAGCCGAGCAACAACGTGAAGCTGGCCGCCACCAACGCCCTGCTCAACTCGCTGGAGTTCACCAAAGCCAACTTCGACAAGGAGGTACGGAGACGCGCTGGAGCTGTTCCTCCATCTTTAGAGATCCGGTTCCGGTCTCTCACAGCTGCTCCCTGAAACTGTCTGAAATAAATCTGATGTGTTTTCAGACGGAGAGACACTTCATCATGCAGGTGGTGTGTGAAGCCACGCAATGTCCCGACACCAGAGTGAGTATCGCACCGGAACCGCTCCCATCCAGGCGACGTGTTAGCTTCTGATCGGTAACATCCTGCTCCATCTCTGTGATGCGTTCAGGTGCGCGTGGCAGCCCTACAGAACCTGGTGAAGATCATGTCTCTATATTATCAGTACATGGAGACCTACATGGGACCTGCTCTGTTTGCGGTAAGAAGCACCAACTCTGTTTACACTGACAGAAACCAGTTTGAGTCCAGGTTAAATCCGGTTTGACTCCAGGTTTAAACCGGTTTGACTCCAGGTTAAATCCGGTTTGACTCCAGGTTTAAATCCGGTTTGACGCCAGGTTAAAACTGGTTTGACGCCAGGTTAAAACCGGTTTGACGCCAGGTTAAATCCGGTTTGACTCCAGGTTTAAATCCGGTTTGACGCCAGGTTTAAACTGGTTTGACTCCAGGTTAAATCCGGTTTGACGCCAGGTTAAATCCGGTTTGACGCCAGGTTAAAACCGATTTGACGCCAGGTTAAATCCGGTTTGACGCCAGGTTAAATCCGGTTTGACGCCAGGTTAAAACCGATTTGACTCCAGGTTTAAACCGGTTTGACGCCAGGTTAAAACTTTGGTTTCCTGGTTCTGGTTTAATGAATCAGGATTTCAGCTTTGTTTCACCATCTAGAATCATGATGTTACGTGATCACCCCGATCACATGACCCCCTGATCACATGAGTCTGTGGTGTGTCGTCTGTGGTCAGATCACCATTGAGGCGATGAAGAGCGACATCGATGAGGTGGCGCTGCAGGGCATCGAGTTCTGGTCCAACGTCTGTGATGAGGAGATGGACCTGGCCATCGAGGCCTCTGAGGTTTGTTTGTTTGTTTGTTTGTGTTTGTTTGTGTTGGCGTTCCCGGTCAGTGACGTCTCTCTTCCCATTCCAGGCCTCGGAGCAGGGCCGCCCTCCGGAGCACACCAGTAAATTCTACGCCAAAGGAGCGCTGCAGTACCTGGTCCCCATTCTGACCCAGACCCTGACCAAGCAGGTGCTGACCTGGCCTGTTGCCGTCCCGCCTGCCGGGAGTCCGGTCATGTGACGTGTGTGTGTGTGTGTGCGCAGGACGAGAACGACGACGACGATGACTGGAACCCCTGCAAGGCTGCGGGTGTGTGTCTGATGCTGCTGGCGACCTGCTGCGAGGACGACGTGGTCCCGCATGTCCTGCCCTTCATCAAGGAGAACATCAAACACCCAGACTGGCGCTACCGTGACGCCTCCGTCATGGCCTTCGGCTCCATCCTGGAGGGCCCGGACCTGAACCAGCTCAAGCCTCTGGTCATTCAGGTAACTGCCAAGGTCGGCCGCCGCCTCCGCACTGCCTGAACCGGCTCTGACCACCTGACCCCCACAGGGGATGCCCACCATGATCGAGCTGATGAAGGACCCCAGCGTGGTGGTGAGGGATACCACGGCGTGGACGGTGGGGCGGATCTGTGAGCTGCTACCCGAAGCCGCCATCAACGAGGTCTACCTGGCCCCCCTGCTACAGTGTCTGATTGAGGGCCTGGGGGCGGAGCCGAGGGTGGCCTCCAACGTCTGCTGGGTGAGTCGAAGCCGACGTTTCCTGCGCTGCTGCCTGACAGTGAATGTCGCACAGCATTGTCCTCCATACACCCCATTTCAGACAGTAACGTTGTTTAGACCTGGGCTGTGTCTCGTTTTCCTGTCTTTGAGCTGGTCGTCTGACCAGAGACATCTTTATATCGTCCTCGTGTCCCCGTCAGGCCTTCTCGTCTCTGGCCGAAGCGGCATACGAAGCCACGGACGCTGCAGAGGACCAGGAGGAGCCCAGCACCTACTGCCTGTCCTCGTCCTTCGAGATCATCGTCCAGAAGCTCCTGGAGACCACGGACAGGTAACGTCCCTCAGAGGCCACTTCCTGCTGCAGGACTTCCTGTTTGACTGTAAAGCAGAGCTGCTTCCTGTCGTCTTCTTCTTCTCTGTTAATGGAACCAGCAGGCCTGAGCTGGAATTTAAATCTGCTGAAATAAAACTGTTTTCTAGAAAGGAGTCCTTAGGCTCACTGGGCTGTACCTGGCTGCTTTAAACCAGTTTAAACCGGTTCACTCTTACCGGTTTGGCCTTGCGTGTGATTCTACATGTATGTTTCATCCTGACCTGTACGAACACACTCGACCTAAACTCACACAAAAAGAAAATCTAAGATTGTTTTTAGTGTGAACATTTTTGTAACTCAGAATAAACACATTCAGTAAACAAAGTTAATAATTTACATGTAAGCAGATCACACCTGCCAACCTTTTTTTCACCAAGATGATTTGTTCCTGTCCAGAAACCACTTCCTGTCCTTCTGAGGACATCAGGCTGGACATGTCCAGGGTGTGTTAGTCCTCCTGTCCACCAGGAGGCAGCACATCAACCAGCTTTGGGTGGATTTTATTCTCCTCTTCCTCAGCAACCAGATGTGTAGATGACAAGCTGTTGTTTCTTAGGCTTGTACGTTCTTGTGGGAAGGTGAAACAGAGACGCAGATTCTTCTCAGTCTTCTCAAGTCTTTAGTTTGGACGTCAGGCGACCTCAGAGGGTTAAACGTCTTCAGACCATCAGGCTTTAGTTTCCATTGCTGACTGCAGATCAGCTGGTCTAAAAGTTTCACCTCACATGGGTCTGATCCAATCAGGTTGCGCCTCTGGTTGGCGTTTGTTGTGATGCGGCTGTGTTTGGTCTTGCAGACCCGACGGTCACCAGAACAACCTGCGCTCGGCGGCCTACGAGGCTCTGATGGAGATCGTCAAGAACAGCGCCAAAGACTGTTATCCCGCAGTCCAGAAGACCACGTTAGTCATCATGGAGAGGCTGCAGCAGGTCCTGCAGATGGAGGTGAGGAGGCGGGAGAGGGGGGAGGGGCAGGAGGAGGCTGCTTCCTGCGTAATGACATCACTTCCTGTGTTCAGTCCCACATCCAGAGCACCTCAGATAGGATCCAGTTCAACGACCTGCAGTCACTGCTGTGTGCCACTCTACAGGTGAGCTGACACGTCAGAACACGCACACGCCTGATCACAGACACGCCTAACTACACACACCGGAACACGCACATGCCTGATCACAGACACGCCTAACTACACACACCGGAACACGCACATGCCTGATCACAGACACACGCCTAACTACACACACCGGAACACGCACACGCCTGAAGGCAGGCAGGTCTAAACACACACGCCGGACCACGGCGGCCTGCCTGCCTCGTCTGCGCTCGGTTCTGAGCCACCCTGTCCCCTGCAGAACGTTCTCCGGAAGGTTCAGCACCAGGACGCCCTGCAGATCTCCGACGTGGTCATGGCGTCTCTGCTCAGGATGTTCCAGAGCACGGCCGGCTCCGGCGGCGTGCAGGAGGATGCTCTGATGGCCGTGTCCACGCTGGTCGAAGGTATGCGCTCACACACGGGTTAGCAGAACGTTACCATGGTTACCGCTGCCTGAGCCATGACTGTGCTGTCTGATGGTTGCAGTTCTGGGCAGTGATTTCCAGAAATACATGGATGCCTTCAAGCCGTTCCTGGGTATCGGACTGAAGAACTACGCCGAGTATCAGGTCAGAACATTCTCAGAAATCCTACAAACTCCCACCGTCAGTGAAGTGCTCTCACGTCAACTGATGATGATGATGTTCCAGGTGTGTCTGGCTGCAGTGGGTCTGGTGTGCGACCTGTGCAGAGCTCTGACGTCCAACATCCTGCCTTACTGTGACGAGATCATGCAGCTGCTGCTGGAGAACCTGGGGGTGAGGAGGAGGAGGCTCCTGTAGCTTTCACTCTGTTAAATCTTCATCACTGAGCTGTAAGTGATCAGCTGACCGATGTGTGCAGAACGAGAACGTCCACCGGTCAGTGAAGCCTCAGATCCTCTCTGCCTTCGGTGACATCGCTCTGGCCATCGGAGGAGAGTTTAAGAAGTACCTGGACATCGTCCTGGACACCCTGCAGCAGGCCTCCCAGGCCCAGGTGGACAAGGTGAGGTCCACAAGACCCTATTTAGCCCGGTTCCAAGGTCTGACTGTGTCTGGTTCCGAGGTCTCAGTCAACCCGGTTCCGAGGTCTGACTGTGTCTGGTTCTGAGGTCTCAGTCAACCCGGTTCCGAGGTCTGACTCGGCCCGACTCGGCGCTGATTGACTGTAGAATCAGTTCATCAGTCTAGTTCTGGTTGTGAAGATGAAGATGATGATGATGGTGGTGCTTGCTCTGATGAAGATGATGATGATGATGGGGGTGGTCTTTCAGACGGACTACGACATGGTGGACTACCTGAACGAGCTGAGGGAGGGCTGCCTGGAGGCCTACACCGGGATCATCCAGGGCCTGAAGGGCGACCAGGAGAACGTCCATCGTAAGACCACCACACCTTTCTGGTCAGGATGGAGGGCTCGTGTGACCCCTCCATCCTGACCCAGTCCAGTCCCTGGTCCGGCGGTCTGATCACGTGGCCGCGGCGGATCAGCTGACGTCCGTTCCTCTTCCTGTCCCCAGTCCTTCAGGAGGATTTAAAGACGTCAGAGAAAATGGGGTCTTTTTCACCCAGGAAGCTTCGGGCTTCGGCCCAAAATAAAACCGGCTTCCTGGTTTTTGCGGGACCCAACAGACACTGTGTGACATGAGTTTGTTCTTCCTCACCTGCCCTTCCTCACCTCCTCTTCCTTCTACAGCTGATGTGATGCTGGTCCAGCCTCGGGTGGAGTTCATCCTCTCCTTCATCCACCACATCGCCGAGGATGAAGATCACTCTGACGGCGTGGTGGCTAACGCCGCGGGGCTCATCGGGTGAGACGGGAGGGGGAGGAGCCATGGCTCTTCTTCTATTATCACTTCCTGTATTCTACTAACTCTTCTTCTACTACTTCTAAAACAATCCTCTCCTTCTACTAACCACTTCTTCTACTACGACTACTGATGAAAGATCCTAACTTCTATTTCATTCTACTTCTTCCATTTGTACGTTTACCATTTTTTTCTAGTTTTCTACTGTTTCCTCTACTATTACTACCTCAGTGTGTAGTATCTTGTTTCCCGCACGTACGTAAATGGTCTGTACTTATTTAGCTCTTTACATCACATTCACACACACACACACACATTCACACGCTAGCAAGGCGCTAACCACGACCCGTCCGGAGTTCGATGTCTTGCTCAGGGGCACCTCGACATGAGCCCCTTGGGCTGCAGGATGTCCGCTCTACCCGCTGAGCCACGCCGGCCCACGTACGTAAACGGCGACATCCATTTCCAACGTCGTCGTCCTCACGCTTCCATGTGCGTTTTGGTGAAGTCAGTTCCTCCACCAGGGGGCAGTGCTGAGTTCAGAGTTCACTGATGAGCCGACATCCGTTTCAGACACCAGTTAGCAGCGCTAACACGTCGCTATGACGATGTTTCCAACCACCAAACACACCCTAAACACTCACATATCGTCTTTATTCTACAGCTAGTGCTACCCCGTGGTTTCCGGTGGATTGTCTCCCGCATCCAGCGACGGGTAGCCAAGCTTCCTGAAAACGGATCAGATTACGTACGTAACCGACGAACCTGCCCGTCTGCGTCCAGCTTAAATGGCCTTTAGTCTCCAATCTTTAGAAAGAGGCTCCGCCTACAAACAGCCATTTTAACCCGTTGCCATGACAACACCTTTTTTTACTGTCCTCTGGGCGGAGCTACAGTGTGTCAGCTGGTCAGTGAAGATAAATCATGCACCACTCTGACGGTGTGATGGACAACCCAACCACAGCCTCTGAGACCAGAACCCGACCCAGAGCCCGTCCCGGAACCCGTCCCGCTCTGTTACTGCTTCCTGTTGGGACTCTCTTACATTAAACTCTGTTTCTGTATGTGTGTGTGTGTGTGCGTAGTGACCTGTGCACGGCCTTCGGTAAAGATGTGATGAAGCTGGTGGAGGTTCGTCCCCTAATCAATGACCTGCTGACGGAGGGCCGACGCTCCAAGACCACCAAGACTAAGACGCTGGCCACCTGGGCCACCAAGGAGCTCCGCAAGCTCAAGAGCCAGGCCTGGTGAGGACACACACCTGAACCAGAACCAGACAGGAACAAACGTTTGCTCCATCATTCAGTCTGCAGCCTGTTGAAGCTGAGAAATACGAGCCAACATGAACACATCATCATCATGACATGAGCTCATTTAATAATAACCACGATGATGATGATAAAATAATAATGATAATATATGATTAAAACCCACAGAGACTATACTACATGCATGAAAGAACACTGGATGAATTGTTATGCAGGTTCATCAGTGAGTAAATCAGACGTTTGGTCTAATGGAGTCGACGATTCACGGCATGAGACCCGATCTCCATTCATAGCACGACTCAAACCTCATTTTCTTCTTTATGGGACCTTAAATAAAAAGCAAATGGAGTGGATGACTGCTGAGCGTGGACAGAAAACCAGGCCGCTCCGTCGTCCACTGGAGAGAACAAAATGGCGTCCGTGGCAGACGGGGACGGCTTCCAGCTCGTTCTGGACGCATCGGTTTTAGTATCCAGGAGGAGAATGTTTATTAATTTTAGTCACATTCTAGTCGTTTCTAAGTGTGATAGTTTTACTCAAATAATAAAAGTATTAGTTTATAACAAATTAATTTAAGTCAATGACACGTATTAAAAAGTGGAATCAAGTTTGACAGGTTATAACAATTAATCCATAAAACAAGTTAACCTTTTACATAATAACCAGATCCTACCAGACTGATAGCGTGGTGCAGGACGCGTGGTGGATTCGTGGTGGTGGAAGCGTGAAGAGATGCGTGGAGGATGCGTGGTGGTGGAAGCGTGAAGAGATGCGTGGAGGATGCGTGGTGGTGGAAGCGTGAAGAGATGCGTGGAGGATGTGTGGTGGTGGAAGCGTGAAGAGATGCGTGGAGGATGTGTG
>JBAGKM010000024.1:30034956-30046246 GCA_037177155.1 Melanotaenia catherinae
AGAGCCACCTAATTTGACTCAGGTGTGTTGGTGCAGGGATACATGGAAAACCTGCTGGATTGCGGCCCTCATTGGACTGAAGTGAGTATCAGTGCTGTACACTGTACCAGCCACGTGGTTATGATGCTCCTTGTAAGTTTTCCCTGCCAGCATCCTACACCCTGCAGTTATGTAAATATATGTATGTGTGTGTATATATATATATATATATATGTATATATATAAACATCATGGACCCCCCCCCCGCAACGACAGTCACGTCACGTGACTTTGGGTTAAACCATTGTTTATTTAAAGGGGTTTTAAGGTGGGTAACAGTTGACAGTGATTTCTCAGACACACAAAGTGAATAATTTCCTGTGTATTCATGTTTTAAATAGATTTAAAAACAGTTTAATAACATTTTATTGATTATTTTAGGTTAATGCTGAAATAACACGTCAAACGTGTTTTATTACATTTTAGGAGCAAACTCGAAATTTAAAAAATCGGACAGCACAAAAACTGCAGATTCCGATTCTGATGTATAATGAGCATTTTTGCTAAATACAAGCTGGAACCAGTTAACTTTCTGTATTAAATGAAAGAGAAACATCGTCCAATATTAAACCGGTCATCGATTGAGATAATGAGCAATAATAAAACTGCTAAATCCACCCCATGGACCTGAAACGTAAAACCAGTCTGCACACTTCAGTCACAGGCTGCTTCATGTCGGAACAACAAGAACTGGACTGTAAACTAATAAATGAGTTGTTTTTTCTTTTCATTTAAATTTACAAACAGAACAGATGAGATAAAAAATTTATTTAAAATGACTGAAATCCAGATATTTTTCACAATCTGTAACAACAATATTTACTAAACACTGAATTGATCAGCCAGCTGTGATCGACCCCTGATCGCCGCCTGCGCAGCCCCCCGCCCCCGCCCCCCACCGTGTTGTCTGACCGGAGGATGAGTCGGTAGGAAGCTAACGGCTAACGTCACGGAGCGGCGGCACCGCGCGCGTATCTTCATGTCTGATCCTGTTCTCACGTCGTCCAGCAGAGCCGTCACCGTCACGAACCGGTCCGGACTCGACATGGCAGCGGCCCGGAGCTCCGGCGGGCTGGCCGGGTAGCTCGGCGGGGAGATGCAGCGGCTGTTATGTAAGAGCGGAGCAGCTAATGTTAGCCCGCCGCCATGAATGACGCGCAGCAAGAAATGTCTCCGGACTTCGTCCTGATGCGGCTCGTGTCCGCCGCAGAGTACGACCGGCTGGACGAGCCCGACGACCTCAGGTCCGGAGGCGGCGGGTTCGGGCCTGTCAAAGCCGCGCTGGGACACCGCGGCGGCGGGTTTGATTTGGACCCCAGCGGCCCCTCGGCAGGCCTCGGCTCCGCATCCCCGCACTACAGCTCGCCTCTCCCCGGAAAAGGCGAGCTAGACGGCGGGCTGGTGCTGACGCAGGCGCCGCCGGGCTCCGAGGCGCCGCTGTCCCCTCCGCCGCCTGAGGACTTCGCCGTAGCGGCGCAGCGGTTTGTGGACTTCTCGGTGCCGCACACGCACGGCTCTGGGGGGCACGCGTCGAGGGCGCAGCTGATGGTCTTTCAGAACCTGCTGCGGTCCGGAGACCAGATCCTAGAGTGCGGATTGGAGCAACCAGGGTTCCCTCAGGAGGAGGCAGAGAGACAGCAGCTGGACCCGGGATCAGGTTCGGGTCCTGGTAGCACAACAGCTGGACCTGGGCCTGGAGGGGGGAAGGACCAGAATTCCCCCTGCGTCTCGGCAGAGGAAAACCTGCAGCCTTTACAGATCCTGCAGTGGCACCCTGTTCTCAGACTTTCTAAAGGTCCTGATGGGTCCCAGACACCCCAGCCGGTCCCACCTCTTGAGTGTGGATCGGTTCTGTGCCACAGACACCGCTTGGCCAAGTGGCCCCCGGTCCTGCTGGACCATGCACTGCGCCTGGGACTCCTGGAGCCCAGGAAGAACTGCTCCACCGTGGGAGAAGATCCGGTTCAGGTCCTAGCACAGAGGCTAGAGCAGCTGGGGGAGGTCAGGGAGGGAGGGGAAAGCAGGGGGGAGGATGTGGTACTCCCCCTTCCTCGCTGCTCCTGTCACAACATCCTGGTCTCGGGGACGGGAGGCATGGGGCCAGGTGAGGAGACCAGTGACGCTCTGCTGGTCCTGGAGGGGCTCGGGTCTGAGGAGGTGGACCGACTGGGTCATGGGGGGGACAGAAACAGACAGGACACTGACAAAGTAGAGCAGATGGGGGAAGTTGTTGCCGGGGTAAGCCCTGGGGGGGCGGGGCCTGTGTTCTCCAGTGGGACCCTCAGCGGTCTGATGCGGCAGGTCCACAGACTGGCGGAGGAGGCGGGGGTCTGCACGGACCAGACCTGCCGGTCCTCGTTGCCCTATCCCCCCATCAGCACCGCCACCTGCACATACCCCTCTGTCCTCCCACATGCCCCCCAAACTTCAGCTGTCCTCACCCCACCCGGTCCCCATCCGAGCCCCCGGGTTCAACACCAGTCCCGTTCTCAATCCCAGAGTCGCGCCACCACCCCCAAACTCGGCGTGGCCTCGGGAGGACCGGGTCGGCCTGCATCCCCCCTGATGGTCCTGGAGAGGGAGAGGGAGAAGACGTCTCGGGGGAAGTCCAGGAAGGGGGGGTCCCTGAAGTTCCGGCTCAGCAAGCTGTTCAGAACCAAGAGCTCCAGCGGGGGGTCAGGGGGGCTGCTGGACAAGAGGCCGTCCCTGGCCTCGTCCACCTCGTCTGGGGGGAGCCTGCTGGACGTGTGGGGGTCCACCAGCAGCAACACCGACCAGGACGGCAGCAGGTAAGGCCTCCAGGGACCACACCATTAGGAGCATCGATCAGATGCTTATCGCCATGACAACAGCTTCCTGGTTCTCTTTCTGATACAAAATCAACAACAGTCTTCATCGGGATGAAGATTTCGTCTGATCCAACCAAACTTCACAGGACTCCAGCACAACTTTTTTTGCAGCGGTTGTCATGGAGATCAGAGAGAGAGAGAGAGATGAGATGTTGCCATGGTGACAGCAGGCTCCTCTCACTTGACAGATGAAACTTCCTTTGTGTGATGAGGCGGAGCTTGTCTCCATGGCAACAGTTTGGGTTGTAGTGAGTGTGAGGGGAGGTGGCCCAGGTGCGACTGTGGGACCTGTCAGAAGGCTGTAACCATGGAAACGATGACTGAAGCTGTGGTCTGTGTCTTCAGGTTGCTGCTGTCCAGACCTCACAGTGCCTTCTCTCCGGTGCCGTTCACGCCAGCTTTCACCGGTGAGTGCACGTGCGTGTGTGTGTGTGTGTGCGCGCATGTACAGGTGAGGTTGCTACCTGAACACCTGAGCCTCTCAGGAACATCTGAGGATGAAGATGAGCATCATCATCTGTGGATGTTGGGCTCCCTTCTGCTGCTTTTCTTCTTTTTTTCCTTCATCAGTTTCTTCTTCTCTTCTTTCCTTATTTTCTTCTTCTACTTTTTCATCTTTTTGTCTTCATCTTCGTCTTTGTCTTCTTTTTTCTCCTCTTCGTGTCTCTTCTTCATCTTCTTATTTTCCTCATCCTCTGTCTGCTTCTTCTGCTCACACTGATGTTTCTGTCCTTCCTCTGACCCTCCTCTTCCTCTGTCCAGGTGAGACGGTCTCTTTGGTCGATGTGGACATTTCTCGTAGGGGGGGGGGCTCGCTCCACCCCCCGACTCCCCCCCCCCCTCCCAGACGGAGCCTCAGTCTGCTCGGTACTTCCTCTTTTTCTTCTTCTGCTGCTGCTCTCTGTTCTGTTTCCTGTCTGTTTGTCCTCGTCTGTCCGTCCGTCCTACTGTCTTGGTTGTCTCAGGTTGGACTCGGTTCTAAACAGGTTTTACGAGTCCTGGTCCAGTTCTGATCCTCTGGACCCTTTTAGGGTTCTGAGTGAGTGCAGTGGTTGTCAGAACTCTGGACGTTTGTTTGACGCCTCATCAGCCTGTAAAAACTCAAAGCTCGGAGCGACAGTGAAGTGGCCGTGTGACGGAGGAGCTCAGGTTTACCTTCTCATCATGGCACAGCGAGAAGATGGAAACATGGCGGCGTGGCGTAAGTGTGGCGAACGAGATTAAATTCCATAACAAGTCGTTTCCTTCAGCGCGCTGAGTAAAACCCGGCAGCGGACCGAGCTGGAAGCGGTTCAGGGAAGCAGAACAGTCCTGATGAGATCATGAAGCTGGGGGGGCGCAGCAGGGAGCTGGGGGGATCTGTGGCTCTGGGAGTTCAGTGTGAACCCAGGACCGATGTAAACGACGTGTGTGGCCTACAGCGACGTCTGCACCTCGCTGGCAAGACCTTTTATTTACGCCGTATTCCCGTTTTCCATTCCGACCACAAGCTTCCCGTTTCAGAGTGGGGAAATATTCCAGCCGAGGTACCGGGAGAAGATGCAGCTCGCCCTAACATCGGTAGACTCACCTGTACAACCGCCAGGTGTCAGGAATGTGGGCAGCAGTGAGGCTGAACAGAAACACCTGTTGGCTCCGCCCCCACTTCACAGATGTGTGTGTTTCTCTCCTGCAGATGACTTCGGAGGTCCTCCGCAGCAGGGTCCCTTCATGGAGCGCAGCGTGGGGGCTTCCATGCAGTCCTTACCCCCCCGACCAATGGCCCTGCCCCCCTCCTTCAGCAACATCCAGCACAGCCTGAGCCTCAACGGTGATGCACACACACACACACACACACAGTGTTAGATTTCAGGGTGTCGTCAGAGTTAGATGAAATGCGACATGACCGTTCAGACTGACATCGCTTCCAGGATCCCATCTAGGACCACATAGCAAAGCGGTCTGGGTCGGACTGTAAAAACAAAAAATGGGGGGGATTTGTGTTCAGACTGTCGTTAAAAATGCGATGTGAGTCACATGGACACAAACATCAGGAACTGAGCTGCAGAGCGGTCGTTTAAATTGCGTAAATATAACATTTCCATGAAGATCCATGTCCTAGTTTTTTGTCTTTTTAGGTTTTTTTTTATCACTTTTGGTCATTTAATTTTTGCAGAAGTGCGTTTTTGCCTGTTTAGGCGTGTTTATTACTTTTTCTTTTTACATTGATTTTCTGTTGTTCCGTTTCGTTGTTGTGGTCAGTGCTGAAAAAATATAATTAATTTCTGCCTCAGTCTGGAGCAGAAAAGCCGACCCTAGTGCACCCTGAAGGTCGTCTTTTTCTCTGATGTTCTGTAATCGGGACCTGAAGGTCCCTGAAGGCATCGCTGTCACTAACGGGTCTGTCCTATCTCCTGAACAGACACACTCCTGCGAGGTTTACCCCGCCCAGTTCCTCTGCGGCCTGATGGGCACCACCCCCCACCCCGACTCGTGCCCCGCTGCCCGCTCAGTCGACCCGACGCTGGCAGCTTCGCCACCAGCCTCAGAGAGCTGGAGAAGGTGGGTCAGGGGGTGGGGCTAACATCCAGCTATGTTTCAGTGTGGATGGTGGAGTCAGGGGGCGGGGCCAGCTGCTGTGTTTCTGTGTGGATGGTGGGGTCAGGGGGCGGGGCCAGCTGCTGTGTTTCTGTGTGGATGGTGGGGTCAGGGGGCGGGGCTAACATCCAGCTGTGTTTCAGTGTGAAGGGTGGGGTATGGGGGCGGGGCTAACATCCAGCTGTGTTTCAGTGTGGATGGTACTGGGGTCCGATGAACTGGGAAGACGCTGAGATGAAGCTGAAAGGAAAACCCGATGGGTCGTTTCTGGTCCGGGACAGTTCTGATCCTCGATATATTCTGAGTCTGAGCTTCAGGTCACAGGGCGTCACCCACCACACGCGCATGGAGCACTACCGAGGTAGCACACACACATAAAGACATAAACACTGTGTGTGCATCCAGCGGCGTCCTCACCATGTCCTCTGTCCTGAAGGGACCTTCAGTCTGTGGTGTCACCCGAAGTTTGAGGACCGCTGTCACTCCGTGGTGGAGTTCATAGAGAGAGCCATCATGCACTCCAAGAATGGAAAGTTCCTCTACTTCCTGCGCTCCAGAGTCCCAGGTACACACCGACCAATCAGCTTGCAGCGTCAGCTGCAGGGACCTGTAGGGTTGAGATGATGCAAAAGAACAGAAGAAGAACAGAGAAGTTTTTCTTTGTGTTTTTGGGTCATTGTTTGTTTGCTGCAGCTCGACAAAATTAAACTTAATTTTTCTTTTTTTCTGAATCATTAACGCACATCAAAAAATGAAAATGTTGCTGGCCGGCTGCAGACCACTTTATTTAGTCTCCAAAGTTTCTCCGTCCGGTTGCCAAAACTAATGAGACATTGAAAAATCAATTTAATTCCCTTTTTTTCGCCTCAAAGTTTTATTTTGGAGAAACAGTTGGTGACACGCTCTAATTTTAATAATGACAACGAGCTCCCTGAATGTACACAAACATTTTGTTTTTCGTAAAGATCTGAAGCCATTTTAATCATTTCAAGGAGAATCAATGTCAAGTTTCTTTTGATTTATTAAGCAAATAAATAAATGATGAAAATAAACAGATGTTTTTTCCATATGTTAAATTTGCAGACTTTGCTCAATAAGACAATGTGTTTCAGTTCATTTTCATAGCCATTTATACATAGTTTCCTTACTACTCAGTGGATCGGTCTTTGACTAACTTCAGATTTAATATCTGTAAAAATTTCTTTAAGCAGAATCTACAAACATGTGGACGCTGTCGGTCAGTTTCCTTACATAAGATACCAGGTCAGATGATCAGGTCCTTTTCTCTGTTCCAGACATCCTGGAAAACTCTGAAATCCAAGGCAGCAGTTTTCAGTGAGCAGCAGGACGAGTTTGACGGCCTTCTGTCTGTGTTCAGGTCTGCCCCCGACTCCGGTCCAGCTCCTGTACCCGGTGTCCAGGTTCAGCAGTGTGAAGTCGCTGCAGCATCTGTGTCGGTTTTGCATCAGACAGCTGGTCCGGATAGACCACATTCAGGAGCTGCCTCTGCCCACGTACGTATCTTTTATAACAACTTTGACTAGTTTTCGAGTTTTTCAGACTGACCTACATGTGGAGTTCCTCAGGGCTCTGTGTTAGACCCACTATGGTTCAGCATCTACATGCTCCCACTAGTTCAGGTCATGGAAACAAACCAAATGTGATCACAATTATGCTGATGACGCTTAACTTTATAGTACTGTCTCACGAGGGGAATCTGGCCCCAGATAAAGTTTCAGTTTGTGTCTCAGTGAAATTAATACTTGGATGTTCCAAAAGTTTCTGCAGCTAAAAACGATAAAATCTAAACTGACTGTGTTTTGAACCAAAGATGAGCATCCAAAGATTAGTGTCTTGTCGCATCCTCTCTGGTTCTTAAAGTTGAACCTCAGCAGGTTTCACTTCTGCTCAAAGTCCTGAAAACAGGAAGCCAAACAGGAAACACCTGCTGAGAACAGAAGGTGTTCCTCTCCTCTCTTCATTCACTGTCACTGTTCTTTCTTACCAAGTTTCATCAGCAGCTGCAGGCGTTTAAACTCAGCCCCTGATTGGCTGAAAATTTCTGCAGAAACTGGACTGAACTGGACTGAACTTTGTAAATCAAGCATCTGGTTCTACCTGTCTTGTGTCCTTCAGACCTCTGATCGCCTACCTGAGAAAGTTTTATTACTATGACCCAGAGGAGGAGATCAGCCCTACGCTGCCGGAGCGAGGGCCGGAACGAGGATCGGAGCGAGGGCCGGAACAAGGATTGGAGCGAGGGTTGGAGCAATCGTCGGAGCAAGGATCAGAGCGAGAATCGGAGCGAGGGTTGGAGCAATCGTCGGAGCGAGGGCTGGAACTAGGATTGGAGCGAGGGCTGGAACGAGGATCGGAGCGAGGGTTGGAGCAAGGATCGGAGCGAGGGCCGGAGCAAGTGTTGCAGCAAAGCAGACAGCCTGGAGTCGAGTCCCAAACGTAACACCAGAGACAGCGTGAGTCCTTTTATAGACATTGTCCTACTTCATGCAGCCGATCCAATCAAAGACATCTCGTATAGAGACGCTGCCTTTCTGACAGAAAGCTAGAAAATAATATGGACGGTCACCTTCGTCCATTTGTGTCTCATGTCCTTTTTACATAGTTTTGGTAGTTTCTGTTGTTGCTGTTTTTTGTGTGTGTGTTTTGGTTTGTTTTTGAGCTTTGACACAGAATGTTTTTTAGTAAATGTCGTTAAATGGGAGGCTTTTCTCTCCATCACTGGATTACGTTCACCTGTAAATTATCTAGCAGCTTATTACCTCTCACATTAGCAGCTAATGCTAAGACCATGACCACCCACATTAGCAGCTAATGCTACAACAATGTGTGCCGCCATGTTCAACACAAAGTGTTTTGAAAATAACAAGAAGTGACTTCACCATGCACATATGTAATGTACATAATGTACTGGTAAATGTAGACAACATTTTGATATCGCATTTCAGAAGTGCACGTAGACACGTCAGGTCAGATTAATGTAATCTGATTACTCCCAGAAATCTGATGGTCATGTAAAGACACAGAAGGGGGTGTGAGATCAGTCACAAACTGAACTGCTCCTCTGTCATTATTTACGTTGTTGTTAACTCTGATAACTGATTATTGATCCACTCGTCTCTCCTCTTCTCTCTGCAGTCCTTTTCTCTCTTTGATTTTGGGCCTGATCACTGAAGAACGTTCAAACATTCAAACTGGACTCTCAGACTGCAGCCAATCAGCTCCCTTCGCTCAGTCCTGTATCCGGGTGGGTTTCAGATGATCCACCCTTCTCTGATTGGCTCGCGGGAAGTCAGCAGGGCAGGGACAGGGGATGTGGGAACTCAGCCTCTTTTCTGATGTCATCACTGAGCAGCTGGACTGAAGCTAACATGACGTCGCTGTCTGGAAGATGCTGAAACCTCGTGAAGACAGAAACTGTTGGTCACCTCTGGGTTCTGGAAAGTTCTGACGGCCGGAGACAAAGAAAGTTTTAGAGATCGGAGTGAAACAGGAAGTCGGAGGAACCATCCCGACAGAAAGTTTGTTTTTTCATGAACAACTGCAGCAGATTCAATCAGAACTTCTGGTTTTGGTGGTTCTGGTTGAATCAGTTCTGGTTTAACTGGTTCTGATATTTAACGGATCACAGATTCATAGAAAACTGGAAAAACCCACTTTGATGACAGAACATCAGAACCTTGAATAAAGGTCCTTTAAGTCATCTGGTTCTGGTGGTTCTGAACCTTTATTATAGCCTCAGTGAGGAAAAATACAAGATCCGGATGGTCTGTTTAAGTCCAGTTCTGGAGTTTCAGTCCTCAGAATTTGTCCATGAGTCTGATCCTGATTAGTTCTCACAGGAACCAGAACTGTGATCCAGAATCAGATCCAGCAGCTGTTTCTAATTGGGCCTTGGTGGTATGGCTGTAGACCGGATCGCTGGTTCAGATTGAACGTTTACAACCGTTGATCATCATACTGAACCTTAAAGAATCTGCAAGAGCCCGACAGACCGGGGCCGAGTCTGTTTTCAGGTTAAGGGGCCGAGTCTGTTTTCAGGTTAAGGGGTGGAGTCTGTTTTCAGGTTAAGGGGCCGAGTCTGTTTTCAGGTTAACCGTCATTTCTGCTCCCTTTACGTAAGTAAAGAAATGAATCTGTTCGAACGTCTCACGTCCGCCACGGTAGCATGGTTGTTAGCAAGTACAACCAGCAGGGGGCACTGCAGAGTGGAGTCGATGGAGGATCATGATGTTCAACCCCCCCGGTTTTCTTTTTTTTATACCTATGACAGGCTATGCATACGAAAATGGACCCAGCTGAGCTCATACATGACATAGAAGATGGATGACATGTAGCGTGTAGACGGGCCTTTCTGTCCAGACCTCATTGGTGCTGTATGGCTGCAGACCAGATCACTGGTTCAGTTCCCCGGTTGATCTTATGGAGAAGCTGGAATCTGAAGTCAGGTGGGGCGGGTCTAAGTTCAAGGGGGGGGGGGGTCTGAGTTCAGTTTTGGGGGTCTGACTAGTTTCCAGTGAAAATGAAGTAAAGGGGAAATCCGTGCGCTGATGTTTGGAAACGCGACGGCTGGTTTTCGTCTCTTTTGATGAAAAACATGACGGATTGGTTCGGCCCGCCTGCTCGTTGCTGATCCTGGTTCTGATTCTGATCCTGGTCTGTTTGTGGCGTGAGTTGTGCATTTCAGAAGATGTCTCTATAGCAGAAACTCTGAACTCCGACATTTCGGACCTTCAGACCCGTTGAAACAATGATCCAGCTCAGATTCAAGAGCCCAGTTTCTGCAGCAGGTTCTGAACCCTGGAGACGGACGCCGTCGGGACAAACGTGACGCTGGACGGCATGCTGGGAGGGAATCCAGGACTCTGGAGGTGACCACCGCTGCGTCTGCTGCAGCACCATTACCAAAAACACATGAACAAAAAAAACCCTCAGAGGATGAGGGTTACTATGACGACTACTGAAGTGATGCTTCACTGGAACTCGCAGGTGTTTTGCTGGGACCAGTTTTGACTGGGAACACGTCCATGATGTCAAACAGTGAAGAGCTGACGTGCTGTTGGTGTGGAGGAGCAGTCATGTTTGTTGTTGTGCAATCAGCTGTTAATAAAAATGAGTGGGCGGGGCTAAAGTCACATGGTGTCGTTCTTCTAGAAGCTGCCATCAGCTGACGCCGCTAACGTTTGTTCATTTAGTTTAATCATGTTCATATTTTGAACAGAGTCCTAAAAAGCCGCCTGAACGCATTGTGAAGAAGATGATGATGAGGAGGACGAGAATTTGTTTTCAGTCAAATCTTTGCTGAAACATTCGAACCATCTCCAGAATGTTGATGTTTTATTGATGATTAAATGTGGTGATGATGTAGAAACAAACCCTAAACGTCAGTAAACTGATGGCTCACTGATTCAATCTGGCCAGATTTTCTGAAACATGTCAGTTAAAAAGCTTCCTTCATCACAGATGGATTGATAAACGAATGGATGGATGGATGGACGGACGGACGAATAGATGGATGGATGAATGGTTGATGGATGGGTGGGTGGATGGATGATCGATGGACAGATGGATGGATGATCGATGGATGGCTGATGGATGGATGGTTTCTTTTGTTTCTGTGAGCAGTGTGTATGTCTGCAGCGGACGTGAAGACGACTTACATACATACATACATACATATTAGCATACATACACACGTACATGCATACATACATATTAGCATACATACACACATACATACATACATACATATTAGCATACATACACACGTACATGCATACATACATATTAGCATACATACACACATA
>JBAGKM010000024.1:30052566-30063899 GCA_037177155.1 Melanotaenia catherinae
TATCATGGATCATTGTGGATTTACCAGATAGAGTCTCTGAATAAAACTACATTTAGTGGCTGGATTGTAAACCTTCTAGTCTACCTTCTAGTCTACCCTCAAACCATCTGAACATCTGTAGTAAACTTCCAAATAAATCCAAACATCCAAAATACAGTAAAGACCTCCAGAAGGACCACCCCAAAACCTCTCAAACAACTAGAACTTCCCTGGGACAGTTACTGCACAACTCCATCAATCACCATGACAACCATTCAGAACACAAAGAAACCCACAAAACTCAAGATCCACCTCAAGGATCAAAACAAAGGCAAGGCATCAAAATTTATAAAGCACATTTAAAGACAGGAACTGCAAAAGACTCAAAGGCTCACGCAACATAAGAGAAGCAAATGGAAATAAAAACACTGACATAAACAGAGTCGGCTACTGCACATCAGCAAAGGCCGAAGAGTTAACGTGCATCTTTACCTAACTTGTAAAGATGTCCAGGTTAGGAACAGAACCTGATATGAGGGGGGGAGATCGTTCCAGAGTTTGTGGGCAGCAACTGCGAAGGAACGACCTTCCCATTGGCTCAACCTGTACCTGGGACCACCAGCCGTCTTTGGACAGAGGCCCTCAAGGATCTATGTGGGGTGTAATGGTATAAAAGATCTGCTAAGTAGGAGGGGGCTAAACCATGAGATGTAAAACCAAATAAAATCAATGCTCAACTTGATGGGGAGCCGTGGAAAGAAGCAAGGGTCGGGGTGATGTAACCTAACGGGGTCAAAGGAGAATGGTTCTTTTCCTTTTTCAGTGGGAGATAAATCTGAGTATCATCAGCATAAAAATGGTGTTTTTTAAAAAATAGATCCTAAGAGTAAAATATATGAAGAAAATAGAGGTGGGGCAAAGATGAGGAACTCCACAAGAAAGAGGTGCTGTGGCAGAACAACATCCACCAGTGTGAGTGAAGAACTTCTACCACTAAGACAGGATCCAAACCATTTAAAAACAGCCTTGTAGACCTGGGACAGAAGAATCCAGACCCAGTCTGGACCCAGTCCAGACCATCTGAACCTACTGAAGCTAACCCGACCCACACAGACCCAGTCTGGACCCTCCGTACTGACCAGTGTGAAATGCTGGGATGGCGATTTGAGGACAGGGGCGGCAGGGATCCCCAGTGACGTCACCATCAGCTGCAGGTTTGTGGTCTGGCTGGAGGAGTCCAGGGTGAAACCCTGAGGACGGAAGACACCGTTAACATCACATGAAGAAGAAGACAGGAACCAATCAGCTGCAGCCAGTGGGGTGTCTGATTACCGGGGTGTTGACAGTGGCGGTGTGTGCTGTGGGGATGTCATCCAGGATTTTCTCCACCAGGGTCTTTGTTTGCTTGACGTCCTCGCTGAACGCTGGCGAGGTGATGGGAGCTGATTGGACCAGAGCTGCAAACAGGAAGCAGTGCAGCAGAGTGGCAACTGGAGGAGGAAACCAGTTAGAATCAGTGCTGGATAGAGAAGAGATTTAAGGCTCTTTGAAGGGAGCCGGACCTTGAGGAGTCGTTCCTTTTCAAAGAGCCGTTCAAAAGACCGGCTCATTCTTTTGATTTACTTATGTTTAGAATTTAATCAGAGACAACTCATCAGAGGAAATTATCTCTGGAGGGTCAGATTTGGACCTGAATAATTCAAACTTAGACACTCCACCACCATATGCTTGTTAACGTTTCCATAGCAACCATTTTGTAAAGGAGCTCCATATGGCCATGCTCTGACACTCAGATCACTACTTTGGATTTTCCTTCATCAAAAAAACTTTGTGGCACAACGAAAACTAAACAGCTGCAACTAAGTTCCATGTAAGACAACTTTACTCCAACATTTTCCACACAGGAACAAAACATTCGCAATAAGAATCCTAAATAATTAAAATATGAACCAACATAAAATCCACTGGACAAGATGTAGAAATAAAAACAGAATCAACCGGAGCAACGTTGCTGCAGTTTTTACTAAAACTTCTGGTTAAAATTCAGTTCTCATGGTTCATTAAAAGAACCATTCAAAAGAATCTATTCGTTCATGAACATCTCCAGTACTGGAAGACTGTGAGTCCACTGGACACACACAGACCTCAACCATTAAGCATCTGGTTCATGACCCGCTGCGAGCTCGACTCAGTCCTGCTGTTACGCGCTCCAGGTGTGGACCTACCTGTCGGGGTGTGCATGTCTGTCAGGGCGGCTGCGTGTGTCCGTGTGGCTCTGCAGGCTCCGTCTCAGGCTCCATTGGAGGTGGTTCAGAAGTTTTTATGATCCCTCGTGGGGTTTTCCGCTGACGGACATGGGACCGGAGTCTTGCGAAGACTCCGAAAATCCGAATGCGTCACAGTCCACAGCCAGGAGCGCTGCAGGTAAGTCACGTGACTACACACCTTCCTCAGCCTGAGAGGACTTCCACCGCGTTTCATCCTTACCCCGATTCTTACTGATCAGCTCTGATTATTGATTAGTTTCTATCGATCCGAACTTTTCCCTGTAACCCGAACCACATCAGACCGGATCCTGGAACCCGAACCACATCAGACCGGATCCAGTAAAACAAAGAAATAAATAAAGAACCATATAAACTGGCAAAGTCTGGATAAAGTTCTTTTAAAAGCTTTAATTTGATCAGTTAAAGATTTATTATGAAGAAGCGTCTCTTTTATTTATATATTTTCTTTTAGACCAAGTTAGACCAGGTCTCTATACTGGAGTCATTATTATTATTAGATTCATGATCTTTATTGTGCAGCACAACATTTTGTCTCTTAGCTGTTAATAAGAAACTAGGGATATAACCGCCACAGATACAAACATGTAAGAACACCTCCACCTCTACAGAAAAGAGAAAGTAAATTTATTTATAATGCTCTTTTCACAGATAAAAATCACGGTGCTGGACACCAAAAGAAATAAAGAAATAATAATCCAGGATAAAACAGCTTCCGGCTGCTCAGCTGGGACGGGGCAGGTCCTCCAGAGTCCGGCCTTGGTTCTGAGTCACCGTTAGCAGGGTGCTAACTCGCTGCAGGAGGAGATACGCTTGTAAACACTGCATATTGTTGTTATCCCTGTTCTATTAAGTTTCAAGTTGTTCATCACATAGCAGGTGGCAGTGAAAGGCAGCCGAGGCCGTTCAGCCACTTACCAGCAGTAGAAAACCAGACGGTAATAAAGACAGTAAAAATAAATCTACTGAGCCACAGCGAGGTGCTGTACAGACCGACTACATGTACATACAGAACATCTCCAGTGTGGGTGGAGCAGATATGAAGCTTGTTAAAGGGAGGAAATGACGGCGTTTCCAGCAGAAGGTCGGACGCTGGCCAGGGCCGCTGCAGGGTCAAGTCCCAGCTCCTCCAGCCGGAGGGAAGAAGCTCCTCCTGAGTCTGGATTCACCTTCATGAGCCTCAGACGGCGGCCAGAGCGCCGCCTCTCCACCACACCGTTGTTAGGATGAGGGTCTCCGTGGTCCTGTTCCTCTGGCTGCTGGTCTCCTCATGAAGATGTCCTGGAGGGGGGAGGGTGGTACCATGGTACGCTCTGCTGACCTCAGCACCCTCTGCAGGGCCCTCCGGTCCTGACCAGTCCTGGTCCCGTACCACTGGGTGGTGTTACCAGAACTCTCTCCACCGCTCCAGTGGAGAACATCCTCATGATCCTCAGAGAGACTCTGAACTTCCTCAGGTGTTGCTGCCTCGTCTTCTTCACCTGGCTGTCTATGTGCAGAGTCCAGGTACTGGAACATGGACCCCCTCTCCACCAGAGTCCCAGTAATCTTCAGAGGGATGTAGTTCCTCTGCTGGCTCCTCCCATAGTCAGTAATCATCTCCTACTTGTGTCTACGTCAGCAGGAGGTGTTAGCATGGCACCACTCTGCCAGTGGAACTGATGCCCCTTAAAAATGGTCCAGGTTTGTTTCTGGGTTTTTGACCAGGACCAGGATCTCCAGGACATCCAGGATGTCCAGTCTCCAGGATGTCCAGCAACTCCAGAGTCTCCAGGACATCCAGAATGTCCAGTCTCCAGGATGTCCAGGGTCTCCAGGATGTCCAGAGTCTCCAGGACATCCAGAATGTCCAGTCTCCAGGATGTCCAGAGTCTTCAGGACATCCAGAATGTCCAGGGTCTCCAGGATGTCCAGACTGAAGCAGACTCCTGTCTCTGGAATTTGGAATTTTTCAGGAGGGACATGTGTTGACACAGATGAGGAAGGAGGTGATTAATGAAGCAGGTCATCGGGTTTCATCACTTCTCAGACTGTTTCCATGGAAACATGACGCCTGAAACAGAACCCACATTAACCATGGAACTGTGTGTGCGTGGCAACTTCCTTCTGGGTGTGTTTGTGTGTCATCATGTGTGCTCTTTAAGAAATGCTGGAAACATGATGAGTCAGCAGATTGTTCTGCCTGGTTTCCCGTCTTAACATTTTATTCACTTTCTAGAATTCAGGTTTCATCACATTTTAAAACATTTAAAGCGTCAAACATCAAGACATCAGACAAAAAATAAATTATAGTCCAGGTTCTATCTCAGTTCTTTCCTCCGTTTGAAATGATGAGAACCGAGTCGCAGTTTTGAGTCATTCATTCGCGAACCGTTCGTTTCCATCTCAAACTGTCCACACGTGTCACGCTTCCGTCACGACACGCGTGTTCCAGTCACCTGACGCTTCGGAAACAAGAACTGAATTTATCCAGAAGGGTTAATAAAATCTGCAGCGACGTTGCTCCAGTTGATTCTTTTTGTTTCTACTTTGTTCTACTAATCTTGTCCAGTGGATTTTATGTAGGTTGATATTTTTATCATTTAAAACGTTCCTGTGTGGAAATGTGGAGTAAAGTTGTTTTACATGGAACGTAATTACAGCTGTTTAGTTTTCGTTGTGCCACAAAGGTTTTTGTTGAAGGAAAATCCAAAGTAGTGATCTGAGTGTCAGAGCACGGCCATATGGAACGGTTGCTATGGAAACACAAGCTAAATGAAAGCGATAGAGCCAGTTTTAATGGCTCTTTAAAGGAACAATTCCTCAAGAGTCCTCCGGCTCCCTTCAAAGAGGCATAAATCCACCTCTAGTCGTGGAGGTGAGTAGCAGGGCCCCGATACGTTTACATCTGAGATGCCCACAAGTCCTTTTTGCAAGTCTCAAGTCTCAGACCTCAAGTCCAAGTCACTGCTGGTGGTACAGAGTAGTCCGCCAACTCATCCACGAGTCTTTAACGTGGACCAGGATCCATGTGGACCCACAGAGAACTGTGGAGCAGTAATGCTGCAGTTCTTCTGACCTGCTTCCTGGATGTAGAGAGGAGGCCCTGCGGTGCAGGATCACCACCTGTCCTGCAGGTTTAGTTTCCCTGCAGCAACACACCTGATCCACATGACAGCTTGACAAGTTCTGCACAGGCCGCTTAACCAGCCACTCAGGATGTGACTCAGGTGTGCTGCAGCAGGTAAACATGCAGGACAGGTGTCTCCACAGCTGGTGCTGCTGCACCACAAAGACCTTCGTATTAAAACGGCCTGAAATGCCTGCATGAGACGAGGACACAAAAGATTCATTTCACTCTTTAAAATGAATAAAAACTCAACATTTTAATTCATTAGGATCCAACACTTGCAGGTGTAAATATTCCTCACATTCCCACATCAGCAGCAGCTGGACTTTTCTGCCAGACGGACCCAGTAAAACCAGCTTGTTTCCAGCGGGTCGGGTCCCAGTTTAACGTGATCCTTCCAGTTAATGGAAACTGGTCAGTAAACGCCTCCTTCAGCCAGTGGAGCTAACGTTTACACCGCTGGCCCTCTAAGCTCGTTGCTAGCATACGTGCTAACATTAGCATTAACATTACAGCGACGAACCTCTCCAGGTGTGTTTTAAGGTGGATGTGGTGGATCCAGCATCCTGGGTTTTTACACCACAGCCGGTCTAGTTTGCTGCTCTTATACTGGTCCCTTTTTATTTTGTTTTTAATACACAAGTTACAGCGATGCTACAGCTGTGTTCACCGGTGCTGTCAATGGTCTGATTGGTTGCGTGTGCTCGGTGGGCATGTCAGCGCGACGTCATGTCAGCGCGACGTCATGTCTGCCTGACGTCATGTCTGCGCGACGTCATGTCAGCGCGACGTCATGTCAGCGCGACGTCATGTCTGCCTGACGTCATGTCAGCGCGACGTCATGTCAGCCTGACGTCATGTCAGCGCGACGTCATGTCTGCGCGACGTCATGTCAGCGCGACGTCATGTCTGCCTGACGTCTGGAGAGATGGCAGCAGACAGAGAAGATCAGGGGAAAATAAGATTGTTCAAGAGCTTTAAACGGCAAGTCCAAGTCTAGTCCCAAGTCAAGTCTCAAGTCGCTGGAAATCCAACTTAAGTGCAACCTGAGTCCCAGACTCGAGTCCCCATCTCTGCCCCGAGTAAAGAGATCGCACCCGATATTCCCAGAGACAAAGAATATTCCCGATATGATCCATCAGCGGAACTGAAGTCCGGTCTCTGCTGTGATGAACGGACCAATCAGAAGTTGTTTTACAGCTAAAAGAAAGAAAATAAACCTGAAGTTCTGCTTTATCTCAGCTGTTGCGTATTAGTGAGCTTCTCCTCATTAAAGCCCGGCTGCAGCCCGTTGGTGGCATCAGTACTGCCATCTTGACTAAAACCCCCTCCGGAAACTGCAGCCTCTTCGTGCTGCGCCGTGTTTCCACTGAACGTGGATTTTATCAGGAACACGTCCAGCTTGTTCAGGGTTCCTGACTCGTTGGCAGCCAACGACGAAGTGGTGGGTGAACATCTGCAGCATGTCGCCGTTAGTTACCGACAGCGACCGCGAGGACCACGTCTGTCCACCCGGATGAAACCAGCTCAACACCAACGTCTGGTTTGAGCTCAGCTTCCTGTCTGCGTGGATCCATCTGCAGCCTCAGCCGAGCCGGGCGCGGGATAAACCACCAAACTAATCCTCCGTCCAGGTCAGCTCTGCAGACTGCCATCTTTCTGGAAGGGTCTAGTTTTAGTTACACCCCCTTCAGGCTGCAGACACACCCCCTCTCTTCTTCTGTGGTTTAATGGCACTAACTGTAAGAGGAACCTGACTTCTACCCTCCACCTGACTGCAGCTGCGCTGTGGTTTCGAGCCACCAGAAACAGACACTCCTAAACTAAAGCTTAAAGACAAGGGAAGCTTATTCGTCCCACTGGAACGTAAAGGCGAGTCTGTTAGCGTGAAACATGGACCAGAAGCAGCAGATCGGATGAGAGTCAGCACTGATCAGCCTGGCAGCCTTTCTGTTGCTCATTCAGAGGATTGCTCCACTAGAAACCAGCATTTCAGGCAGGCAGTTGTAATCTAAGCCTTTCAGGATATTCCTGAATATTCGGAGGTGTCAGGGTGTCTGTTTGCTGCTTTCCTTTGTCATGTATGACAGGAATTAAAATCTGGACTGAAAACAAACAGAAGCCTGAAAATCTGGATTAGTGCGTTAGCGCCTTAATGAGCATTTCTTTATTTATTTATGGAAAAAATTAAACAGTCTTCAGATCAGCTGTTCTATAAAATCACCAACAGATGAATCGATCTGACTGATCATCTGAACTCTTTGGGGCTAGCTAGCACCAGTTAGCAGGCAGGAATAATGAAGATGCGCATCACTAGCAGGTAGCGGCTAACAGCTAGCACGTCTCAGTCACCTACACTTGCTCCGCACCAGCTCGTGCACCGACACCTACAGCCATTACACGCGATTCGTGGTGTTAATTAAACAGTCACACATCTGTAATGACACCCTGTCCCTCCCCATCACCCTGACACCTGGTGTAAAGGACAGCCATAAGCATGCTAACGTGTTAGCGGGCTAGCTGCCCGTCCGCCCCCTGCGGCTGCTTCCTCTTTCGTTAGACCGTGTTCACGAGGAGCCGTCGGTGTTATACACCTCCACCTGCACGGACACACGCGCCACGCTGTGGCCTCTCACCTCTTCCTATCTGCTTGCATGCTCCTCGTTCGCTCATCAGAATGAATATTGGCCAGCAGTTAGCCGACGTTAGCTTCAGCTCGGCGCTTCCTTGTTTGTTCCTCCACCAGGCTGCAGTTAGCTCCAGGCTGCTTCACACGCGCCCCATCGTGGTGGCTCCGCTGCTCCGGCTAGCTCCCGGGCCAGCCTCACGGACCCGCGCGGGGTCGAAAAGTCTCTAATACCAAACTGATCGATATCGATAAAGTGAAGGGCGCAGTGCTACAGACTGAGTCGTGCCCATTCACTCCCCTCTCTCTCTCTCTCTGCGGTGCAAGTCTGCCTCGCTCTCCCCTCAACACGTTCCCCTCTTCCTCCCGCGAGGCTTCAAAACACACAAACACGCGCACAAACGGCTCGTTCTCCCTGAAGCTCCGCTTGTAGATCCACGGTCACGTATAACCCTCCGCAGGAACTAGGCCCCGCTCGGTAGCGTGGATCCAGGTCGGGACTAAAAGCGCAGCGCGCGGCTATTGTTCTCGCGTCTGTTGTGTGGCGCCTTGTTTTGTGCTGTGCGTGATTTGGATGCGTGATGTCAGTCAGCCGGTCGCCCGTGACATGTCCAGCCTCCGCATTGATTACATCACACCGGTAACCGCAAACGCCGCGCGCCGCTTCAGCTTCGGAAGGAGACGGGAAAATAAAATAAATAAATAGATGTAGTAAATAAAATATGGGCAGTAAAGCATGCGCGCCCCGCCTCTGCGTGATGACGTCAGCGACCGTCAGTGTTGAAAGGCGGTCTGGGACGTGTAGCTTTAAATTAAATTAAATTAAGAGGGTTTGTTGTGTCTTTCAACACTAAATTAAAACAGAAATTCAGAAAATAAAAACTAATTATAAATCATTTTAATAAACATACTGTACTGAAAGCTCTTTATAAAAATAAGAATCACAAAATCCTAAATACATATTAAATGTGTTCAAATTTAAACTGTGCACAGATTTAAATGACTCATAATTATTACATTTTAAATTAATTTTAATTCTTTAAAGTTTGCATTTAAAAATATGACAATATTAGACCTCCTCAATCTTCCAGCAAGGAAGCAGAGTCTGGGGAGCCTGGTGTGGGCTCTCCCATCTCTGGGGCTGAGGTTGCTGAGGTGGTTAAAAGCTCCTCAGTGGCAGGGCCCCGGGGTTCAGAGGTCTGTTCAGGGGTGCTGGAGAGGAGGATCCGTCGGATAGTCGAACCTCGGATTGAGGAGGAGCAGTGTGGTTTTCGTCCCGGTCGTGGAACAGTGCACCAGCTAGTTCACTGAACCAATCTACATGTGATTTGTGGACTTGGAGAAGGCATTCGACCGTGTCCCCCGGGGACTCCTGTGGGGGTACTCCGGAAGTATGGAGTGCCGGACCCCCCCGTACGAGCTGTCCGGTCCCTGTATGACCAGTGTCAGAGCTTGGTCAGCATTGCTGGCAGTAAATCAGAATCATTTCCAGTGAGGGTTGGACTCCGCCAAGGCTGTCCTCTGTCACCGATTCTGTTCATAACTTTTATGGACAGAATTTCTAGGTGTAGCCGAGGTGTTGAGGGGATCCGGTTCGGTGGCCTCAGGATTGGGTCTCTGCTCTTTGCAGATAATGTGGTTCTGTTGGCTTCATCATACCATGATCTTCAGCTCTCACTGGAGCGATTCGCAGCCGAGTGTGAAGCGGCTGGGATGAGAATCAGCAGCTCCAAGTCCGAGACCATGGTCCTCAGCCGGAATAGGGTGGAGTGCTCTCTCCGGGTCTGCAAAAGGGTCCTGCCCCATATGGAGGAGTTCACATATCTCGGAATCTTGTTCACGAATGAGGGAAGGATGGAGTGGGAGATGGACAGGCGGATTGGTGCGGCGTCTGCAGTGATGTGGACTCTGCATCAGTCGTGGTGAAGAAGGAGCTGAGCCAAAAGGCAAAGCTCTCGATTTACCGGTTGATCTACATTACTACTCTCACCTTTGGTCACGAGCTGTGGGTAATGGCCGAAAGAATAAGATCACGAATACAAGCGGCCCAAATGAGTTTTCTCCGCAGGGTGGCCGGGCTCTCCCTTAGAGATAGGGTGAGAAGCTTGGTGATCCTGGAGGTGCTCAGAGTAGAGCCGCTGCTCCTCCACAGAGGAGCCAGATGAGGTGGCTCCAGACTCTGGTCAGGATGCCTCTTGGACGCCTCCCTGGTGAGGTGTTCCGGGCACGTCTCACTTGAAAGAGGCCCCGAGGAAGACCCAGGACACGCTGGATGGACTACATCTCTCGGCTGGCCTGGGAACACCTCGGGATCCCTTCGGATGGGCTGGTGAATGTGGTTGGGAAGAGGGAAGTCTGGGTTTCCCTGCTTAGGCAGCTGCCCCCGCAACCCATCTCTGGAAAAGTGGCAGAAGATGGATGGATGGATTATATTATGAAGCTCTTTTTAAAATACAGTTCAATTCAGCTTCATTTTCACTGATTAACAAGAAAGAGTCTCTTACAGACTCAGTTATAATGCATTTAAAATAAATCCATCATGTGATCCCCATTAGCCCAGTTTAGAACTGTGTTCATATAACCAGGAAGAATAACCATCTTCCTGGACCATTGGGGGTGGAGAGGAGTTAAAGAGGGGTCAACCAGCAGCAGAACTCTCATCGAGGTGATGGGAAAATTTTATATTGATGATATTGTGAGCCTCTATGTGGCAAGGCAACTTTATCTGTACAGCACATTTCATGTAGACGACAATTCAGTGTTTTCAATAAAATATTAAAAGCACTGGGGTGCAGAAAGCAATAACAATAAATAAAAGAAATAAAATGAATGGAATCAAAACAGAAAGAAAGAAGCTAAAATAAAACAGATTAAAGACTAAAAGGCTTAGTGAGGACTAGAGGTCTGGGATGTACTTCCTTGGTCTTGGTGAGGACTGGAGATCTAGGATCTACTTTCCTGGTCTAAGTGAGGACTGGAGATCTAGGATCTACTTTCCTGGTCTTAGTGAGGACTGGGGGTCTAGGATGTACTTTCCTGGTCTTAGTGAGGACTGGAGTTCTAGGATGTACTTTCTTGGTCTTAGTGAGGACTGGAGATCTAGGATCTACTTTCCTTGTCTTAGTGAGGACTGGAGATCTAGGATGTACTTTCCTGGTCTTAGTGAGGACTGGAGTTCTAGGATGTACTTTCCTGGTCTTAGTGAGGACTGGGGGTCTAGGATCTACTTTCCTGGTCTTAGTGAGGACTGGAGTTCCAGGATCTACTTTCCTTGTCTTAGTGAGGACTGGAGTTCTAGGATCTACTTTCCTGGTCTTAGTGAGGACTGGAGTTC
>JBAGKM010000024.1:30099281-30112868 GCA_037177155.1 Melanotaenia catherinae
TTTTTACGCCGTGCAGAACATCGCCCTGGAACTACTTTTTACGCCGTGGCGAACGTCGCCCTGGAACTACTTTTTACGCCGTGCCGAACGTCACCTTGGAACTACTTTTTACACCGTGTCGAACATCACCCTGGAACTATTTTTTCCACCGTGCCGAACGTCACCCTGCAACTATTTTTTACACCATGCCGAACGTCACCCTGGAACTACTTTTTACGCCGTGGCGAACGTCATCCTGGAACTACTTTTTACGCCGTGCAGAACATCGCCCTGGAACTACTTTTTACGCCGTGGCGAACGTCGCCCTGGAACTACTTTTTACGCCGTGCCGAACGTCACCTTGGAACTACTTTTCACACCGTGTCGAACATCACCCTGGAACTATTTTTTCCACCGTGCCGAACGTCACCCTGCAACTATTTTTTACACCGTGCCGAACGTCACCCTGGAACTACTTTTTACGCCGTGGCGAACGTCACCCTGGAACTACTTTTTACGCCGTGCCGAACATCGCCCTGGAACTACTTTTTCCACCGTGGCGAACATCGCCCTGGAACTACTTTTTACGCCGTGGCGAACATCACCCTGGAACTACTTTTTCCACCGTGGCGAACGTCATCCTGGAACTACTTTTTCCACCGTGCCGAACATCACCCTGGAACTACTTTTTACACCATGCCGAACATCACCCTGCAACTAATTTTTACACCATGCCGAACGTCACCCTGGAACTACCTTTGCCAGACGTGTTGCTGCATCAGATTCACTATCAGCTCATATTTTCCATCGCGTGGTGAAACGTGTGTTTCATCCTCTGACGTGTTGTTTTTCTTCTACTGGGAAAAAGATACGACCTGATGATTCTGGTTATTTATATTTCATGCAGCATCTCAACGTTTTTGTCGTAATTTATTTGGCCCTGGCATTTTATTACATTTTTTTTCGTGTATCTTATTGTTTCACTGGTTCTTGGTTCTTTGCTGTTCATCCCTTTGTAAGATTGTTTAGAAAAGTTCTCTGTAAATAAAGTTTTATGATGGTCATCATTGTAAATAATCAGGCAGTTTTATTGCCTAAACCCAACCAGGAAGTTAACAAAAAGTTTGTTTTTGTAAATGCTATTGTTATTGGCTGAAGTCAGAGGAGAACAAAGTCATTGCGCTGCTTCTTTTTGTGTAATACCTGCTTCCACCTGTAGGGGTCCTCATGTAGACGGCGCCTGTATGTGAGCCATGAACCAATGATGTGCAAGCTACCATGTGTGGTATTGAGGACAGGTTTGAAATTTCCACACAACAGATGAAAAATGTCAAACATCGGTTTTATTTTTAATAAAGTTCAGTAAAATATGCTCTTATGTACAGAAGTGACTCCGAGACGTTCCAGCTAACTTTGTTCTGATCTCTAAACGTAACACTATAAAAACTGTTAATTTCTAAAGTTTCATTCTTACGCCAGATAAAAACAAATATTCCTGTAAAATTCATGCATGAAAACTAAATGCTGCAGGGTCTGGCTCTTCGGGAAGTGGCGGTGTCCCTCAGGGGAAGGTCCTGGGTCCACGGACAGGTCCTGGGTCCATGGACTTTCCATTACCCCCCCACAGCCTGAATGTTTATTACAGTTTATGTTGATGTCCACAGCCTCATGTTTCCACCAGTTTAACGCCCTAACTGCCTGATCCTGTGACCCAGATCAGACAGATCCGAGTAGATCCGAGTAGGTCCAGGATCTGGAGGAAGCAGATCTAAGCAGCTCTGCCTCCTCATCTTCACCGTGATGAAGGTCTGCTTCTCTTGACTTGTTGCTTCCATTTTGAACAGGATTGATGACATCATCAAAAACTCTCATCCAGTGTTTCCCAGTGAAGGAAAACATTTTCCTAACTGAAACTGAGTTTTGTGGTGACCCTGAACACACCACAAGCTGGTGGATGAACGGGTGAAACTGGTTAGTTTCCAGTTAGAGACCAGCATGTGACTGGGCGTGTGGAGGCTGATAGACCTGCTGAGGGCAGTGGGGGAAGAACTTCCACTCGCTCCTGACTCGACTCTAAACTCATTTACACTCAACACACCATGAAAAGACACGACCTGTTCTGGACAGCGAACGCACCACCAGCTGGACCTTCACCAGGAAACATGGAGTCTTGTTTAGGAGTTCGAAGTTTTCTGTGAATTAAATTTAAATTGTTCAGATCTCAGGACAGTTGGAGTAAAATGGATCATTAGACCCTGTCCAGGTGGAACCAGGTAGGCTCTGATTGGCTGAAGATTTCCAACATGCAACAGATGTAGCTGGAAGGTACGGCAGCTCCGAGGGACCAAAAATCCCAACCTGCAGGTTCTGTTTGGATTTCAGGGAAATGTGAAGCAGGATGGAGAAAGTTTCCAGATCTCGGATTTACTTCTGGTTCAGAGGAGGTTCTGCTGGAAGACGCCGTGGTTTCTGGAGGAACCTGGAGGACTCCTCTGGAGCTGCTGAGGAACCTTTGGATGAGAAACACTCGGAGGTTTTATGTTTTTTAAAAGTAAAGGTGGAGATGTTCACCGAAGACATCCCCTCAAGACTTCTCCATGCTGACAATTTCATGTTCCAGGACCGGTTCTGGACCACTCCAGTTACACTTTGGCCCTGGTACTTAGACTCGGGTTTATCTTGTTCTTCTGGTTTAATTAGCAGATTTTAAAAAAGAGGATGCTGGAAATGTTCCAGAAGATTCCCGGAGTGACCTGGACTCTTTGGGAAGATTCAGAGTCAGAATGAGATGTTTGCTGTGGAAGTTCTGGATCAGGATTCAGTCATCTGGGATGTTTGGCTTCAGTCAGGTTCACTTGGATCAGGGTTATCCAGCAGCAGGTCTGCGAGGTTCTACAGGATGCAGATGCATCATGGTTCGTCAGGTACCAAGCCACTTGGTTTGGTACTTTGTAAGAAAGGTTTGAGAACCAGTCCTGGGTTTCAGATGGTTCCTGGTCTACTTGGATCATCTCACTGTGGTTAGATCCAGGACCTATGGATGGCCCTGGTGGTACCTGGGAAGGACTCCAGCCCCTCTGAGATCCAAACAACATATATCAGGATGGGAAATCAGGTGGATTCTTAGGACCATGTACCCAATGGGTTCCGGGTTTAGTCCTTCGTGGACTTTGGTTGGAAAGGAGGTGATGTCTAGGTCCAGGGTTCTGGGGGTGTTGGAAGATTTTTGGCAGTTCAGCAGATGAACTGAAGGCCACCATGAGACCCTCAGAGGGTTCTGGAGGGTGACAGAGGAACTCCAGATGGATTCTTTTAGTTCTCAGAGAAGATGGTCTGGAACTCTTTGAGCATGAGTTCAACGATCTGGCTCTGGAAGACCATGTGGACCGTCATGTTGGCAGACTCGGTCTGGGGCCGGAGCAACGTGGGTCCGAAGACGATGGCGACGCTCTGAACTGACATCCTGTTCGAATCTTTGTGCTCAATCACCCTGAAGAAAGACGGAGACAGACAGCTGTTATAATCGGTTCTGGTTCTGGTGGGTCCTACTGGACCCGTACCAGTTTGTAGAACTTTCACTACCCCTGAGGTAGTGAACTCAGAGCGGTTCTCATGGATGATCTTCATCACTGATTTCATGAAACTGGACCAAAGCTTCACGTGTGACCCGACTGGTTCAGCTTCACTCTGGGTCCAGGTTTTAATCCAGAACAACTGTCTTTACTAGCAGTGAACTGGTTAAAGCCTAAGCCTCCCAAAACCACCAGACTGGGACCAGCTGGTAAATCCAGAACACTGACTTCTGTCCGGTCCTGGTTAATTACTAGCAGTAAGTCTGTCAGTTAGTCCTGGTTAACAGGGGGACTCACCTGCGCAGGTGTTTGAACAGCAGCTCCATGGTGTTGTGGTTTGGAAGAGGAAGAGACCGGACCAGGTCCTTCATGTAGGACACCCTCAGGTTGTAGTCTGGAACCTCTGCAGGGAAACAGACAGCTGCTGTCACACAGCCGCGGGTTAGCTTACTAACTAACCCATCAGACCCCCGTCACACGGCCGCGGGTTAGCTTTCACTAACTAACCCATCAGACCCCCACCACACGGCCGAGGGTTAGCTTACTAACTAGCCCATCAGACCCCCGTCACACGGCTGCGGGTTAGCTTTCACTAACTAACCCATCAGACCCCCACCACACGGCCGAGGGTTAGCTTACTAACTAACCCATCAGACCCCCCTCACATGGCCACTGTGCTCAAATGTGTTCTGCTATCTGGGAAACAAAATCAATCCATCCATCCATCCATCCATCCATCCATCCATTCATCCATCCATCCATCCATCCATCCATCCATCCATCCATCCATCCATCCATCCATCCATTCTTGGTTTGTGAAACTACAACGTGGTCATGGTCTCCAGCGGGTCTAGTGGGTTTAAACCCGGCTGACTTGACTCGAGCTGCGACAGACGCCGTGTGTTTATTGGAAGCAGAATCCCACTAACGGATGGCAGCGATGAACTTGTCGAAGCAGCTGAAGGGAAACAGCGGTTCTGGAAGCTCCCGGAAGAAAAGCTTGAGCGCTCCAGTGATGACGTGGATCTCCTCCCACGCCCCGTCCTCCAGGTCCAGTTGCTCCTCTGCAGGATGGACAACAGCAGAAGAAGAAAGACAAACCTGTCATCGCCGATCACAACTTTATACCTCGTCCCACCTCAAACTGGACCCGTCCCAGTCTTTTGTACCTCGTCCCACCTGAACCTGGACCTGTCCTGGTCTTTTGTACCTTGTCCCACCTAAACCTGGAACTGTCCTGGTCTTTTGTACCTCGTCCCACCTGAACCTGGAACTGTCCTGGTCTTTTATGCATCGTCCCACCTGAACCTGGACCCATCCCGGTCTTTTATGCATCGTCCCACCTGAACCTGGACCCATCCCGGTCTTTTATGCATCGTCCCACCTGAGCCTGGACCTGTCCTGGTCTTTTATGCATCGCCCCACCTGAACCTGAACCCGTCCCGGTCTTTTATACCTCGTCCTACCTGAACCTGGACCCGTCCCGGTCTTTTATGCATCGTCCCACCTGAGCCTGGACCTGTCCTGGTCTTTTATGTATCGTCCCACCTGAACCTGGACCCATCCCGGTCTTTTGTACCTCGTCCCCCCTGAAACTGGACCCGTCCCGGTCTTTTATGTATCGTCCCACCTGAAACTGGACCCGTCCCTGTCTTTTGTACCTCGTCCCACCTGAACCTGGACCTGTCCTGGTCTTTTATGCATCGCCCCACCTGAGCCTGAACCCGTCCCGGTCTTTCATACCTCGTCCCACCTGAACCTGGACCCGTCCCGGTCTTTTATGCATCGTCCCACCTGAGCCTGGACCCGTCCTGGTCTTTTATGCATCGCCCCACCTGAACCTGAACCCGTCCCGGTCTTTTATACCTCGTCCCACCTGAGCCTGAACCCGTCCCGGTCTTTTATACCTCGTCCCACCTGAACCTGGACCCGTCCCGGTCTTTTATGTATCGTCCCACCTGAACCTGAACCCGTCCCGGTCTTTTATACCTCGTCCCACCTGAACCTGGACCCGTCCCGGTCTTTTATACCTCGTCCCACCTGAACCTGGACTATCCAGACAGATAGTTACCGTGATCCGCTTTGTGTCGGAGTTTCTGGATCACCGCCAGGTTTCCGCTCACCCTGTAGATCCCATCGACATTCAGACCTGGACACAACCCGGAAGGAAGGAATAAACATGTGCTCCTCAGAGTCCAGAACCACAAACAGAACCAGAACCAGAAACACAGCCTGGATGAGTGGAGGTCCTGAGGTGGGTGATGGAGCTTTCTGGCTCCACCTGCTGGTCTGGTGCCGCATAGAGAACTAATGCTGGACTGTTGGTAGACGAACATCATGCCGACTCGTCTTCCAACACAGAAGCTTCCTGGTTTTTAAAACCGGATTGTAGTCTTGTTGGCTGGATTGTGGACTTCTTAACTGATGGAACCCAGAATGTGGTTCTCCCCAGTACGCCCCCACCCCCGGGAGAGATCTGAGTTGTGAACTTGTGAAATCACCTCTCCTCTCCACCGTCCGGATGCACTTCTCCGCAAACTTGGGGATGGTGGTGTTTTCTCTGTGGCACAGCGTGTCCAGGTGGCAGCCGAAGACGTTGTCTGGAAGATGGACACAAAACCATCGTGAAGACACAAAGTTGGATCTAGTTTTTCGTTCTAAAAGCCTTTACAAACCCGATACATGACCGAACCAATTAGATCCTGGGGAGCCGTCCTCACCTGGAGCCATCCTACCATGACCTCAGAGGCCCAGATCAGGGCCGGCTGGGGCCCACACTGGGACAAAGCCTCCCCCACCCCCCCGTGAGGACAGGTCTGCCGGGTTCTGCTGGGTTCCCTACCTCTGATGTACCCTCTCTCTTTAACGCTCTGCAGCGTCGGCCTGCGCTGGAGGAAACGTCGCAGTTTGCTACGAACTTGTCTGTGTTCCGATTCCAGGCCTGAAGAACTGCTGTGGGCCGCCTCGTCGTCTTCCTCACTGAGATTCTCCTGATCCTGGACTCACACAGATTCTCACTTTCAGATCACACCGCAGATCGTGTGTGTGTGTGTGTGTGAGTGTGTGTGTGTGTTACCAGCTGTCGGATGGTGTCCTGGATCGCTTTCAGCCAATCAGAGATGATGCTGTCTGTGTCGTTCTGGATCAGATACTCACAGCCCTGACGAGTCCTCAGCTGCACAACACACACCCAACAAAAGAAGTCATGTCACGCACACACAACACTGTAGCAATGATGCTGACGTCACCATGACAACAAACACGCTGTCAGAGGAAGGAGCATCAGACAGACATCGCATCGACAACAGAATGTCACCATGGTAACAGACAGGCGTCTACAGCAGAGCGTAACCATGGTGACGAAGGTTTTCTGTGTGTACCTCCAGAACGTTCTTCTTGGATGACTTGTCTTTGGAGGCCCTGCACACCGACCCTCCTCTCAGTTCCACCGTGTATTCTGGAACAATCTGGGAAGACCAGTGTCATCATCATCATCACTTCATGGCTATAATAATCTTCATCATCATTGCCATCTTTACTATTCACAAGGTCGTCATCATCATCATCCCTATTGGCCTCCTCCTTGTTAGACACTGTTAACTCGGGTACATTGGAATAAACTCGTCAGGCTGAAGGAAGTCTGGGCGTCGGCGAGCGCCTGCAGGTGGATCAGAGACGTCCCTTCTGACCCACCTGCAGTCAGTCGGGCCGGAGTCCCAGAGTCCTCTGTCCCTAGCCACGGGCGGTGTTTTCAGTTTTATTGTACAGAACAACATCATTTGGATGTTGTAGTTCAGGACCTACAACATCTCTTAGATGGAAGGTTGCTGGTTCAATGCCGAGCTGCCCTGGCTACAGGTCAGAGTCCACATTGTTCCGTCAGCCTCTTCTGGTGAATGAAACTGTGTACATGTAAACATCTACATGGCTTTATGTAGACACTATCTGGTTCTACCCTCCGGTCCCTCTACCAGCCCTCCAGCTTCCAGTCTAACTGCTTCTTCTTACAGCGTTCCCAGTCAGAGCAAATTTGGGATCTTTGTGGAAGGTAAGGATCCCATCATGGAGGACGGTCCAGGACTGAGTCCAGTTCTTCCTGTAAAACCAAACAACAGAAACCATCATGTCCAGCTCCATCTGAAGGAGACCACTCCTAAAACTGACCCGCCCAGGTTTTTACACCTGGCCTCAACCAGGAAGCTGGATTTCCTCCTACCCGGGTAACTTTGGGTTTAACTCGGGTTTTTCTGTCCTACAAAGCTGGTTAACTTCTTACCGGGTAAATCACCATGGTAACCAGGCTATGTTCTGGATCAGAGACCAATGAGTATAAAAGCTCCACCTCCTGACCAATCAGCTCTCTGCCAATTCTTAGACCAACCTGTCCAGGTAGGTGGTGGATGGTGAGAGGAGGCTTAGAGAGGAAGACTTTTCAGGGACAGATGGAGAAATGAAGCCTGGTCTGTGAAGAAGGTTTCTGTCCTGGTTCAGGACCTGGTCCGGTTCAGCTCCACCAGGGCTGGTCTGAGATAATCACGCTCACACATGCAAAACTGCAGAACCAGGAATTTACGGAACCACCGCTACACGTGTGGTCATGGCGAGGAATTAATATTCCAACACAAACGCTCACACGGGGGCGGAGCCTCTAAAGACCTGGGTGGAGAATATGAAGGAAAGGAAGGAACTGAGGAAGCTCCGCCCCAAACATCTGGGTCGTAATAATTAGTCATGTCCGTTTTTATCATCCCATCACCTAATATCCTTCAATCCCAGTTTCCACCTCACCAGAGCCAGCGTTCCCTCCTTGCTGTTACTACGGCAACAGTGCTGCCTCTGGTCTGGGTGATGTGTTTAATGGTCTGCTTCTCCACGGGGAAGTAGCTGCTCTGTAGGTGTTCTCTGTGATTGGTCAGACACTGCAAACCCCGCCTCTTTTATGTGAGCGCGCTCTGATCCAGACGGAAAACCCTGGATTGAAAACCAGCTTCGTAGAACCACTGATCAGGATCCTGAATGCCTGGGTAAGTCCACCAGGTTACAGAGATATCCCGGTATGTTAGTCCTGCTTCCTGGTTTAAGCCTCTGAGGTCACACCTGAGGTTTCTGGATCTCACCTGATCTTTTTGCCGTTATCCACCACCTTGGTCTTGTTGACGACGCCTGCTTTCTCCAGCGGGTGGCCCTGCTGACAGACATGCAAACACACACGTGAGTCCTCAGGTTTCCCTCTGAAATGCGCCTCCTCTGTAAACAACCCGAGAGCTTTCCATCAGTCGGATCCACCCTGGAAACACTTCCAGGAACTGATGAGCCAAGATCCCCTGAAGCCCGCTCAGCAGAACCAAGAGCAGTTTCAGGAGGGGAACCCAGAGATCCCAACTTTACATGCAAGGGTCTGGCGCTCGGGGGGTTAGGGTTCGATCCCCAGCTGATCTGAGACTGTATAGCTACCTGTCCAGGTGAAATGAATCAAGCATCAGCTGTTCTTAAACACCATGCTCAGAGTGAAGCTTGGTGTTAGTGGGCCACACAGACATGGTCCAGCCTGGTCCCCCTGAAGACCAGATGTTCTATAAGGTCCACATCAGTCCCAGTAAAGACCCAGAAGAGCCACAAGACAACCATATTAGGCCAAACTGATCTCAGAACCCCACCCCTGGTATAACTACAGAGACCCAGATGGGACAGAACCGCCCTGACAACCAAAAGAAGAGCCCAACCAGAAAACTGTTCATTCACATGATGACTGGTTATTGATCAGTGATCAGGGGGGTTAGTAGATGAAGAGGCTGAAACCTTTTGGGCAGAATCTTAAAGCCAAATATGGAAACGTTCAGGATGAAAAGTCCAACCTCAGAGACGGACCAATTCCCTCTCTGAGAGTCAGACCGATTCCTTCTCTGAGAGTTAGACCGATTCCTTCTCTGAGAGTTAGACCGATTCCTTCTCTGAGAGTCAGACCGATTCCTTCTCTGAGAGTTAGACCGATTCCTTCTCTGAGAGTTAGACCGATTCCCTCTCTGAGAGTCAGACCGATTCCTTCTCTGAGAGTCAGACCGATTCCCTCTCTGAGAGTCAGACCGATTCCTTCTCTGAGAGTCAGACCGATTCCTTCTCTAAGAGTCAGACCGAATCCCTCACAGAGAGTCGGACCGAATCCCTCACTGAGAGTCGGACCGAATCCTTCTCTAAAAGAGTCGGATGGATTCCCTCACAGAGAGTCGGACCGATTCCTTCTCTGAGAGTCGGACCGAATCCTTCTCTAAAAGAGTCGGATGGATTCCCTGACAGAGAGTCGGACTGAATCCTTCTCTGAGAGTCAGACCGATTCCTTCTCTAAGAGTCGGACCGAATCTCTCACTGAGAGTCAGACCGAATCCTTCTCTAAAAGAGTCGGATGGATTCCCTCACCGAGAGTCGGACTGAATCCTTCTCTGAGAGTCGGATCAATTCCCTTTCCAAGAGCTGGACTGATTCCTTCTCTGAGAATTGGAACTATTCCCTCTCCCCTTTCCTCAGACCCTCCAGCTGCAGTGTCCAGTAGACCCAGCAGGGAGCACAAAAATTTGTTGAACTGCCAAAAAATTTGCCTTTAGCGTTAGTCTGTGTGTTAGAACACAAGTTATAGCTGCTGTGTTGCCATGGAAACCCCACTACACCATCAGAACCTACATGCTGCCTGTGGGAGCCTGTGCTTTGATTGGACAGATTCCTCCTCAGTCTGAACCTATTAGAAAACTGGTGGAGGGAGAACAGGCGTTAATGAATGAATGAATAAATGAATCATTAAATGACTAAATGAATGAAAAAGTGAATGAACAAACGAATGAACGAATGATTTATTGAATGAATGAATGAATGATTGATTAAAAGAATGAATGAATGAATTATTACATTAATGAATTCATTATTAAATGAACGATCAAATGAACGAACGAACAAACGAACGAACGAATTAAATATTGAATGAACGAACAAATGAATGAATGAATGAATGAATTAGTGAATTAGTAAATGAATGAATGTATTATTTATTTATTGAATGAATGAATGAATGAATGAATGAATGAATAAAAGAATAAATGAATGAGTTATTGCATGAATGAAATCATTATTAAATTAACCAATGAATGAATGATCAAATGAACGAATGAACGAATGAACAAATGAATGAATTATTAAATGGATGAACGAACAAATGAATCAAAGAATTGTTAAATGAATGAACGAACGAAAGAGTGAATGAATGAGTTGGTCTGGCTGTGTGTGAAGATGAGCATGTACCTGTGGATCATCGGGGGACTGTCTCTTGCTGGTCCCATCCGTGATGTCGGAGCCGGTCCTTCTGTGGCCGGGACTGAAGGTCTGGAAGACAGAAGGACAGATGGAAGTCGCTCTCAGACCAGTTCTGGATGGTGTTCACCGGTTTCATCACCTGGTTGACACCCGGGTCGGTTTTACTCACGTCTTCAGCGACGCTGTGTCTCAGGATCCGGACCTGCGGCGCAGCTCCCTCCTCGGAAACTCCATTTCCCAGCAGCCTCTGCTGCAACAACCAACACACTGATGGATTAACGTGGAGCTCTCATGAACACTGACTGATAGGAATTGAGGACACATTTACACTGGAGCTGTTTGGACCCCTCATAACAAACAAATAGTCTGGTTCATTTCGAGCAGTGTGAACGCTCATTCACACTCTGGTTCGGACCAAAGAAGTGAATTCTGTTTGGTCCGAATCAAACCAAAGGAAGTGTTTCAGAATTCCCGCCCAATCAAACCAAGTCCCCCGGGCTGTCCTGAATAAGTAACTTTTATTTATACAGCACCTTCCACAGATGAAACCACAAAGTGCTTTACAACAGAATAAAAACACAATTAAACACCATAAAAACACATGGAAAACCTTCCTCTCCCTGAAAGCCTGCTTAAATAGAAAATCCTTCTTTTAAAGGAAGTGCCAGAGTCTAAACATGTTAACGAGAGGCGGTGGGTTTCAGTTTGGTTCCTGAAAGGATCAGTCCTCTTGGTCTTAAAGTCTGTGCGCAGGACTACCAATAACCTGTGATCTCAGAGATCGGGTTGGTTACTCAGGTCAGAGATGGAGGGAGGAGCCTGACCACGTAGAGTCCTTTATGAGCACCAGTACACCTGTTGGTACCAAATGTCCCACCGGTCTCCTTTCCAGCTACCTCCACATGATAAGCACCACTGGAAAGCTGAGGTTCTAGAGATGTGAAGGATGTGAACCATTCCTGGCTGCAATCCCTACTGTAGGTTCAGACCCGCTGCAAACGTTGAAGCCATCCTGCTGGCAGGTGATGCTCCGTTAACACCAGCAAGGCTGCAGTAAGCCAGCTGTTCCAACACACGTCTTTTATCCATGAAACGGGTTTTAGGGGATGACTGGAGGATTTTAAAATGACTGGAGGATTCTATACAGCCTGAAGACGGCTCAGCTCGGCTGTTACAGTCGTCTACACCAGTAGAATAAAAACTCCACGAAATATCTCTCAAACGCTGCTCCAGAGACGTTGCTGAGTCAAAAATGGCCCCTTTGTTCCCAAGACTTGGCTGGACAGACCAGCTTAGAGACATGATGCTGAAACCTGATGCAGGGACCAAAGGGAAACTCTAAACATTTCCTTTGGTTTGATGCTGGACACGTGGTTAGAGAGGACGCTTCATGGCGTTCATACTGATGCTGGGATGGATTACCTCCTGTTCCCTCCGCTGCTGGTCCAGGTCCTTCGGGTCCAGCTCTGCTCTGGGTGCCAGACCCACCTGAGGAAGAGACGGGGGTTAAACCTGGAGAAGGAGGAGTGTTCTGGACCAGCTGAGAGGTTTTGTACCGTAAAGACAGTGTCTTCTTCATGTGGGTCCATGGGGTAGTCTTCAGCTGGCAGCGGAGGCTTCAGGTGGTCAGAGAAACAGCTGCTGTTAGACTTAATTCGTTTCCATGGTTACCAACATGAAAGTTGTCAAGATTCAGCCTTAAAACACATAACTGAGTTCACATCAACATCCTCGAGTCGTTAACCTCCGACCACATCCCCAATTCCTGTTAACGTCATTAACTGATCTGAGACCAGATCTGGGACCTGGATCCTACCGGGCTGTTGTCGGGCCTCCTGGATCCGGGTGTAGATGGAGGGGACAGCTGGTCCGGCAGGGTCCAGGATGTGGCTCCTGTCTTGGGGTTGTGATAATAGATTCTTCCTGTGTCCTGATCCAGCAGCTGCTCCCAGACAGAGTCCTGACAGGGAGGACAGGGACCTCAGCGTGGGACAGGGACAGGAGCCATGTTAGTGAAGTGTGGTCTAGTACCTGAAGGGAGGCGGGGGAAGGCGGGCTGGGCAGGTCCAGGTCCCCAGGGCTGCGGGGGTCGGACCAGGTGGTCTGTCTGGTTGCAGGGTGGTAATAAAACAAGTTCCCGCTGTTCCTGTCGGTGTGGACCTGAACACAGAAGCTTCAGCTTTCATTTCCTATTTTACTAAATTAATACTTCGATATTTTTATGTTTCCATCTGAATCCTGCCAGAAGATCCACCTGATCTCACGTCACACCCGATGTCACATCACACCTGATGTCACATCATACCTGATGTCACATACCACCTGATGTCACACAACACCTGTTGTCACATCACACCCGATGTAACATGACACCCGATGTCACATCACACCCGATGTCACATAACACCCGATGTCACATCACACCCGATGTCACATAACACCCGATGTCACATCACACCTGATCTCACGTCACACCCGATGTCGCATAACACCTGATGTCACATAACACCTGATGTCACATAACACCTGATGACACATCACACCTGATGTCACATCACACCCGATGTCACATAACACCTGATGCCACATAACACCTGATGTCACATCACACCTGATGTCACATAACACCTGATGACACATCAGACCTGATCTCACGTCAGACCTGATGTCACATAACACCTGATGTCACACCACACCTGATGACACATCACACCTGATCTCATGTCACACCTGATGT
>JBAGKM010000024.1:30239412-30252953 GCA_037177155.1 Melanotaenia catherinae
TAGTAGTAGCAGTAGTAGCATTAGCAGTAGTAGTAGTAGTAGTAGTATCAGTAGTAGTAGTACCAGTAGTAGTAGTAGTAGTAGTAGCAGTAGCAGCAGCAGTAGTAGTAGTAGTAGTAGTAGTAGCAGTATCAGTAGTAGTAGTAGTAGTAGCAGTAGTAGTAGTAGTAGTAACAGTAGTAGTAGTAGCAGTATCAGTAGTAGTAGTAATAGTAGAAGTATTTGGTGTTTTAGCAGTAGCAGTAATAGTAGAAGTATTTGGTGTTTTAGCAGCAGTTTCCTGGAAGCAGCGGTACCAGCCCGGTGGGGAGGGGAAGCAGGACCAGAATGCTGCTAATTTTATAAACACAGCAGGTCTTTATAATAAAATATGTGATCTCAGAGATGGGGGCCCGAACCCTGGCACAACACTATGTCTAACAACACCCCTGGTCACCTAGAGTTCAGATGCAGGGGCAGAGCTGGGAGGGAATTAGTAGAAGAAGATATTTGGTAAAAAGGAAGGACTCAGATCAGATGGAAATAGACCCCAGACACAGGATCAGCAGCCCCAGAGCTAGCCACACCAGGATCCACCACCAGACAGCAGACCAGAACCGATCCCTCTACTAACACAACAGGAACCAGTCTTCCATCGCCACCAGACAGTAGACCAGAACCGATCCCCCTACTACCAGAACCATGAACCTTCTATGGAGCTTTTCCAACTGGTTGGTATTCCAGATCATTAATGTAAAGATGTTTAATTCTTGTCTCTCTGATGTGACCACAGTTGCCTCCACAGATGGAGAGAGGAACACAGTCATCTTACTGGATCACCCCCCTGATAAAGTCTGGACCCCCTGTTTGTAAAGTCTAGCTCCGCCCCTGTCCAAGTGATCTGCAGGATGCTCCGCTTGCTATCACTGGCTTCAGGTTTTAGTGGTCTAAATGTCCTCCTAGATCTCTGAGTAGCTGTTAGTTCAGCTCAGCGTCACTCTTCTCTGTGCGCGCTCAGACTGACGAGTACAACAGGTCAGGCAACGCACACACCTGGGAATGCTGTGCACACCAGGAGTTGTGAAGGAAACTGTGAGCTGAGGATCAATCAGTCTGATTGATGAGGATTGATTCTTTATTCAGCTCAGACATCTATCAGGAATGTCAGGACGGTCAGTGTCACCTTGTCCCTGGTTGCTCGGGAAACAACCTGAATGCACCGCATGTGTGTGTGTGTGAGTGTGTGTGTGGGCGCACGTGCCTCTGAAAAGAAATATCAGTTTCTGTAATGAGATTTATCGTCCCAGAAAACACAGGAGGACACACAAGGACAAGGTATGATGTCATCATGTAAGTGTCATCACAGCAACAGGGTGACCTCGTCTCCGAGTGGTCTCATTAACACACAACCAGGACACAAACACGGCTGCAGGAGTGTGTGTTACTGATTGACACACACAGGAAGCTATATGATTTAATTAATGTCTGAAAGCAGATCATGTGACCACACATCGCCTGACACATCAGAACAACCACACTGTTAACGATGTAAATATTAACATGCCATGGGGCCCGGTAGTGTCCCCAAGGAACAATAAGACCAGTTAAATCTGTGCCAGATCATACAGAAATTTTTAATTAAAACATACAGAATAAATCTTTGGTTGTTTCTTACTGATGTTGTCTTTGTCCCTCCTCATTCCACTGCTAAAGATGTAGGAAAAGCACACCTCCACCTGGACACTGAAAAACACACGGTTAGCATGTTAAAACATCTGTTAACATACTTAACACACCTAAACAGTCATTCTGTTAGCTGATAGCATGTTAAAACATCTGTTAGCATACTAAACACACCTAAACAGTCATTCTGTTAGCTGATAGCATGTTAAAACATCTGTTAGCATACTGAACACACCTAAACAGTCATTCTGTTAGCTGATAGCATGGTTAAGCATCTGTTAGCACTGAACACTCCTGAATAGCAATGGCAGCGGTTAGCATTGTTAGCATGTCACTAAAATAAAGTTAGCACGTCAAACACATTAAGTCAGTGTGTTAGCATGATAGCATCTTTAAGATGTAAATCTTACCAGAAGTCACAGTTATGTGGGTCAACAATATCTGGAGAAACTCTGAGTGTCTTGTTGAGATTGACAACCGGACGAGATCTGAGGAAACCATGAAAATGAAGACAACTTTTAATTTTCTAAATGACATGCCCCCCATCCATGGCTAATCCAGCGTCCATCTTTACCCTGTCTCTACTCTGAGATCTCTCTTGCCAGTAAAAGTCAGTCTGTCTCATCTCTTCTTCTCTCTCTCTCTCTTTCTTTCTATTCCTCTCTTCATCTCATAATGTATCTTTTGTGAATGTGACATGGTGAGTGTTCAAAACGGCCAGTGTGCTGCTAGCATGTTGCTAGCATGTGATGTGGCGCGTAAAGTGAAACTCAGCTGCAACGTCGGGCGACGTCTAAGAGGAAAACGTAGTGTAGTGGTTTCTGAGCCTCGAGATGCTGCTGGACAGCAATGGCTACAGAAATGACATGATAGATGTCACTGCCATCAAAGGAGTCAGAAACGCAGTCTTCAGGTCATAAAGTTACGTAAACTTTAAAGCACAAGTATCAAATTGTTCCTGAGTACAGGTAAGTACACCTAGTAATACCTGAGCAGAGCCACAGTATCGTCCAGAGAGCCGACCAGCAGGTCCGGATATTTGTTCCCATCAACATCGTGACCTGCAGACACTGCATATCCGAAGGTCCTGAACCTTGAAGAGATGCTGCTGCCCCGGATCACCTGTATGAAGGTGGGGGCGGGGGCACAGGTAAGTCTACTCACTGAAATCCAGGTGTTGCTGTAAGGCCCATGTGTAGTTTAAAACCATCATCCTGAGTACATTTCTGACCTGTGAGGACATTTCTACATTATGAAGACATTCTGTCCTGGAATATCCTGTCAGATGGTTCTGGTCTACCATTACAGGGTTCTGGTTTACCATTACAGGGTTCTGGTCTTGTTGGTAATTACAGGGTTCTGGTTCACCATTACAGGGTTCTAGTCTACATTACAGGGTTCTGGTTTACCATTACAGGGTTCTGGTCTACTATCACAGGGTTCTGGTCTACCATTACAGGGTTCTGGTCTACTATTACAGGGTTATGGTCGAACATTACAGGGCTCTGGTCTATCATTACAGGGTTCTGGTTTACCATCACAGGGTTCTGGTCTACTAATACAGGGTTCTGGTCGAACATTACAGGGTTCTGGTTGAACATTACAGGGTTCTGGCCTACATTACAGGGTTGTGGTCGAACATTACAGGGTTCTGGTCTACCATTACAGGGTTCTGGTCTACTATTACAGGGTTCTGGTTGAACATTACAGGGTTCTGGCCTACATTACAGGGTTCTGGTCTACCATTACAGGGTTCTGGTCTACTATTAAAGGGTTATGGTCGAACATTACAGGGCTCTGGTCTACCATTACAGGGTTCTGGTTTACCATCACAGGGTTCTGGTCTACTATTACAGGGTTCTGGTCGAACATTACAGGGTTCTGGTTTACCATTACAGGGTTCTGGTCTACATTACAGGGTTCTGGTCTACCATTACAGGGTTCTGGTCTACTATTACAGGGTTCTGGTCTACTATTACAGGGTTCTGGTCAAACATTACAGGGTTCTGGTCTGCAGTTACAGGGTTCTGGTCGAACATTACAGGCTTCTGGTCTACCATCACAGGGTTCTGGTCTTGTTTAGAGGCGAGAGGCATAGTCTCCATGGCAACATTAACTAGATGTGTGTGTGTTAAACCTGGCTCGGTTCTGTAGAGACCCCGTCCCTGCTCCCCATCCAGATCATCACACTTCCTGTCTCATGGAACGGAGCTCCCACCGCAAAGTCTGGAACACAGCGACACATCAGCCTTACTGATTACTGATCATACATCTTGACATCGTCCTCAGCGCCGTGTGGGGCTCTCACCATGGAAGCCATCTTGGTTGAGGTCTCCAGCAACAGTGACAGCCATCCCAAACGCTGATCCGGCTGGGCCTGTCAGCACCACACTCGGCCCGGAGTCAAACCTCCCCCCTGCATTCATGTAGACGTACACGGCTCCACCCGCCTCCTGCTGTCGATTGAAGTAAAAAGGAGCGCCCACCAGCAGGTCATTCCACCTGCAGGACAGGAAAGGTGGGAAGTATTAGCCTCAGGCTGTCTATGTTTCCGCAGGTCATATCGGACGTTTTCGGGAACCTCTGATGTTTCCTCACCCATCGTTGTTGAGGTCAGCGGTTGCCACGGCGTTACCGAAGTAAGAGCCCATCTGTTGACCCCGCAGAGTCTGCTTAGCGACCAGAACGCCGGACTGTTTGACCGCCAGCAGCACGGAGCCACGAGCGTCCTCCTTACTGTCTTTAGGAGCTCCTGTTCGCAAACACAGTCATCAATACAAAAATCAATACATGGATGATGAATCAGAAACTCAGAGGAAGCAGATGAACGTAGGGACATCACCTGCTACGATGGTCTCATCTTCCTCAGAGAGAAGACGAAGGTCCTGGGTGACTGAATATCCTGAAGAGACACAAGAAGCTTGAACTTGTTATCTTTGTGTGGCGTTTATCTTATTTACATCTGATCTCACCAAGAACTAGTCCTGGACCTGGTTCTGACCCAGTGGTGACCAGGGTCCTGTTCTAGACAGCTGGTGGAACTCTAGCTTTTCTGTTCCAGAAGGTCTGTCACCATGGAGACCGACTCCATGAAGTCAATCTCCTCCTGGCAGGTTCACCATAAAGAAACAAGTTTCTACCTGTCCCTCCACCTCAGCAGCTTTCAGACACGGGTTGCCATAGCAACACCATTCCAGACACTTGGAAGCTGAATTAATATATGATTAACGTAGCAAGAACATGTTTCAGACCTGGAAACGACACGCTATTCGTTTTACAGCTGCTCAGAGTCTGGACATGTACACCGCGACATGCCCTGGGCGTGTCCTTGGCGACACGCCTTGGACGTGTCCACAGCGGGTTGCGGTGGTCCACCACGGTTAGTTGTTGCTAAAGGTATTTATTATGGTAGTTGTTGCTAAAGGTATTTATTATGCTAGTTGTTGCTAAAGGTATATATTATGGTAGTTGTTGCTAAAGGTATTTATTATGCTAGTTGTTGCTAAAGGTATTTATTATGGTAGTTGTTGCTAAAGGTATTTATTATGCTAGTTGTTGCTAAAGGTATTTATTATGCTAGTTGTTGCTTAAAGTGTTTATTATGCTAGTTGTTGCCAAAGGTGTGAGCGGCACGAGGCTGTCCTGCTGCTGGGAGGATATCTGGAAGTTGATGGGAAATGCTACTCAGCATCAACCTGCCACACAGGGAAAGAAGCATCCAGATTTTCTTTGAGGCGGTGATAATGTTGATGCTGGACCCTTAAGTGTTGTTGGAAACATTATTCTCCCCGCAGTTTTGTAAACAAGTTTGTTCTAGTTGTAGACCACTATGAAAGTGGTGTAACCACTGGTTCTGACTAGACTCTGACTAGTTAGCCCAGTGTCTGACTAGACTCAGTTAGTTGAACCTCCTTCCTGAACAGGCCCATGGTTTTGATCTGGTTCTGATCTGCTTTGTCTAGGTTTCACACAGAATCTAAATGTGAGTACTGATCCAGGACAGAGACCTGTGTAGATGTTTCTACGCTGCCGGTTGGAGAAGGAAAACTTCTGGGTGTCAAACTCCACCTCAGGGTTCATCCAGGACACGTGCACGTTTCCTGCAACATGCACACCGCACATTAGAATAAAACTAAACGTTTCGGTCAGAAATCCAGATAGAATAGAATAGAACACCTTGCCACTCGTAGCTTCCAGGTGAGCCGACGATGACCTCGGTCTCGGTGATGAAAGCAGATATCCCCATGTTACACATGACCTCACCGGTGACATCACCCAAGTGACTGAATACACACACAGGTTAGGAGGCGGAGCTCCGGAAGAGCTCACAGACAGGTGTCATGTGACCTACCTGCAGGGTTGTTCAGGGTTCTGCCAGTGCATGTCATTGTCGTCATACTGCAGGTTGTTTCCACGGAGATAGCAACGACCAATCATGTGTCGGAGTTTGAGCGCTCCGTAGAGTTTGACGAAGCGATGACCACACGCCTGACAGACACCGAATACCGCTGGTTAACCGCACACCGTTAACCTAGTCATCAGCTGGTCACTTACTTACACAGTTAGCTGGTAAATTAGCTAGTGTTTTAGATAATTAACCACAGTTATTAAGTTAATTAACTACAGTTAGCCAATTAATTACCCATAGTTAACCAGTTAATTAGTTAGTCATACAATGAGTTAGTTACAGTTATATAGTTAACTGGTTAATAAGCTACAGTTAACCAGTTAACTAGTCACAGATAACTAGCTAAACAGCTACAGTGACTAGCTACAGTTAACCAGTTAGTCAGATATCAGTTCTTATTAGTCACTGATATTTTAGATAATGTTAAAGAGGTAAACTGATTCATTTAGTAAATTAGTTAAATAAGTTTGTCAACCAGTTGAATAAGAAGTTATATTAGTTACAGTTAATCAGCTAGTTACGATTTGGACAAGTTGTCCGTTATCCAGTTAGTTTGAAGTGGTTTGATATTATAACCAAACAGATCCGGTCTAGTTTAGGTCAGACTAACCAACTTCTTAACAAAGAGTTCTTAGTTATGTAAATACTAACAAAGCTGCAATTCAATCATCCAATAAGAACGCAGACTCACCAGGACCCGCCCCCCAGGCTGACCCTGACTGGCTACTGAGACGCCCAGCCACATGTCCTCCACCAGGTCTTCAGAGAGATTCAGGTCTGAAACGGCATGGGGGACAGGTGAGGGCAGGCTCCGCCCACTGAAACCAGATAGATGTCTACAGATAGAACTGTTTCATTTACAGACTGAATAACTGTGCTAACATACTAACTAACTAGTTATCAGTGACTAGTCAGTTAGCTCCTGGTCTGTTTACAGACAGAATCCTTCATCAGGCAGCTGCTACCTTTATGGCTCAGACTTTATTTATAGGTGATTTGCTGGAAGTCTGATTGGCTGTTACCATGGTTACTGTTGATAATGGCCCACTCAGGACGGAGCTTTGTCATATCTGAGCCATAAACAAACAGCAGCTGTCCTAGCTCACTGAAGAATGGACATCCCATAATGCAGCAGGGTGCTGATAAGATCAGAGGCTGTGGGCAGCTGCGCCATTAGCTGTTGATCATCAGTCAGCTGCTGATCAATTACCTGATTGGCTAAAAGTCCCAGAGCAGATAAACATCCCACCATCAGCTTCAGTAAGCTCTCTCACTGTGATTGGCTGACAAACATGGGCCATCACTTATCCACCAGTCAGAGACTTTTCTCTACAAAACAGTAATTCATTATGCAGATGCTCTTTGATTGGCTGGTGAGACATTAAACATTACCATCACTATGGCAACCATAACACTTAGAAATCAATACAATGGAAATGAAATTAATAAAATGGAACATCAGGTGTGACTCACCTGGATCTATGAGTGTCATCCTTCTGCAGTCTGATTGGTCAGCAGTGATCAGGCAACTGTACACTCCTCCTGTCCGATTGGCTGGGACTTCAGGCTCTGCCTTCTCTCTGGGAGCTCCGACCAATAGCCTGTCAGGATGGCAGTTGTGAGGTGTTACCTTCAGGTCAAGGTGTTCATCCTGGAGATTCTTAGGACCTTGGAATGTACCTGGAATCCCCTGGGGGTCCTTGAAGGGTTTTTATTTTTCTGTTGTTTTTATGTGCAGTATAAATCACAAGGAAGGACACAGAGATACCCTGGGACAGATCGATGAGAGAGCGAGACCGGAGGAGAGATGGAGAACAGACGGAGGACAGATGGAGGATAGACAGATGATAGATGGAGGACGGACAGGTGATGAATAGAGGACAGATGAAAGGCATATGGATGACAGATGGAGGACAGACAGAGGAGAGATGGATGATAGATGGAGGGCAGACGGAAGACAGATGGAGGAGAGATGGAGAACAGACGGAGGACAGATGGAGGATTGATGGAGGAGAGAGGGATGATAGATGGAGGACAGACAGAAGACAGATGGAGGACAGATGGAGAACAGACGGAGGACAGATGAAGGATAGATGGAGGACAAACAGATGATAGATGGAGGATAGATGGAGGACAGATGGAGGATAGCTGGAGAACAGGCAGATGATAGATGGACAATAGATGGATGATAGATGGAGGACAGATGTAGGACAGACAGATCAAAGATGGAGGACAGATGGAGGATAGATGGAGGAAAAATGGAGGACTGGGAGATGACAGCTGGAGGACGGATGGAGGATAGTTGGAGGACAGATGTAGGATAGATGGATGATAGATGGAGGATAAACGGAGGATAGATGGAGAATAGATGAATGCTAGATGGAGGACATATAGAGGATAGATTATAGGACAGACTGGGGATGGATGGAGGACAAATGGAGGAAAGACGGATGATAGCTGGAGGACGGATGGAGGATAGATGGATGACAGATGTAGGATAGATGGATGATTGACGGATGATCGATGGAGGACAGAAAGACGATAGATGGAGGACAGATGGATGACAGACGGAGGACAGATAGCAGATAGAAGCAGGTAGAACCAGGAAGCATGTAGCAGGTAGAAGCAGGTAGAACCAGGAAGCAGGTAGCAGGTAGAACCAGGTAGAACCAGGAAGCAGGTAGAAGCAGGTAGCAGGTAGAACCAGGAAGCAGGTAGAAGCAGGTAGCAGGTAGAACCAGGAAGCAGGTAGCAGGTAGACCCAGGTAGAACCAGGAAGCAGGTAGAACCAGGTAGCAGGTAGAACCAGGAAGCAGGTAGCAGGTAGAACCAGGTAGAACCAGGAAGCAGGTAGAACCAGGAAGCAGGTAGAAGCAGGTAGCAGGTAGAACCAGGAAGCAGGTAGCAGGTAGAACCAGGTAGAACCAGGAAGCAGGTAGACGCAGGTAGCAGGTAGAACCAGGAAGCAGGTAGCAGATAGAAGCAGGTAGAACCAGGAAGCAGGTAGTAGATAGAATCAGGTAGAAGCAGGAAGAAGCAGGTAGAAGTAGGAAGCAGGTAGAACCAGGAAGCAGGTAGAACCAGGAAGCAGGTAGCAGATAGAAGCAGGTAGAACCAGGAAGCAGGCAGCAGGTAGAAGCAGGTTGAACCAAGAAGCAGGTAGAACCAGGTAGCAGATAGAACCAGGTGGCAGATAGAACCAGGAAGCAGGCAGAAGCAGGTAGAAGCAGGTAGAAGCAGGTAGAACCATGAACTAGGTCGCAGGTAGAAGCAGGTAGAACCAGGAAGCAGGTAGAACCAGGTAGAAGCAGGTAGAACCAAGAAGCAGGTAGAACCAGGTAGAAGCAGGTAGAACCAGGAAGCAGGTAGCAGGTAGAAGCAGGTAGAACCAGGAAGCAGGTAGCAGGTAGAAGCAGATACAACCAGGAAGCAGGTAGCAGACTGAATCAGGTAGAAGCAGGTAGAAGCAGGAAGCAGGTAGAACCAGGAAGCAGGTAGCAGGTAGAAGCAGGTAGCAGATAGAATCAGGTAGAAGCAGGAAGCAGGTAGCAGGTAGAAGCAGGTAGAACCATGAACCAGGTCGCAGGTAGAACCAGGTAGAACTAAGAAACAGGAAGCAGGTAGCAGGCAGAAGCAGGTAGAACCAGGAAGCAGGTAGAAGCAGGTAGAACCAGGAAGCAGGTAGAAGCAGTTAGAAGCAGGTAGAAGCAGGAAGCAGGTAGAACCAGGTAGAACCAGGAAGCAGGTAGAAGCAGGTAGAAGCAGGTAGCAGGATTCTCCTGTTGGTAGTTTGTTCCACCAGGTTTCTGTCGGGTTTTATCAGGAATACATGAACATGCGGATGGATGTGGAATTCTGTTAAAGGAACATATTTTATCATAGTTTTAAAAAGTAAAGGAGTTACTTTTCCCAGTAATTAGTTACTTTTATAACCCTGTATCTTGTTACTAGTTCTGGTACTTTCTGCAGGAAGTAACTAGTACCTTTTTAAAGTAGCGTGCCAACGCTGCAGATGACCGTGCATCCTTCCAGCCTCTGGGGCTAACTCCACATCGCACCGCAGACGTTCACATCCACATGAAACTTCTCCAAGAACTCAAAAGAACCCCTTAACTTACAAACTGAAGCTCTGTCCATCTTTATTTCTGAGAGACTCTGCCTCTCTGAGGTGCTCTTCATGTTCCTCCAGCTGGTTCTGATTTAAACGTCCTGAGGTAGGAAATGCCGGCGGACCCTCAGAACATCCAGAGACCCGTCCACTTCCCTGCTGCCTCTCAGAGGTTATCTGAAACTCCTTGACGGACCACAGACCGCCCTCCCAGGTCTGTAAAGCTGAATCTGATAAATTAATGAATGTGTCTCATCTCAGCCAATCACGGTGGGTCAGATGTAAGCTGGGAGGGGCTCTGGACCAATCACTGACTTGCTGACACCCCTGCCCCTCCCTCCCTGGGGAAACATCAATGTGCGTGTTCCACTGAGAGCCAATCTAATTAGAGGGAATAAGGAGGTGGTTGCCATGGCAACCGTGGAGACAGCTGAGTGACCTCTAGTTGATCCAGAATCTGTGGTGTTTCCTCACCCTCCTGGGGCAGAGCGGAGTCCGTCCATACCATGTGATGGTTGTCCTGAAGAGCAAGTTGTGGTTTCAGGAGAGAACGTTGAACCTCTGATCCGGAACCTTAGACATCGTACCGGGTCAGTCGGGGGGGTTCTGCTGGTCCGTACCATGTGACCCGTCAGCAGCAGCTGCTCTGATAAGCCAGTGTGATAAACTCCAGCTCCCATTTATTCATCCTGTCCTCCTTTAGGTCATACAAAAACCACTGAAGCTCCTCTAACCTGACCCAGAACCTGGTCTACGACGCAGTAATCCATGTCTCTGGGACCAGTATTTCTGTCTTCAACCCTGAGAGGCCCCTGAGAGGCCCCCTGCTGTATCAAACTCTTTATTAAAGCCTGAGGGGATCCACCTGACTGGGGGATTCCTGGTGTGTATCAGGGTTTATACTCATTATTACAGCACACAGAACAGGATCTGATACCCAGAACCAGAACCAGTATCTGGACAGTAAAACCACTGATTGTAGACTGGCAGAATAATACGGGAAATTTCACAGTCCTGTCCGACCAGAACTGCTTCCTTCCTGGTTGATGGAGGTTTTCCTTCCTGGTCCTGGTTCTGATGGAGGTTTTCATTCCTGGTCCTGGTTCTGATGGAGGTTTCCTTCCCGGTTCTGGTTCTGATGGATGTTTTCCATCCCGGTCCTGGTTCTGATGGAGGTTTTCCATCCCGGTCCTGGTTCTGATGGAGGTTTTCATTTCGGTTATAGTTCTGATGGAGGTTTTCCATCCTGGTCCTGGTTCTGATGGAGGTTTTCCATCCCGGTCCTGGTTCTGATGGAGGTTTTCCTTCCCGGTCCTGGTTCTGATGGAGGTTTTCCATCCCGGTACTGGTTCTGATGGAGGTTTTCATTCCCGTTTGTGGTTCTGATGGAGGTTTTCCTTCCCAGTCCTGGTTCTGATGGAGGTTTTCCTTCCCGGTCCTGGTTCTGATGGAGGTTTTCCTTCCCGGTCCTGGTTCTGATGGAGGTTTTCCTCTTCAGTGGAAACACCACCTGCAGGCCGATGGCCGTCAGCCAATCAGAGAGCAGCTGATGGTCGTTCTGAGAAGGAAGTTCTGGTTTCAGGAGAGAACGCTGAACCTCTGATCCGGAACATGAGACATCGGACCGGGTCAATCATTAATGGGACACACCTCAAAGCTCATACAGAGCAGGACTACTGAAGTTCCGGGTCTCACGGAGACGTCTCAGAGGAGGAATACCCTAACTCACGAATAGAAGCCTTTCACAGTAAACAGGTAAACAAACCATGACAACACAATAATAACAAAGGACATGCCCCGCTTAGTCCTGAATGGACCAATCAATTCACAGCACAAAGAAGTCAGAGGACAGGTGGACTTGGGGGACAGGTGGACAGAGACATGGACTTACAGGTAGGTCCCGGTCTTCAGGTCCTGGTGCAGGGCCAGGGACAGTCCAAACAGACTCCCATCCTCTCCCGTCTTCAGCAGCGGGAACTCTGTGTCCACGTTGAATGCCACACACACGTTGGCACACACACTCAGCAGCAGGCACACACCCGTCGCCATGGAGACACACCTGCAAGGACAACAGGTGTGCTTTTGTAAAGACCAAAAGAAAGAAACAAACGTCTGATGGGTCATGTAACCTTCTGCAAGCTGATTGGCTGCTGGTCTGAACAAATGATGATTCTACTGAGTTTACCTGCAGGTGGGCGGAGCTTGTTTGTTTCACCTGTTGGTAAATAGAACATTTACTGTGTTGGTAAAGACCATTAACCAGTAATTCCTCCGTGTAGTACTACTGTAGTACTAGTACTACTCAGAGCTCCAGACATCAGCTGGCTAACCGAAATGGACTGACCTGTTTGTTTGTTGATCAGCTGAGAGCTGCCGCTGGTTCGACTCCCACCCCGTCCGGCTCCTCGTCCGTCTGCTGTCCGCCGCTTCTGCACGCGCTCAGATGTTCCTCTCTCTCTGTCTCAGCTTTCTCACCCCTCCCTCCTCTCTCTCTCTTATTTTCTCTCTCATTCTTCAGCTCGCTCGCCCTCAGATGAAATCATGTCTCTCCCACACACACAGACACACACACACACACACACAGACAGAGAGAGAGAGAGAGAGACTGGTATTTGTATTATTATGAGGACCTAATTAAATGTCTTCAGATGGATAGAAATACTGCAACACACACATACACGCAGGTCATGTGGGCGAGCGAGGGCACCTTAACTGTCTCTCTCACCTCACACCCTCCTCTGATTGGTGGGTGAAAGTAAGTGTTTTACTGACATTGTGAGGTCTGAGTGTATTTCCTGTCTTTGCCAGCACTTCCCGTCTTTCTTTTTTTCTTCTTTTCTGTCTGAGTTAATCTGTGGTAGCACACACACACACACACACACACACACACACACACACACACACACACACATGCACTCAGACACACACAGTGTTGGACTCGAGGACTTCAGTCGCCTTACTGACATGATTAAAGGCAATAATGGACTTCACCATAAGCTCAAGGTCTTCTCCAGGTGGACGTCTTGTCTCCAGGTGGACATGTTATCTCCAGGTGGACGTCTTGTCTTCAGGTGGACGTTTTGTCTCCAGGTAGACTTGTTGTCTCCAGGTGGACGTCTTGTCTCCAGGTGGACGTGTTATCTCCAGGTGGACATCTCGTCTCCAGGCAGACATGTTATCTCCAGGTGGACGTCTTGTCTTCAGGTGGACGTTTTGTCTCCAGGTAGACATGTTATCTCCAGGTGGACGTCTTGTCTCCAGGTAGACATGTTATCTCCAGTTGGATGTCTTGTCTTCAGGTGGACGTTTTGTCTCCAGGTAGACATGTTATCTCCAGGTGGACGTCTTGTCTCCAGGTAGACA
>JBAGKM010000024.1:30451473-30465529 GCA_037177155.1 Melanotaenia catherinae
CAGCCCTTGTGGTTGTGACGATAAACTTTATTTTACAAGCAGAGGGTACAACACATGCCATTATATTGTTGTCCAGACACACAAAAGGAAAAAACAAAAAACAGGAAACATTTTGCGCTGTCATATCTCATTACAGGGCTTTTCCCTTCCTACTTGAATGGGCTGAACCTGAAAATATAAGACAATATAAGCTACCATACAGAAACAACATGAACTGGGTTGGTACAGGTACAGCAAAAATATGATGATCAAAGCAACAATAACAGCTTTAATTGTTAAATATCCACATATTAGATAAACAAATTCATCAACAACTCCAGATTTATCATACATTATGATGTTGGGTTCTTCTGAATCAAGTGTTCATTCTCACTGGCTCTGCAGCTCTTTCCTTTTTGTCTTTCTTTCCCCCATCGTTGCAGAGGGAAATAAGGCAGATTGATGACTTTAGCCACAAATGGAATGCAAATGGCCTCTGAAATTATATTAAAGCCTTGACGAGTGTGAGTGATGCCAAAAACAAGAGCTTGATTTGGGTGTCACAGTGTCACCTTCAGGTCCTTTTCCTGCTTCCATATTAATGAGGATAGATGTATATATGGAATGACAGGGCGGGTAGGGGTGCTGGAAGGAGAGAACAAAAAGAACGGAGCTGAGAAAAGAGAGGAAGTCAATGGTGACTGATTGATAAAGAAAACAAAAAAGGAGAGATGGTGTGAGGAAAGACAGGAGCAGCAGAGGTCCAACATGTCACGTTAATAAGTGAAAGTGGAGCTCAGGGGGAAAAAAAAGAAGAATAAATTGCTCTGCTGTTTCCATTCAGGACTGACTTCATTAGCTCATATTCGCTTCCTTACCCTTTACCGTACTGCAGCCTGGAACTGACAGCTTTTTCCCAAACCGTTTCTCTGCCTAGAGAGACGAAACCCAGCAGAGCTTGAGATGAAATCAGAGAGGAATGGAGGGCAAAAGGAGGTGCCTAATTTAGGTCAAGGATGACAAAACCTTTTGAGCACTGAGTTTGGAGTGGAAGCAGGACCTGGATTATAGTTTGAGAGCTTTGTCTGGTGTCCCATCTGCCTTGAATCATCTTACACTGAGCTGCTGAGGCGGCAGTGAATCACTGCATCTCAGTTCATTTGACTCACAAATCAAAGCAGGGAGACTTTGTTTACCTAAACTGTGATGCTCGGCCCTCTAAAAGTAATGTGCGGGCTCTGCTGGATGCACAGGACAAATTACACAATATTAACTACAACACGGCCATTTTTCATAGAAAGCTAAAGTCAAAGTTTGAACTTGCGTAGGTTACAATCAGCAAATATAAACCATAATAATGCAGTTTGATCTCTGGCCTTATCTTAGAAGAGTTTTTAAACAACTCAAAACCAAAATACACACAAAATCACTAAATTAGGACTCATGGGAGGTGGAACTGGTGGAGTCTCCTCTCCCCTCTTTCTCGCTCTCCCATGCCGCTGGGGGCTGCTTCGGGGTGGCTGGGGGAACTGGGCCTTGGATCTGACCGGAAATATGTGTGTGCAACCTGGGCTCTTTGGTCTCCTGGGGTGGTGGCATGGACTGCTGGGGATTAATGGGCGTCCGCGGCGCTGCTACCTTGGACTCTTGGCCAGGCTGGGCCGATGCCCTTCTGCGCTCCAGCGGTCCTTGAGAAGTGGGGGCGTCTACAGCAGCCAGCTGAAGAGTTGGTCGCCCGGGAAAGAGATCTTTCATCTGGTTGTGCCCCTCCCTACACCCCTCTCCTCGTGGGGCAGGCGGAGATAATGGGTTTGGCTGAGGGGTCCCCAGTTATGGGATCCCTTGGTGGACCCCTGGCACTGCCTAACACCCTAAATTTTAATTACAACTTAGACACCAATATACATTTAGGGCCTTGTGGGGATGGGCACACGGGCTGTGGGTCGGCGGACAGGAGACACAGAGGTGGCGCCCTTGTGTCCTGGGATGTGCTTGAGGCCTCGTGGGAGGCCTGTGTGGGGTGCTGCTGGGAGTTTGCCCTTGGGACGGTCCTAGGTGCGGCATCGGGGGGCTAGTGAGACCCCTAGGAGATGTGGGTAGGTGTGTGAATGTGGAGAGTGTCAGGTCTGGCCTGAACTACCCCTGGTGGTGGTGGTGGTGAGGGGGTGGATGGGTTTTTGGGTGAGTGAGTGGATAAGGGTTGGGGCAGAGAGGGGTTTTGGGGCAGTAAAGGAGGGGGTGGGGCTAGCAGTTGTTAGGGCTGGCAGGGAGGGGGAATTAATGTATGGTAAATATTTATTGTCCAAAATTGATCGTAACATTTATACTGGGGCACGTGCCCCAATAAATGGGGTCTGGCGACAACCCAGGTACCAGCCCTGGTAAGGGTCATCCAGTCCCTGTACAACTGGTTTCAGAGCTTGGTCCGCATTGCTGCCAGTAATACGTTTCCAGTGCGGGTTGAACTCCATCACGGCTGCCCTTTGTCCCAGATTCTCGTCATACCTTTTATGGGCAGAATTTCTAGGAGAAGCTGAGGTGTTTGAGGGGATGTAGATTGGTGGCTTCGGGATTGGGTCTCTGCTTTTTGCAGATGACGTGGTTCAGCACCTGCAGACCATGGTCCTGGCTGAAAAAAGAATGGAGTGTCTTCTCCGGAATGCAGTCCTAACCCTAACCCTGTTCCTTTCACTGGTTGTGTGTTTGCTCCTCTGAATGTGGAGGAGTAACAATTCTACTCTGGGCCCCTCCTGGATGCTTCTCACCCTTTTTCTAAGGGAGAACCTGACCACCCTGTGGAGGGCTGTTATTTCAGTTGCTCGTTCTTTTGGTCACTACCCACAGTTCATGGTAGGTGAGGATAGGAACAGAGATTAACCAACAAATTGAGAACTGCGCCTTTTGGCTCAGCTGCTTCTTCACCACGACAGACTGATGTAGAGTCTTCATCACTGCAGACGCCGCACTGATCCACCTGTAGAGCCTTTCTTCCCTCACTCATGAAAAAGAACCCAAGATACTTGAACTCCTCCATTAGGGCAGGGTTAGGGTTTAAGAGAACCAGGAGAAGAAGAGGAACAGGAAGAAGATGACGCAGAACTGCCAAATAAAAAGCACCTGAATAAGAAGATGCAGACGAAGAAGAACGTAAGAGCTACAACATTCACATTTACAGACACAACTGTTGACAGGGCTGGAGGAATTGGCAGAGAGGCTGTGTGAGTGTCTCCAAAACTACAGCTGTATTTATGATATCACGTCGCAAGGGCACATAAACCATCGACCCACAGCAACGATTTACCCCAGTGATGACATGCTGAGTTTCTCATATAACACGTTGTTTGGTAAACCAGCTGGACACTTGCTATACTGTTAACCAATTGCTCATGGTTCCACACAGGAAGTTGTGGAGAGTTATGCAGGCCTTTGTGATGTCCTCAGCTGTTTCAATAGAGCCCATGGCCCTTTCAAAGAGTCTCCGTCTCACTGCAAGAATCCCGAATGCATTCTCAATAACTCGCCTGGCCCTCGCATTCCGGTCCGGTGATCATCAGAGAGCAGTGAGCCTTTTAAGACAAAAATCAAATTGTAGACAAGACATTAGTTGATTCATAACTAACAGACAGACAGATATGATTCTTTTATTTATCCCAAAGCTGGGAAATTAGAGGCAGTAGCAGCACGAATTGGCGTAAACAATGACTCAGATTTACAAACATCCATATCGATATACCAGAAAGAAAAGTTAGTGGTTACGAATAATGCAGGACACTTCAATATTTTCAGTGACCTAAAAGTTTAGAAGGACCCTAATTGTTTAATTTGATTGATATTAATATTTTTCTTACCTGGATATGGACAGATCAGGTTGACCTTCTGTGGGAATTGTTCATCACCCATGAAAACTGGTGGAGTGATGACATCAGAACTGCACAGAGGAGCAGAAGGTGGAAGGGTAAACTTTCCCTGGATGAGCTGTAATCCAAAGTGGGATCTGGCAAAAACTCCAGCATCACAGGAGGACGTTGGAACATCCATATGCTCCAGCCTTGACCAAGGTGAACCTACTTTGCATCACAGACTCCCATTGGAACGAAGCTGAAGTAGCCTTTGTAGTTATGAAAACTTCTTCCACTGTTGGCTGGTGCTCTCACCCCTACATGTTTACCATCGATGGACCCACACAGTTGGGATAATTCCACTATTCCCAAAACTTTTTTCTGATTCTCTCCCTCTGGGAAAGCCACAAAGTTGTCCTTAAGCTCAGTCCAAATAGCACGGCATACTTCTCTGATAATGCAACAAACAGTTGCAGAACCCAGCTTATAGCTTGCTGCTAAAGTTGCTTGCCAATTCACGATGCAAGATATCATCACAGCAAGTTGTTCTGCCTCAGTCACGGGAAGCAGAGTGTGAGTTTCGACGTTAGATGAGAGAGGGAAACACAATGAAGCAAGTCACTGAAGGCCCCAAAGGGCATCCGAAAATATTGGAAGTGCCGTTCTTGCATTGGTAAGAAGAGCGAGACGAATTCGGCATCTACACCATGTTTGCTTTTGTCTAAAACTGCTTCTTCTTCTTTTTCCGTTTTTGGACAGCTGTAAACAACTTTATGGCAGCACATTACCGCTACCGGGGTCAAAACATGGAAATGAATTCTGAACTCTGCACCGCCCACTTGTGGATGAACTGACTTATTACCCATGGAAACATAAAAGATGCATAGAAGTATGAGGGCAGCGACGTATGACAAAACTGTCTTCCGCGTCGATCATAAATGGGCCTTTAGACTACTAGCCTGCAACCTGACCCCAGATAAGAGGTAGGGAGGATGGGTGGATGGATGGATGTTCTTGAGGTCTCCATCCAGTAAAGAGGATCATGATGCTGCATCACCAATGTGTTGACACTCACTGGCCAGTTACATGATGTTTTTTAATTAATTATTTGGAATTAAATAATTCTGAAATAAACAAAACGTTAAAAGTAGCAAACCATATACAAAGAACCACCAAGTAAAACATCTCGAATGAAACAAACAAATGGGTGCCCTTAACTTGGTGTGATAACTTACTAGCAAGTCCCATAAAACTAAATGCGAACAAAAGCAAACACATGACCTAACTAGCCCAACACAAACACCCAAACTTTAACGCAAAATAAACAAAAGGACAGAACACACACCAACGTTCCCCATGGGGAACACAGAGGCAAGCCAAACTTACATGGACTATTTCACCATCCCCGACTAGGGACAACAAACCAGCAGGATCCATCCTGCTACACGCACTCAACTAGTCCGACAAACAAAAGGCTACCAATTAGCACAGCTGACACCCAGTAAACCACGCTACCAATTTTCTGCCACAACTCGGAAGGAGGCCACCTGTGCTAACCAGCCACAATCCTACTATACGCACACAGTGACTAAGCGAAGGGAAGCAGCCTGTGCCAATCCAGCACCCCCCCCCGAATGGCTTCAGCTGCAGCCTTTTCAGCCTCAGCCTCTAACAAGCTGCAGCCTGATTGGTCCATAGTAAACCCAATCAGAGGGGCAGGACGGAGGTGTGCCGGCTCCAGCCACTCCAGACAGAGCCTCCAGAACTGGCAATCGGCGGCAGAATGAGCCGCAGCTGGCAGCAATAAGCGGTGGCCGTAACAAGATCGTCCACCTTGTTTGACAAGGACTGCACATTTGCCAAATAGATAGACGGCAGTGGGATCTTCGAGAGGCGGCTGCGCAGTTTAACAAGCAGTCCTCCTCGCTTTCCCCTTTATCGGCGTCTCCGACGCTGGTAGCATGCAGCGTCCTCAGGCCGGCGGCAAACATGGCCAGCGGCAGACACGGCAGTAACTCCGCACAGTCCCGTCCCTGTGCTCTCGGCCTCCGTGGCTCGACTCCTGGCCTCCATTGCCTCGAGTGGGGCACACATTAAAGTCATTGCACTTTTGCTATGATCCAACTTTAGGGGTATGTTGAAAGGCGTGACAAAAGAAGCATTGGCCAGGTTTTAAAAGGAAAACAGGTACATTTATTGTTGTAACCGTAACGGGAAGAACACGGTCAGCTGGCGACAATTAACAAATGCTGGGGTTAGCAAAGCTGCTCAAACAAATGAACAGAACAAAACCACTCTAACTTAAATCAAACCCAGCCAGTTGAAAACAAAATCAAGGTTACCTATTATACATGAAAACAAACTGGCTTACTAAGCTAATAACAGTGAGGAAGCAGCTCCAATAAACTAAAAAAAAATACTTGCAATGGACATATCTAGCCCAGAATATGCTAGTTTTAACAATAACTAAACTAAACTCTTTCCTCAATCAAAACGATGTACAAAAACAACAGAAAGCTAAGCCAAAAGGGCTTGGAGTATATATATATATCCAAGGGTATCAAAACAATTAGTCTGTAATCCAAATCAAATAATCCAAAAACGAACACAGGCCTACAGCCTAGCTACACAAAACTAGCCACCACGAATCACCCATTTACAGACACAGATTAACTAATACACCAACACCGCAATTCCAAAGGCCGGGAGCAGACTGCCTGTGTCAACAGTTGCTCTCTGAATGAACTGGGACTTCAGGCTTTATTCCCTGGAGAGAGCCTTCTGGAGCTGTGATTGGACCAACAGCATCCAATAGGAAGGGAGAAGGCGGCAGTGTGTCCAGTCCAACCAATCTGACGCAGGCACCAAGAGTGGAGATTTGTACCAAGGATTGGAGTCAGGTGGCGGTAATAATCAGCTGGCGTAACACTCCCCCCTAAAGTTTCAAAACCGTAGCTAGGTTTTTGTAAACAAAAACTAGACAAGGGGTAAGTGAGGTTACATAATCCTAGAAAGGGCATCGCCACATAAATTTTCAGACCCTTTCTTGTGGCGGATGTCCAATTTGTAGTCCTGGATCTGCAGAGCCCACCACATGAGAAGCTGGTTCTTATTGTACATGCGGCTAAGGAAAACGAGAGCATTATGATCCGTATAAACCACGATCGGGGCTGCTGCCGCATCAAGGTACACTTCAAAGCGCTGAAGAGCCATTAATAACGCAAGGGTTTCCTGTTCAATAGTAGAATACTTTACCTGATATTTGTTAAACTTCCGGGAGAAATAACAAATAGGATGATCAACTCCCTGAGCATCTTCTTGTAACAGAACAGCACCTGCCCCCACAGCACTAGCATCAACTTCTAACTTGAAGGGTCTGGCTAAATCAGGTGCAGTCAGAACTGGAGCATGACACAACAGAGATTTTGCAGTTTCGAAGGCGGTTTGGCACTCATCAGTCCGGGCAAATTTTCTCTTAGGGCTGATGAGGTCAGTAAGCGGACGAACAACAGAGGAAAAGTTTCTGCAAAACATCCTGTAATAGCCTACCATCCCTAGAAAACAGCGGAGTTCACGCCGAGTGACAGGGGCAAGGTAATTCTGGATGGTGTTCACTTTCGATTCGATCGGTCTGACTTGACCTCCCCCAATTTTGCGACCCAAATAAGTCATAGTGGCCTGTGCAAATGCGCACTTAGCCAAATTAAGGGTGAGCGAGGCCTTGGCTAAACAAGTGAATACTTCTCTTAAAACTTGTATGTTTTCCAACCAAGTATCAGAGAACACCACGAGGTCGTCTAAATACACAGAACACTTAGGAAGACCAACTAGAATAGTGTTCATTAATCTCTGAAAGGAGCATTACACATCCCAAAGGCCATTACAGTATACTGCAGGAATGTGTCAGGGGTAACAAAAGCTGAAATGTCCGAAGCACGTTCTGTTAACGATACCTGCCAGTAATCTTTTAATAGGTCTAGCTTACTTACGTACCGGGCGGCACCTATGTTGTCGACGCAGTCTTCGATCCTGGGGAGAGGAAAAGAATCTGTCAGAGTGACGGAGTTTACTTTACGATAATCTGTGATGAATCTGGGAGACCCATCAGGTTTAGTTTCCACCAGGCACGGAGAACTCCATGGGCTGCAACTGGGCTTAGCTAACCCATGCCGCCACAAATACTCAGTTTCTTGTTTCATTAGCTCTCTCTTAACAGGAGAGGCGCGATGCGGATGTTGCTTTATAGCTTTACTATCGCGCACATCTATATCATGCGTCAACACTGTGGTTTTCGTGGGGACGTCCCCAAACAAACACAAATAATCATTAGCTAGATTCAGCAAATCATCTTTCTGTTCAGAAGATAAGTGTTGAAGAGTTTTTGGTAACTCATTCAGCATCCCAGAGTTTGAAAGCCATGCCGCTAAACAAGCTCTTTTTGGGGATCTAAGACCATCTTCTTCATTCTCAGTATCTGAAGGTTCGAGCTCGGGTACCAGTGCAGCAGAAATGTGTGTTTCTGGTGCAAGATCGCGGGAGTGATACAGCTTAAGCATGTTGACATGACAAATACGAGATTTTAGGCGCCGGTTTGGAGTGCTAAGGACGTAATTATGTTCCCCTTTTCAATCTAGATTGTCAAATGGTCCTTCATACTTCGTGGACAGGGCGGATCCGACCATGGGTAACAGTATGAGGCCTTGGTCTCCAATCTGAAATTCTCTTTTTACAGCAGTACAGTCATAACGGGTTTTCATTTTGTTTTGGGTGGCAGCCAGGAATTTTCAGGCTATGTTGTTTGCGTGCTGTAATCTCGAATGAAAGTGTTTTACATACTCCTTAACATTTAGATTTTTCTATTCAGTGGGCAGCAGGAATCTTTCTTTCAGAGCGCGGAGGGGACCCCGTGGTGTGTGTCCGAACACGAGCTCCGCCGGGCTGAATCCTAATGACTCTTGTGTGGCTTCGCTTGCAGCAAACAGAATAAATGGCAAACCGTCATCCCATTACTTCTTATTTTCTAAGCAATATTTACGCAGCATCTACTTTAAAGTCTGGCGCCACCTTTCTAAGGCACCTTGACTCTGGGGGTGATAAGCGCTCGAAGTGACATGTTCGACATCTAAAGTCCGAAAGACATTTTTAAATAAACGGGACTGAAAGTTTGTACCCTGGTCAGTTTGAATAACCTTAGGTAGCCTGAATACAGAAAAGAATTGTGTCAACATCACTGCTATAGCTGTGATTTTGCAGAGGGGGACAGCTTCAGGAAATCGGGTGCTTGCGCAAATAATAGTCAGAATAAACTGATGACCATTCTTTGTTCGGGGCAGGGGACCAACACAATCTAACATAACCTTATCAAAAGGCTGGTCAACCACTGGTATTGCCGTTAACGGCGCTGGGGGTATAACCTGGTTTGGTTGTCCTATAACTTGACATATATGACAGCTATGACAGAAGCGGGACACATCTTGTGTCATGCCGGGCCAAAAGAAATGCTTCAACAGAAGCTGGGACGTCTTCTTTATTCCTAAGTGTCCAGACCACTTACTTTCATGAGCCAAAGAAATTACCTTTTTCCTGAACTGCTCAGCTGATCAGCTTGTTTAGCCTCCGACAGCTGGGCACTTGTGATGGGTAACGAGTCAGAAATAGGATTTAGGGAGGAATCATCCTCTTTGTGCAGATCAGGGGTTTCTGCAGCAACTTCACTACCGGAATCGGATGGGATCTCTTAGGTGATCACTCACGGGCGCAAAAGCAGTGTCCGACAGATCAACATCGTTAAACTTGCGAGCTTGTGCACGAGTTAGAGCACAAGCTGGATACAGTTTTGTATCTATTTTTGATGGATTCGAGGAGACAGCGTTGGTAGGAGTGTCTAAAATCTCCAAGTTTGGGACTACACGTCCTCCAGCTACATTATTTCCCATTAACAATGTAATGTAACAATGTAACAATGTAATCCATCCAAGTTTGGGACTACACGTCCTCCAGCTACATCATTTCCCATTAACAATGTAATCCCTTTCCATTGGTAATTCTGGGCACACAGCCACAGGGAAAACTCCATTCACTAGGTCAGATTTAATATGCATGTGATGAACTGGTCTGGGGACACATCCCATCTCTATTCCTCTGATTACCACATTGTATCCACATGAGGAGGTTGAGGAAAAGGGTAGCGCATCTGCTAACATCAGGGTCTGAGAGCCTCCTGTATCCCTCAGGATGCAGACTGGGACTTCATCTCCAGTGTTCCCTGTTAAAGAGACCGAACCATTAAATATAAATGGTGCAAAACACAAATCAATATTCTTGGACTTACCCGTTTTCACGTTTGTGCAGTGGGTCTGTATCCGGACAAATCCTACACCATTAGGTGGATTGGGACTGTTTTGGTTTCTCCTTTTCAAAGACAAACAATCAGAAATGAGGTGACCAGGCTTATGGCAAAAAAAACATTCCCGCACCTCAGGATTTTTCACATTAGGAAAATAAGTATAAGTGTGTATTTCATTTGCACTTTTATGTTCAATCTGGCGAGTGGGAAATTTCTCCACAGACAGTGACCTTTTGTGCGTCAGCACATATTCATCTGCTAGTAATGCAGCAGAAGAAAACGTTGCCCCTTTCTGCTCATTCAAGTATATCACTAAACCTTCAGGTAAACGATTTTTAAATTCCTCAAGAAGAACCAGTTCTCTTAAGGACTCAAAGTCAGTGATTTTAGACACAGCACACCATTTATCAAACAGACTTTTTTCACGAGCAAACTCAACATGAGTCTGGACAGCAGTCTTTCTCTGCTGTCTAAACTTCTGTCTGTAAGCTTCAGGGACAAGTTCATATGCCTGAAGAACGGCGGCCTTCACGGTGTCATAAAACAAGCTGTCTTTTAAGGAGAGAGCAGCAACAACTTCTTGCAATAACAAGGGCCAAACATCTCGGGGCCAATTCAATGCGCCAGCAATTCTCTCAAATGCAGAGAAATATGAATCAACCTCTGCTTCCCTGAAAGCAGGCACCAAGGAAATACATTTACTCACATCAAAAGCAGTCGAAGAGACTGACGAAGCTGCTGTTGCAGCTGGAGGGCAAGTGGGCGGTGCCTGGGCCTGGGCTCCAGCTCAAGTCGTCGGAGCCTAACAATTTTGTCGGCTTCTATTTCCAGCCGCCGTAACTCAAACTCCATTTGAACTTGGTGAGCTTCGGCCTTCTCACGGGCCTCATACTCTAACTGAGCCAAACGCAACTTCAGTCGTGCCTTGCCACTGGCCTCAGGGCTGGCCGGATAAGGGCGATCATATCTGGGAAGTGTAACGGGAGTTCTTACCCGTCGCTTCGCTCCAGATCCCATCTCAGCAGTCGCAGGACTGGGAGTCCGAGGGGGAGGTTCCAGTCCAACCAATCCGATGCAGGCACCAAGAGTGGAGATTTGTACCAAGGATTGGAGTCAGGAGGCGGCAATAATCAGCTGGCGTAACAACCTTAGTTCGGGTGTTACATTTAAGAGTCCACAGACTTTATCCCGAATGAGTAAAAGTGACTCACGATTGTATCTAACAGTGGCAAGTGCTTCATAGACAAGAACAAACAATACGAAAAACACAATGCGTAGGAGAGCTCTTGCAATGGCGCCTTGCCTTGACGCTATCTTGTCCAGTTAGTCTAGTTAGTTAGTCTGGGTTGGCCCCCATCCATTATCATAACCAATCAAATTTCTTGGAGAGAAGCGATGCACAGCACTATCGCCGTCGCTGCTGTTTGTTGCATTCTGTGTGTTCGGTTTCACGAGAGTGGCGATGAGTTTCGCATGTCACTGTCGTTGATCGCCTCCCATATGTCTTCCCCATAAGACATACATGCAGAGAAATGTATGCTGGACCTTGGCTCCAAAGGTTTTTCTCTAACTGGACCTCTTTAAATTTTAGTTGAATACCTAGGGTCACCTGTGGAAATAAAAACTGTAAAAATCAGAAATAGCAACGAACACAACAGCAACTAGTACATGTGTGTGGGTGTGTGTCTGAATGTGTGCATGTGGCTGTGTGCATGGATGTGGGTGTGCATGTAGGTGTGTGCACTAAACATTAGGGGTGAGTTGTTTTGCTTAATCATACAAATGCAACAACACCCCCTCCAAGATCAGAGGCAGACCGAGAGGGCCCCTAAGTCCCTAGAAACCTGTAGCCACCACAGAGAACAGAACCAAGACAGCCCACCGCAATGGCAATGCTTCCACACAGGGGGCAGAGGAAGGCCGCAGCCAGCGCAGACCACCCCTCCACCTGGGAGGAAGGCAGCCCCCCAGCACCGGGGCCTAGGCTCTACCACCCATGCAACGCAACAATCGGGCCCAGAGCCAATGACTCCCGGCCCAGGCCCCACCAGCAGCCCCCATCCACCGCCCGAGCAGGCCCCCACCTTCAGCTCCCAGATCCCCCATCCAACTGGACACAGAACCCTATCCCTAACCCCATGACAGCTAGCAGAAGACCACCAGGAGTCCACAGCTCAAACCCCATACAGACAGCACCCAATCACCCAGAGCAGTGCAATTGCAACCTGCCACGCCCATTAAGTGACACATCATCCAGCTGTTTATCAAACTGATGTCTAGGCCGACATTGTCTCATTACTGATATAATCTGAAAGGAGATTTCTAAACTGGTTAATGTATGGGTTTTTTTTGCTCTTCCAAGTCATGAGAATTGTTTTCTTTGCAATGCATAAGGAAGAGAGTGTGCTGAGTTAATTTCTATGTTGATATCAGGTAGGCACAGTGTGGGGTGTGCAGTAATATTACACTTTAAATCATGTAAAAAGGTCCTCATACCTAAAGCCAATACTTCCAGTGCTCAGGTGTCCAAGACCACAAAGCATGGAAATAATCATCGGGTGTTTTATTGGTGCAGTGTGAGCAGATGTTTGATTGTGCTAGACCCATCTTGAACAGCCTTTTTACTGTATAATGAATGCTTTGGAGAATTTTGTATTGTACAAGTTGTAAATTTGAGTTTTTAGTTATTTTAAAGGCAATTCAAAACCCATTTGTGACCAAAAGTTTTCACTGCAACTCCTAAATAAGTCTGTTTCCCACTTCACAGCAGGAAGTGATATGGAAACTTATTTTTTGACCAGTAATCTATACAATTTTGATAACATTTTGGGGGCAATTTTGCCACCCTAGTAGGATGTTGTAAGTCTAGTTGGCTGAAAGTGTATTTCTTACTTATTACAGACTTAATTTGTGGATATTCTAAGAGTTTGGCACTACTGATTTCTTATTGTGAAGTCAGTGTCTCAAATTACACAAAGTTTTTGTTTTGTTTTATTTGTTCTAAATGCTTTTTTCGCATATTTTTCAACTAAGTTAAGTTTATCTTTTCTTTTTTTTTTATTTTGCAGGATGTCAGGGTTGTTGCAGATGGATGGCAGGTTGCAGGGAATGTAGTGGAGACTTGGTTATTTTTAAAAAACTCCCACCAGGCTGTCAGAGAGTAGCTGATGTTGATGCTTTTAAAACATTTATGGTGTCTGATAGTTGAGCTAATAAATGGCAGGTCAGAGATGACAAATTCCTCAAAGAGTTCTTGCTCTATATCGAGCCATGGTTCATCTAGATGGCTAGGTTTGAGCCATTTTGAGATATACTGTAATCTATTTGTTATGAAATAGTGATGAAAATTGGGAAAATCTAACCCACCAGTGCTTTTAGTCTTTTGTAGAGTTTTAAACTAATATGTGGTGGTGCTGTATGAGTCCAATGACTTGAACCAGGTGGAGGAAGGTTTAATGGGAATCATTGAAAATAGGTAACTGAGTTTAGGTAAAGTCATTTTTATTGTTGCAACTCTCCCCATGAGTGATATGAGTAAGGATTTCCACCATGTGTGTTCATCCTCAACTGTTTTTAGAAGCTGGACATAGCTTGGTGAGAATAGAACTTTTTTTGTCATTGCAACAAGTGCAACGAAATTACAAGTAGTTACAACAGTTATGACAACCTGGGTAACATGTTGTCATGGCTCACACTTCCTGCTGACCTTATTTGGACTTTGAAGCATCCCTGCAATCAGGACGGCGCAGCTAGAAGTCTTCAGACTGATTATCCTCGCACGCATAAGAACTCCAAGCAGACCTTCAGTCTTCGCCGGATTATACTACAATCTGTGGTAACCAGTCGCGATCTCAGTCTTGTCTCTGTCTCATAGCCTGACATTAACCACTGT
>JBAGKM010000024.1:30569398-30582930 GCA_037177155.1 Melanotaenia catherinae
GGATGGAGGGATGGAGGGATAGATGATAGATGGATAGATGGAAGGATGGAGGGATGGAGGGATAGATGATAGATGGATAGATGGATAGATGGAGGGATGGAGGGATAGATGGAAGGATGGAGGGATGGAGGCACCTTTGAGGCCACAGCCTGTCACAGTGAGTGTGAAAAATGAGAACAATTCCTCTTTACAGTTTTCTTTTAGGTTTCCAGGAACGTTGTCTGGCCCTCTAGCTTTACATGGGCTGGACAGGACCTGCTGTTCTCCAGGGAAGGGATCTGAAGGTTCAGGTCTTCTGTCCGTTCTACACTCTGGTTTTTCTGGAACGCTTCAGTTCCTGTCAAGTTCTACTTGCTCATCACTCGCTCATCAAATGACCAAGAATATTCTCCGTTAACCCATAACCCCTATTCCCTAAGCCACATCCTCTAAACCCCCTAACCCCTACCCCCAGTCCACTAACCCAGTAACCCTAGTGTATTTGGTTTTTGTTGTCTAAGAGTATAAAAATATAAGTATAGAAAAAGCAGAGCAAATTAAAAGAGATTAGAGGAGGAGGAGGAGGAGGGGTAGGAGAAACAGAAAGAGAAGGAGGAGGAGGAAGAAGGGGGGTGGGGAGGAGGGGGAGGTCAGCGGCTGATCAGAGAGGCAGGGAGAGAGGCATGGAGGAATGAAGTGCTGGAATGAGCTGGGTCATCATACTGACTGTAATTTTACACCAAAGGGTCAAACTGATGACTCCCGACAGCTGCTGCTGCCATGGCAACGTGAAGGTGGGGTAAATGCTGGCAACGCTGAGGACATCGGAGACACAAGGGGGTGTCTGTCTGTCTCACAGGGGAGGGGGTTGTGCTGCTGTCCATATCAATCCAGAACTGATCCAGAGTCCTGATCCAGATTCCTGGCAGCCATAACTCAGGAGGAGGAGCAGTCATCTGCCAACTAGAAAGTTGGTAGATCGATTCCAGGCTTCCCCTAAACAAGACTGTAGGGGACTGTTAGACTGTACAGCAAATTGCAGGGATACAACAGTCAGACAGCCCTCTGCTTAATGCATATAATTACTCCACAGGGACAACAAAGACCCCTAAAACCTGACTACATACCGAAGTGTCCTTGGGCAAGACTGAGTTCCATGTTGCCCCCTGATGTGTCTATCAGGGTATGAATGTGAGTGATTATAGAAATCACTTAGTATGTAACAACAGATGAGCTGTATAAGGGTGACCATGGCAAGTGGGCAACATGTGACCAGAAAAGTGCTGTATAAGTACAGTCTACCCTTCATTTACCATCCTCACCAGAATCCGGACCCCAGTAGGTCCAATGGAGGGCCCGGTCCTCACCAGAACCCGGACCTCAACATTATTCGAGCAGTGTGGGATTATCTGTACAGAGAATAGAACAAAAGGCAGAAACATGTAAAGAAGTGCTTTGTTGCTTCTACAACCCTCACAAACATGGCGTTACAAAGAAAAGCCATCAGCACCCCCCCTCCTTCCATCTGTGGAGTAATTTGGGATTATATGTGGAAGTGATCATGCAGGTCCCAGGTTAACTGCTCATCACAGCAGCAACTCTGCACAGATAAAAAAGGAACTTTTTTTCTGACTCTCTACCATCTTTTGTCCACAGGAGGTGGTTGCTTAGCAGCACAGGAGCTTGAGACCTGCACAATGTCAGGATGGTGTCTCTGCTGCCCCCCATTGGTGCAGAGGTGTTCAGACGCTTCACGGAAGCTTCGCTGGAGGAAATCCAACAACGTCATGAAGCTGAGGAGAAGGAGCAGCAGAGGAGGAAGGAGAAGAACATTGAGGTACACAACACTACCATCTCTCAATAATGTCTACCATACACCAAGATGGAGGAGCGGATCATCTAAAACCCTGATTCTGACTGGCAGATAGCAGAAGAAGATCTTCCTAAACCAGCCAGTGATCTGGAAGCTGGGAAGCCCCTTCCCTTTATCTTTGGAGACCCCCCCCCTGAGTTTCTCAACATCCCATTGGAAGAGCTGGATCCCTTCTACCAATCCCAGAAGGTTTCTTTGTCTAAAGCACACACGTTTATTCACCCTGCATGCAACAGTTTTCTTTGTAATCTCACACTGACCATCATGTCAGGGGAAAGTGGCCTTCAGTGCTTTTCCCAGACAGGCTGGGACTCATGAAAGAGCTGGGGATCAAACCACCAACCACTTTACCATGTGAGCCACAAATTCTGCTCCCCCAGTCAATTTGTCTTAGTGTCTTTAGGCCAGACACTTCCCTTCCTGTTCTCCAGCTGGTATACGAGTGTTCAGTGGTGGTGGAGACTGGCTGCCATGTTCCTGGCAGCTGTGGCTACACATGTAGCTTAGCATCACCAAGTAGGAATGAATAATGGATTCAGTGTAAAGAAATCTGAGCAGCTTGGAAAGTACAACATAAATCTAACCCATTATTATTCTGAAACATCCTGAACCGATCAGCCTGAGAATTTGGCCTGGTCTGGTGCATGTACAGGAAACTTGGTAATAAGTGTGTCTTATCTTTCTTTCTGCAGACCTTCATTGTGCTCAGTAAAGGAAACATCATCTATAGGTTCAATGCCGACCCTGCCTGCTACCTGCTGAGTCCGTTCAACCCTCTGAGGATCATAGCCATCAGAATCCTGATTCATTCATATCCTTTCTGATGTCACGCAGCTTTAACAAGTTGGGGTTATCACAGCATGACTGAGCTTTCACCTTTTCCTGCAAACACATAGCACTCTCCACAGCTTCTACCCATGGCTAATATACTGAGCTGTTTCCAGTTCTGGTTGAGAACTAGGTCCACATCTACTATCAATTTTTTCTTTTCTAACAGTCTTAAATAGGCAAGAAAACTGGTTCCAGATCAGCACCCAGTATTTGTAAGTCTAGCGCTAAGAAATGTTTATGTTGGGCAGGAAGCAGCATCATAGAGGAAAACATTTACAGAACGAGTACATCTAGCCTACTTTTCATTTTCTGAAAGTTCCAGCTGTTATTTTTAGTTAGGTCAGTAGTTGTCAGCAACTCACTCTGGGGCTATTCAGATGGGTACTGCAGGAAACCACTGTATATCCCTGCATCCACACCCAGCAGCAGTAGCTTTCCACTAGGCCTGTCATGATGGCAAATTTCACTGTGCAATTGATTTTCTCAGAAATTATTGCAAAAAGCAATAACATTGCATAAAATGATAATGTTGTAATTTTGAGACTTATATAATGACAATTGGGGTTGCAAAATTCTGTGAAATTTTCAAAGTTTCTATGGGAATTAACCGGAAATTTACTAAATTTAGGTTTATTCACTTAACAAGGAACTTAAATATAGTTGAGGAAAATACATTGTAGCGTAGTCTTGGCTTTCAGCATGAGAAATTGGAGGTTTAGCGTGAGAAGCCACTCAAATGCATGAATCTCATGGCCGATGTATGAGAGTTGGCAGCCCTGTAAAATAAATGTGACATACCGGCTCACACAGGTGCTTCACCATGGTCTTGTGCTGCAACATACTGCTGTCAACACAAGTATGACACGAGAGAGATCACTCCGCAAGAAACGAGAGCGTTCAGTCGAGATACTCTGTAGTGAAACCTGTTGTCATACACAGCCTATGGCAAGCTAAGCAGAAATGTGTTGCTCAGCCTTTCACGGATAAGTCATGTAGGATGGGATCCGGATCTGGGTGTAATCTGAACCAGCAGCCTTCTGAGGATGAATGGTTATGAACACCCTCTCATCTCACCCTTGGCCTGTATGCATACCTCAGCAGGTGGTCAGAGCTGGGATGAGGAGTCAGAAAGTATGCATTTTCCCTTCTAGTAGCACATGTAACATGTTGATAGAAATGAGGCAGCACAGACGTGCTGAAGTCCCCCATCAATGCCTATAGACTGAAGATACAGCAGGCTTCAAAGGCTGATGTTGGCCAGCTTATCGTCTGGGGAACAAAAGTAAGCTAACAGGACAATGGAAATGGCAGCTTTCCTGGGATTAGCTCTGAGCCTCACCTTACCATTTGCTTTCTTTACCGTTGTGTTGCAGCATTGGAGGTGGCGTCTTCTCCCTGCTGAGGGTCTGCCTGGTCACAGGGTCTCCTCCAGGCAGCCTCAGCATGAATGTTCCAGTTTGCTCAACTACTTTAGCTAACTGCTGCTACACTGTTTTTAGATTTAGATAAATTATCAGCCAACTTTCTCCCCTCAGCTTTCTAGAGAGAGAAAGAAGCTAATATTAGCATTTTATTTTTATTTTATTTATAAAGCTATTTTCATACAGAAGAAGCACAAAGTGCTTTACTTAATAAGATGCACACAAAACAATGTTTGCAGATACAAAGATCTCAGATGTATCTGTACATATTTTATACATTAAAAACCAAAGATTATATTATTCTGTTCTATTCCACTGAGCAGCCACCTTATTGTGGTGGAGGAGTTTGTGTGTCCTAACGATCCTAGCGGCTATGTTGTCAGGAGCTCATGCCCCTGGTAGGGTCACCCATGGCAAACAGGTGCCTAGGGGAGGGACCAGACAAAGTGTGGCTCAAATCACCCCTATGATGAGGAGAAAACAAGGTTTCCCTTGCCCGGACGTGGATCACCGGGCCCCCCCCCCTCTGGAGCCAGGCTGGGAGGTGGGGCACGGAGGCGAGCGCTTAGTGGCCGGGCCTTTACCGCCCCCCCCCTCCTGTGGGCTCACCACCTGCAGGAGGGGCCATAGGTGTTGGGTGCAGTGTGAGCTGGGCGGCTGCCAGTGGCGAGGACCCTGGGGGTCTGATCCTCGGCTACAGAAGCTAGCTCTAGGGACATTGAATGTCACCTCTGGCTGGGAAGGAGCCTGAGCTGGTGCGCGAGTTTGAACGGTTCCGGCTAGATATAGTTGGACTCACCTCAATGTACGGCTTAGGCTCTGGAACCACTGTCTTTGAGAGGGGCTGAACCTTCTTCCATTCTGGAGTTGCTCCCGGTTAGTGGTGCTGAGCAGGTGTGGGCATGCTCATTGCCTCCCGACTTGGTGCCTGTACATTGGGGTTTACCCCGGTGAATGAAAGGGTAGCCTCCCTCCGACTTCGGGTAGGGGGATCGGTCCTGACTGTTGTTTGTGCTTATGCACCAAATAGCAGTTCAGAGTTCCCACCCTTTTTGGAGTCCTTGGAGGGGGTGTTGGAAAGCACTCCTTCCGGGGACTCTCTCGTTCTGTTGGGGGACTTTAATGCTCATGTGGGCAATGACAGCGAGACCTGGAGGGGCATGATTGGGAGGAACGGCCCCCCTAATCTGAATCCGAGTGGTGTTTTGTTGTTGGACTTTTGTGCTTGTCATGGATTGCCCATAACGAACACCTTGTTCAGACATAAGAGAGCCCACATGTGCACCTGGCACCAGGACACTCTAGGCCACAGTTCGATGATTGACTTTGTAGTCATATCGTCGGACTTGCGGCCGCATGTTCTGGATACTCGGATGAAGAGACGGGTGGAGCTTTCAACTAATCACCACCTGGTGGTGAGTTGGCTCAGATGGTGGGGGAGGATGTCGGTCAGGCCTGACAGACCCAAGCATGTTGTGAGGGTCTGTTGGGAACATCTGGCAGAATCTCCTGCAGAAAGAGTTTCAACTCCCATCTCTGGCAGAGCTTCAACCATGTCCTGGGTGAGGCGGAGGAATGGGCTGTGTTCCGTGCCTCTATTGTCGAGGCGGCCAGCTGCTGGCAAGGCCGCAAGGTCATCGGTTCCTGTCATGGCGGTAACCTCGAAACTCGTTGGTGGACACCAGCAGTAAGGGACTTCCCTCTCCCCTGCCAGATTCATCAGCTCATCCGGAGGGATCCCAAGGTGTTCCCAGGCCAGCCGAGAGATGTAGTCCGTCCAGCGTGCCCTGGGTCTTCCCCGGGGACTCTTTCCAGTGGGACATGCCTTGAACACCTCACCAGGGAGGCGTTCAGGAGGCATCCTGACCAAATGCCCGAGCCACCTCATCTTGCTCCTCTCGATGTGGAGGAGCAGCGACTCTACTCTGAGCCCGGTCACCCTGCGGAGAAAACTCATTTTGGCTGCTTGTGTTTGCGATCTTGTTCTTTCGGTCACTACCCACAGCTCATGACCATATGTGAGGGTGGGAACGTAGATCGTAGCTTTAGATTACAGACATTTAGCAGCACTTTTATCCAAAGCGACTTACAATGGCTAGGCAGTAGCATTTAGGCTCTTGCCTATAGGACCCAACTGGAAGGTGTTAATCATCTTCCCCTGGGGGAATCAAACTGTGATCTCCCACATGGGAGACTGATGCTCTACCAATTGAACTATCCAGCCCATCTTTGCTTCTTGGCTCAGCTCCCTCTATACAATGACAGACCAATGCAGTGTTCACATAACTGCAGACGCTGCACCCATCTGCCTGTTGACCTCCTGCTCCATCCTTCCCTCACTCCTGCTCAAGACTCTGAGATACATGAAGTCTTCCACTTGGGGCAGGACCTCTTTCCTGACCCAGAGAAAACACTCCAGCCATTGTTATGTTGTCATGTCCTGATACATAAAACCAGAACAGAACCAGAACCTGGTACAAACTGCTTTTAAAATTATGTAAAATCAGAAACCAGAGTGCATTCCTCAGAAGTAAAGGTCTGAAGGAAAGCAGCAGGAACTCAGTGAATGACATCTTCCCTGTTCAACAGGTTATTATTTGTTTATTTTTCCTTAAAACCAAAACTTTATTCAGCTTGTTCATTATGCTGACCATTCTGGCCAACTGCGTGTTCATGACCATGAGTGATCCTCCAGCATGGAGCAAGACGGTGGAGTGAGCACACACAAACACACACAGTTTCAACCTATTTCTTATTTACCTAGAGGAGCTGACCAGGAATCAGCACATCATCCATGCTGACACGTCCACAGTGCCGCACTGGAATCTCACGAAGCAGAGATGTGACTGTAACTCAGCTTTATGCAGATAAACAGAGACCTAAAGCCCTTTGTGTGCAGTAAAGATAGCATTTAAATAGCAGTGAAAAAAAGAGAATTAAAAGAAGATTGAAATCAAAGGAGAATCTTAAAAGTGAGGTTGTAAAAGTGGCTCATCTTCCCCCACTCTCCCCTGTGAATGCTGAGTGAGCACAGCTGTCAGACATGGCTTTTCTATGGTCGGACCACCAGTCCAGAAAGGACTACAGCACTGTCTAGCAGAGCTGGTAGTGTTTGCAGGTGGCAAGAAGGAACTAAAGAAAGTAGGTAAACCGGGAGCTAGGCATGTCTGCAGAAAGGGGGTAGCAGATATGGCACAGGAGGATGCTTCAGCCTGACTTGATCAGCAGAATAGCCAGTTGGCCCAGGTAGACGTAGAGAGAAAGCTTTGTGTTGTGTTACACAGCCGTTCCTCCAGACAATGCAACAATTGTCTTCCTCACTGCCTGCATGGCAGTCCACCATCCTGCATTTCATCAGACATGTCTGCATCTTCATGACTGCCTTCTTGTCTCTATAGTTTCAACGTGGAGATACACGTTTTTCTGTTTTCCTGTTAAACAGGTACGTCTTCACAGGCATCTACACGTTTGAGGCGACTGTCAAAGTTTTGTCAAGAGGATTCTGTGTTGGAGATTTCACCTTCCTCAGAGACCCCTGGAACTGGCTGGACTTCATGGTCATCAGCATGGCGTAATAATCAATAACTAACCTGATCATGCACTAGATGTTTATCTTGGCTGCTACAATGCTTTGATTTGCTAAGGTTGTGTTTTAGGGGCTGCAGATGGAAATTAGCTCACTAGAATCTGGTACAAGGAATATTTTTCTCTGGGATCAATGCTGCTGTACATGGTCCCTGTTCAATAAACTAAAATAGACAAACTTACTGTCATTAATGAGTCCTATGATAATAAGATCCTCCATATTCAACCAAACCAGAGTTTGCTTTTTTTTAGTTCAAAGTGCTAAGGTGTTTTCACATTGCTCCAAGTGAACCTGGCTATCCATGGAAATGGACCAAACAGAACCAGTGTGAATGTGCCATTTATGAAACCTTAAAAATCTCCATTATAGTCAAAACTACTGAAAACAAATATGTTTTTCTAAACCATGCTGAGCCTGGTACTCTGTTGTTGTTGTTGATGATCTGTTGTTCAGGTGGAACCAGTCTGATCTGGTTCCTGTTTTAATACAGCTGTCAGCATTTAGCTAACTGACAATGATGATCAGAAGGATGACATTGATCATTATGGTTTCCGTTTGTGTCTGTATTCCAGATATTTGACAGAGTTTGTGGACTTGGGAAATGTTTCTGCACTGAGGACATTCAGAGTTCTTCGAGCTCTGAAAACCATCACCGTAATCCCTGGTGAGTGTGTTAAGCAGACATTTTACACTTCAGACGGGATCATCTGGACCACTGTATCAATCCTGTCATTTTTGTTTTACTTGTGGTAACAATATTGTAAAATTCTGTCCAACTATCAGGGTCAGGGTTTGTCACATGGTAACCAGTCAGTCTTTAACGATTGTCCTCTCTGCAGGTTTAAAGACCATTGTTGGAGCGCTCATCCAATCAGTGAAGAAGCTGGGGGATGTAATGATCTTGACAGTATTCTGTCTCAGTGTCTTTGCTCTGATTGGTCTTCAGCTTTTCATGGGAAACTTAAGACAAAAATGTGTCCTGATGCCACCGCCTTTTCTCAGCAACCACACATCAGCCAGCAACTTCAACATCAGTTTCCATGGCAACTACACCAATGGTGACAACAGCAGCAATTTTGATTACGATGAGTACATCAACAACCCAGGTAACAAAACACCAAATATTACCAGTTAGAAGTAGCTTCTTCTTTTCTCTGAAGAGCCTAAATATCAGTTCTAACACCTCCCTGTCTGTCCGTCCATCCGTCTGCCTGTCTACCTGCCTCCCTGCCTGTCCGTCCATGTGTCTGCCTGTCTGCCTCCCTGCCTGTCCGTCCATCTGTCTGCCTGTCTACCTGCCTCCCTGCCTGTCCGTCCATCTGTCTGCCTGTCTACCTGCCTCCCTGCCTGTCCGTCCGTCCGTCCATGTGTCTGCCTGTCTGCCTCCCTGCCTGTCCATCCATCTGTCTGCCTGTCTACCTGCCTCCCTGCCTGTCCATCCATCTGTCTGCCTGTCTACCTGCCTCCCTGCCTGTCCATCCATCCGTCCATGTGTCTGCCTGTCTGCCTATCTGCCTTTCCATCCATCTGTCTGCCTGTCTGTCTCTTACAGAGAACTACTACTTCCTGGCCGGTAACGCTGATGCTCTCCTTTGTGGAAACAGCTCTGATGCCGGGTATGTTCACAATCAGACTAAGAATAGAGGATGATGATAATGATGTTGATGATGATGTTCATGTCTTCAGGGTATGTCCAGATGGCTACATCTGTCTGAAGGCTGGCAGAAACCCAAACTATGGCTACACCAGCTACGACTCTTTTGGCTGGGCATTTCTGGCTCTTTTCCGACTGATGACACAGGACTTCTGGGAGAACCTGTTCCATCTGGTCAGCACCTTATTGGTCCCAGTACAGAAACTAATGCTGAGTTTCTGCCTGTCTGTTTGCCTGCCTGCCAACAGGCAAACAGACAGGCAGAATATCTGTCTGACACTGAGGTGATTGTTGGGGTGTTAGACCATAAGAACCACCTCAAAATTCAGAAATAAAGTGATCTCAAAGATGATGTTTAAATTACAAAAAGAAATTTCAGATGGCCAATATCAATCGGATATGATTGAACATTTTTAACCACTCTGAAATCTATACGACTCCATACCACTCTGAACGGTAGAAAAGAAGTCATTCATTCATTCATTCTCTACCGCTTAGTCCATTACAGGTCACAGGTAAGCTGGAGCCTATCCCAGCATTAACAGGTGAAAGGCAGGTACACCTGGACAGATCACCAGTGTGTCACAGGGCAAACACAGACAGATAATCAACCATTCACACTCACTCCTAGGGAGAATTTAGAGTGAATAATTAACCTAACATGCATGTCTTTGGATGGTGGGAGGAAGCCGGAGAACTCGGAGAGAACATGCAAACTCCACACAGAAAGGCCACCACCCCCCAGGTTGGAACCTTCCCCAGCCGAGGCTCAAACCAGCGACCTTCTTGCTGTGAGGCTGCAGTGCTAACCACCACACAACCGTGCAGCCCTAGAAAAAAAAGTTCTAGAGACATGGAGTGAGCTTCTCAGTATTTCTGATGGGTTTTTTCATCATTTTGATGATGGTATAAAACTGTAAAATATCTTTTTATCCCAGAAACTGCAGTGATGTGTAGATTATACGGATTCATTGGGCAGTTTAAAAATCCCGATGCTAGAATCACTATGGTTTCTGAGTTAAAATATCTCAAAGTCTCCTGTAACCTCAACAAAAAGCAACTAAAGCAAAGGAAAGACAGAGAAAGTGTGATCATGTTCACATAAAAAACAAGACCAGGACCAGAAGAAATACTACGGACAAGGCCAGGATCAGAGGAAGATCTACAGACAAGACCGGGATCAGAGGAAACAATGCGGTCACGAATAAATAGCGTTGGATTTGAGTCCAGATGTCACAGATCACTCACCAGTGGACTTTCAGTTAATCCATGGACAGAACACCTGAGCCCCTGCCGTCCCATGAAGTTCCATTATGTTTTATCCAGACAGAAGTCCATCCATCCATCCACCCATAATTAGTAGTTAAACAGGTCAAACTTCTAGCTAAACTACTAGCTTACCTAGTAGCTCTGACAGTAGCTTAACTAGTAGCTAAACTAGTAGCTCTAATCTGATTGTGTGTAAATGTCCAACTGAATAATGCTTTTGAAAACAGTAAAGAGATGGTCCCTCACCTGTCTCACCTGTATGTCCCTCTGCAGACACTAAGGGCAGCAGGTAAAACCTACATGATCTTCTTTGTGGTCGTTATCTTCCTTGGTTCCTTCTACCTCATCAACCTCATCCTGGCTGTGGTTGCCATGGCATACGCTGAGCAGAATGAGGCAACCATCGCTGAGGCCAAACAGAAGGAGGAGGAGTACAGTCACATACTGGAGGCGCTGAAAAAGAGAGAAGAGGAGGTCCGACCTTTCCAACAAAAGTCCAGCAGAATGGTGAGAAGACCCAGCTCAGATCTTCTTTTGTGTTTTTCAGCAAGCGGCCTACAGAGCCAGACTCTCTGAGAAACAAGAGTCCACATCACAGAAGAGTTGTCCTACAGAGGAACACACGGCCATGGATGGTAAGCACACACACACCGCAGGATGATGGACAGTTCACAAATCAGTAGGTCATCCTCAACTCATGGATTTAAGTGATGTTAGTATGACACAGAGACTTCCAGGTGGTCCACAGGTAAAACCTTCCATGGACCCACAGGAGCACTGAACACCTGAACAACTCAGTCATTGAAGAAATGCTACACACAACATTACTGATAAAATGAGACAAGATTCTTTTTGTCAATAGTTTGAATTGTAGTGATAAATTTAAAAAGGTGCCATGAGTATGAGGACTGCCCAATGGACAAAAGAGGTGCATGCATGTGTCTTGCATGGCAGCTTCTGCCATCAGTGTGTGTGAATGTGTGTGTGAATGGGTGAATGTGACATATGATGTAAAGTACTTTAGGTATCGCTTCAGGTACAGAAAAATGCTGTAGAAATACAGACCATTTACCATTTAGATGGGATATTTGAAGCTAGTTTTAACGTGAGCAGTCTGCTGGTAGAAACAGCACTGAGGTCAACAGTGTTTCCGTTCAGCCTGAATGTCATGAAGCCGCAGTGAAGGAGAAACAACCCGAGTGATAACAATTAGTTTCCGGTAACATCCCATAGCAGGGATCTCATCAGTGCAAGCCTTACTCTTAAAAAGAGCCAGGGGGACTTCCAGTGACTATGGCTGGTTGAGGACGTGTTTTCGTTGAGCTCCCGCTCCCACACGATACTACCTGGTCAATCTACAATTTGAGGACTCCCTCTTGAACCCCGGCGAACTATTGGACCCAGTGGTAATAAATAGGTGAACTCTGATGGTGTTTAATGATGTCAAAACAGACGAAACTTCAGTCACGGAAATTGTCAACCGTGCCAGCTGCTAATGCTAGCTCTGCTAGCGAATCCCCACCGACGAGCGATGTACCTCCCCCTGTTATGGATACTGCAGCTCTGATACATGAGGTAACCCAGAGTCTCAGCAACGTTATAGACGAAAAGCTCTCTAAGATCTCAGAGACCTTGGAGAGGATCTCCTCAACTTTAGAAGGCCAGTCCAGGCGTATCGCAGAGACGGAGCAGCGAGTATCTGACATGGAGGACACGGTAGCAGGCCTGGAAACGAGACTAGCCGAAGCAGAGGGGAAAATTAAGGCAATGACCGACAGCATGGACGACATGGAAAACCGGAGTAGACGGGAAAACATCCGCATTCTCAATCTGCAGGAGGGCACAGAGGGGAGGCGTCCCTGAATATACTCGGTTTGGAGTCGACTCCCGGCATTAAAAGCCGCATCAAGATCGACAGAGCACATTGCAGCTTGGGCCCACAGGGATCACGCCCTCGACCGGTTATTATCAAACTACACAACCCAAGAGACAAACTTAGGACAATGACCACAATGAGGGCAAAGCCGAACCTAGAATATGAAGGTAAACGGTTCTCCATCTCTCAAGACCTGTCTATGGCGGTCCAGGAGAGACGCCGTGCCTTTAATAATGTGTGCCGAATCCTCATCGATAAGGGTATCCGTTTTAACATGCGCTTCCCGGCTACGCTCATCGTGCACCATAACGATGCAGAGCACAAGTTTAACACACAGGGGGATGCGGAGGCTTTTCTTAACACACTGGAATAAAGCCAAAGGTGGACTCTACTCCTTGATTCTCTTCTGTGTGGTACGTAAGGGGTTGAGGGAGCCCAGCTGCGCATATGCTGAAGCCACCTTTTGTTTACTAGTATGGAAATCTGACAGTTTATTTAAACTCTTAAGTGGCTCCGATTATGTACTGTTCCTGTTATACTATGAGGGACTGGTTATTTCTGAATGTTCTATATATGTGAAGGTTCTACGTTGACCTGATTGATCGGTAAATAAAAATGTTGTGTTAATCGAATGTTGCGGGGGTGGGGGAGGGTGTAGAAACTCTTTTGTTTTCCTGAAGCGTTGCCTCCTCTCGGCAGGATGTGCCTCTATTTCACCCAATGGGTTATGTTTTGTTTCTGTTTCTGTTTTTGCTTGGTTGATTTCTTTTGGTGTTTTATTGTTCACTCATCTATTAGAGATGGGTATGTTCACCCAGCACAGTATATTAGCCAGTCAAATGTGAATCACATAATGTACCTTAGGTGGATCATTTTCACCTGTCACCTATTGAGTGTTCTACTATATGAGTAACCTAAACTTTGTTACACTTAATGTAAAGGGTATTAATCATGTGGTGAAGCGGCGGAAAATACTCTCCATGCTAAAGAAGGACAAAATACAGATAGCTCTGCTACAAGAAACCCATCTTACTGATTCTGAA
>JBAGKM010000025.1:1846-20602 GCA_037177155.1 Melanotaenia catherinae
GCTACTGCCCGTGATGGGTGGACTGTTGTCCACCACGGCAGGCGCCAGAAATACGGGGAGGGGGCCTGGGGACGGAGGCCTCCTAGAGGGATGGCCCGTGCTTTTCCTGGCCCTTCGCGGGGTCAGGTTCATTTCCATGTTCCTCAATGGCCTGTGCCTTCCTCGGGGGGGCGCCGTTACCTGGACTCTCAATCCCCATCTTATGCAGAGGTCACTAGGGGACGAAATTCCAGATACTTCCCCAGATCGAACCGAACCACTCTTCCAGGGCAGGGAACCAGACACAGCCCACAAGCACCCACTGACCCCCAATTTGGGAAACTGGTACGCCAGCTTCATTCTGTAATCAAAATGGTTCACCATTTACAAAATGTTGCCCCAAAACCTGGCAAGACTCAGCCACGCTTGATTTCACGCATGGTTGATACCCTAACAACCATGATCAAACCCGCCTCTCCATCTCCCAACACCTTGGATTTAATCAGGGGAAATGCTCAAAATTGGGGCTATACCACACTCCTGGTTCTGGAAGATCACTATACCACCAGTTTGGAAGCGGTGCTGGAGGACCTCTCTAATGGCCTCAGCCCAGAATGGAGCATTGCTTTTGAGGTGGCCACGCGTTGGGCAAGGAGAAATCTGCCACGCCTGACCCAGGAGGTCATTGATCATGCAGAGGCCCTGATTGCATCTTGTGCAGATAGGGAGCCTAATCTGGTCATGTCAACACAGGCATCCCACCCACAAGCACCACCACAACCTCAGACCACACAACAAACACAGGTCAGGCTGCAATCCCAGGCTAAGGACCAAGGGGATGCTACAGTACCGGTCCAGCCCAACAGAGACCAGACCGAGACCCGGACTGTGGGAACCATTACAGATCAGCCTTCTGATTGGTCTCTGGGACCAGATGACCAAATAATCGATAATGACTCACCCACATCGGAGTCCCTACTGACTAACATGCCCAGGAAACGTAGAAAGAAACGCTCTGGTGACAGACTGAACCCGGAGGTTGTCTATCAAGACGCAGAAAGTGGGGTGATGACTGAGTCAGCACAGGATAGGCGCAGGGACCAACATGCTCAAGAAACTGAGCGGACAAATGATTGGTTGCTGGACTTGAATCAGGACCTGGATCACACACCCACTTTGACTCCTGGATCTCTACGTAATAGCTCACTGATAGAGGGGTCAAGCAGACCACTTGGGGGTCAAACCGATCATGGCCAATCTTTTCAACAGGACCCCTCAACTGATCCAGGGGAGGGGACCTCACACAGCAGGACCTCCACACCAAATCCTAGGCTGTGCAAGGTCAAGAGACACATTAATACAGACCGAAAGATGGTGGAATGGGGTCTTAGTGTGCAGAAAAAGTGGCTAATCATTGGAGACTCAAACTTGTCCAGGTTTCCCGTTTATGCCATCCCTGATTTACAAGTGGACAGCTTTCCTGGGGCAAATTTCCGACATGCCCAAGCAGTGATGGAAAAAGCCTTTTCAAACACGGTAGTTGAGAAGGTTGTGCTGTCCTTTGGACTGAACTGCAGGGGTCAGAGGGCTAAGGAAACCTCAATCAAGCAAATGCAAGCAGCCCTGAGAACCGCTAAAAAGAAGTTTCCGTACTCAGAGCTTTGGATCCCGGTCATAAACTTCTCACCATCCTTGCCCCATTCAGAACAACTGACCTTGAACAAAATAAATGCACACATTATCAAAAACATGCCTTTCATTCCTCCACTTGAGGCCTCCACTTTCCGGACGGAAAAGGATCACATACATTGGACAAAAGAAACGGCTAAGAACATTTTCAGTCATTGGGTGTCATTTTTAAACTTGCGAACCCGTTAAGCCCAAGGGGGGAGGGGAATGAGGGACCAAAATCCCTTTGTTCTCAAGAAGTAAGGGTGTTGGCTAGAAATTTTACTCTGTCTAAGCCACAATTTGATTTATTGAGTAGAGGATTAAGTTTTGTCCCAACCCTTGACCTATATAAACACCAAAAATTACAGCTTCAATTGGACTTACAAAATTACCACAGGAAAATACAACTTTCAGCTTATTTCAGCAAGGCCGATCGGAGACAACAACCACCACCATTTACTCCGACCTCAGATTGGACACCTTCTCCTGAAAGATTGCCTCCAGAAGTGAATTTCTTAATTCATAAAGATACAAAGGATTTCAGAAAACACTTCAAATTTCTGAGAGAAAAAACAAATTTGTCCATAAATGAAGTCAAGGCCTTACGAGAGTTAATTAACAATAAACATATTGTGATTAAGCCAGCAGACAAGGGAAGTGCTGTTGTCATTATGGGGAGAGATCAATATATCAATGAGGTGGAAAGGCAATTACATAACACTACATACTATAAGAAATTAAAGGAACCCATATACCTTAAAACGGTCACATTAGTGGAGGACATATTAAAAAAGTTAAAAACTGAGAATTTCATCAGTGCTAAACAAAAACTATATCTTCAGGGAGATGCTCTGCCCAAACCCAGACAATTTTACATTTTGCCCAAGATTCACAAACCTCCGGAACAGTGGCCGGTGCCGTTTGAGGTACCACCGGGAAGACCCATTGTTGCCGATTGTGGTAGCGAGACCTATCGCATTGCGGAATACATTGATTATTTTCTGAATCCATTATCTACCAAACACCCCTCGCATATTAAAGATACATATCATTTCATAAGTATTGTCAAAAGCCTAAAAATCCAGCCCAATTCATTTTTCTTCTGCCTAGATGTTGACAATCTATATACAAATATTGACATACCATCAGGAATATTGGCGATCAAACAAATTTTTCAAAAATACCCGGATACTGAAAGGCCAGATGACCACATTTTGAAATTGTTAGAAATTAATTTGTTGAGAAACGACTTTGAATTTAATGAAAAATATTATTTACAGATAAAGGGAACTGCTATGGGAAAGAGATTTGCTCCAGCATACGCTAATATATTTATGGCCAAGTGGGAAGCTGAGGTCTTGGGTAAGTGTTCTAAACAACCAATCCATTACTACAGATATTTGGATGACATATGGGGGGTCTGGCCTCATTCGGAAAATGACTTCTACAGTTTTGTTGACACTTTGAACTCCCATGACCCCTCCATTAAGCTAAAATACTCACTAAATGCACAGTCCATAGACTTCCTCGACACCACAACTTACAAGGGACCACACTTTCATTTAGATCACAAGGTGGATATCAAAGTCTTCTTTAAACAAACAGACACACACAGCTTACTCCACAAGACGAGTTTTCATCCCCAACATACGTACTCAGGATTGGTAAAATCACAATTGATCCGCTTTCATAGGATTTGCACCCGTCCAGAGGATTTTTCATCAGCAGTCCAAACTCTTTTTAAAGCATTACGAAAGCGGGGGTACTCCAGATCCTTTCTAAGACAAAGTCTTAAAACCTTTCTAGTTAAAAAAACAATTAATCCTAAAGAGAAAATCCCCATAATTACTACCTTTTCCTCTATGAGTGTAGCTTTAAATCAAAGATTAAAAACCAACTACCGGGCAATTATTGAAGATCAGGGCTTGCTGCAAAAAACACAGGTGATCTCGGCCTACAGGAGGCAGAAAAATTTGAGGGATTACTTGGTGCGCGCTAAGATCAGGCCATTCAATCTCATAAAACCAAGAATTATCTTGGATAATTTTCAGCAATTAAAGTTCATAACAAATCAGACTACTAATAAAGTTTTTCCCATTTTACAGACTTTCTCCCCGGACACGTCCAACTGTGTATACCTCATTTTTTGCTCTAAATGTGACCAAAAATACGTGGGAGAAACCAAGAATTCTCTCTCAACTCGGATGATTCAACATAGGTATAACATCAGGAATCAAAAGGAAACATCCACACCTTTAGTTCAGCATTTTCTTTACCATGGCTTGGAGTCGTTGAGAATTTCTGGAATAGAGGGCAATGTACTATGGTCAGATCAGGAAAGGAGAAGTAGGGAGAGAAGATGGATCTACTTGCTAAAAACAATAGTACCAACTGGTCTCAATATCAAATACAAATAACATCATTTGGTGGATCAGAGTGATTTTAGAGTTAGTTGGATTCCCACACTCATTTATAACTCCCATACATCTTGACGCCTAACCCGGTTCACTCCCCTAACCCTAACCAGTCAGGATCTATATCCTAACCCTAACCAGTCATTGGCCTTAACGCCTAATCCTAACCTAACCCCCAAAGTTTTCTGGACCTAAACCCCAAACCGCATTCTACACCCTAACCCTAACCTATCATGGCCCTTGACACTTAATCATAATTCATATGGACTCTAAGATAAAAAAATTGGGAACATCAGAAATTCATTTATTTTAAAACGATGATTAAAAACAGATTAAAAATCCACAAAACTATTTAAAATTACATCAAAATATGCTTCAAAAGGGTCAAGATTGAAAGCTTTACATGTGATTAAAACCAATGCATTATGGTTTAAAAAGCAAGGACAATTTCTTAAAAAAAAGCCAATTTCTAAAAAATACTTAAAAAAAACTCTTAAAATGCATTACTAATTCATTTACAACAACAAATTTGGATTAAAATTACAATTTTTTATTAAAAACACAAAGTGTCCATCCACCCAAAGGATCCACGAACTGCAGGTGGGCGGGGCTAGCATATAAAAGCAGCTGCCCTGCTGCATTGCTCCTCATTCTTGCCTAGACTTTCGGACAGGCAACATCTCCAACAGATTGCAAGTCATTAAAAGCATTTTGTTTTCACTCTGTGTGCCTAGGCCTGAAGAAGATCCAGTCAGGATCGAAACGTCGCTGACGGGCACACATATTTATTTGTTCATTTATTTGTTTAAAAGCCTAATTTAAGGCTATAGAGCTGAACGTTTTTCTCTTTAATTTTTTTCATATTTTTGTTTTTTCTTTAAAAAAATATATCATACAATTCATACCTGAAATTATCTGTCTATACGTTATTGATTATATAACAAAGCCGAAACACTACAGAAAAAACAAAAGAGACACAAATCTTAAAAAAATAAAAAAAGTTAAAAAAATTGTACACTGAATGGCTACTGCCCGTGATGGGTGGACTGTTGTCCACCACGGCAGGCGCCAGAAATACGGGGAGGGGGCCTGGGGACGGAGACCTCCTAGAGGGATGGCCCGTGCTTTTCCTGGCCCTTCGCGGGGTCAGGTTCATTTCCATGTACCCTAACCCATCTTGGCCCAAATACATAGTGTGGCATATGTGGATAGAACCACTTTGAAGGAACAAGGGGAGGGGCCAGTCTATATAAGGGACGGCACAGAGGACGGAGCTCATTTCAGCTGTGACCTCCGAGGAGACAACATCTCTCTGTGGTTCCAGCAGCCAGCCAGGATTTTCTTTTCTTTTTGGTGTGCTTCACAGGCCTGATGAAGACCTTGTTAGGTCGAAACGTTGCGACAGTGGGCACATCTTTCTGAATTTTCTTTATTTCTTGAACAAAAAGTTATTAAAACACTCAAAAAAGAATATAAAAATAAAAACCACAAAAAAAAGTCTAACAACATTTAAAACGCTTAAATTGCGTTTTAAAAAAATTTAAAAAGACAATAAAAACTTTCTACTTTTAGAAAGCACTTTTGGTTTTAGGTTCTTTTTTGTTTTTGTGCATTGTTTCCCATTAGGAAACCCTCTTTAAGTTGGTTTTTTCAAATAAAAAAACCCCTTTATAGAAACATTTTTTCTTTTTAAATCTGAGTTTCCCTGTTTGGAAACTTCTTTCATTTCTCCTATTTACATTTCATTTATACAATTAATTTCCATTCCACACACATTAAAATAATTAAAAAACATGGATGACGGGTGGATGGTTGTACACCATGGCAGGAAGCGCCAGCGCAACCGCCAACCTGATTGGGACCGCGGATACGGGGAGTCCTCGGGGTGGATGGACCGTGCACCTCCCTTCTCTTTTAGGAGGAATCAGTTCCCTCACCCTTACCCTTTATACCCCATCTTAATTGCTCAATTCATGGCATCCTCATCCGTTTAGGCCTAAATAAATAAATAAAAGATTAAACCAATGATCATAGTATATCAATTATAATATTTAATTTTCTTTGGATGGTTAATTTTGAAAAAACATCTTTCACTTTTTGTAAAATGTGTATCTGTGGATTCATGGTTACTTACCTGGAGCAGGTGGCCTGTGGGGGGGAGGGGGGCCTCCGGAAACAGGAGTGGGATGGCCAGTGCACAGGTCTCTTCGGCCTCCGGCTGCGGAGCCTTACACATTTTCTCTCCCCCTAACCTTTTTTCCCTAAACCTAACCTTTTGGACCCCTAGTCAATCCCCGTCCTGACCCCATCTTCTCCTCCGTCTTCCCTTGTCCTGATACTATCATGTTGTCCTAAATAAAAACAGGATTTTTTTACATATATAAATAAATTAACATTGACTATTGAATTCATCCATTGTTACATAATTGACATTAAAATCATCACAACCACTGGGTTAAAATAATTTTTGCTAAACACATTTGCATTAAAATCAATTTTAAGAACAGGAAAACACTGAAAAAAACGGCCATACAGGGATTTCCAAGATGGAGAAAGAGGGGGGGGGGCGGAGCAGAGTCTAAAAAAGGGGCTGACTCAGGAGGGAGAGCTCATTCTAGCTCCGACACTTGGAAAGACAACATCTCCCATTTGTCAAAGCAGCCAGCCAGCCAGCCAACTTTTTTCTGTTTTTTGTGTGTGCCCTCACAGGCCTGAGAAAGACTGTTTGCGGTCGAAACGTTGCCTGAGGCACGTAGAAAGATTTCATTTCATTTAAACAATTTGATTTTTTTAATTTTCTAAAAAACAGCTTTATTTTGCTTTACTTTTACTTTTAATTTCATATTGATTTCTTTTTACTTTACACTCTCATACTTGATATACATTCATATAATAAATACAGTCACACTATACATAAATATTAAAATAAATATAACAAAGCTTACCTCATCTGAACAATAAAAGCAGCATGGGGGATCAGTGTAACCAAGGTGGGGATGGTGGTTTGCGTGAAGGGATGGACAGTGCACAGCCCAACCCCTTCAGGGGAAGGGCCCGAACTCTTCGCCCGAACCTAACTCCTGGAATTCGGAGACCGATTAACCGGTCATCTCATTAGGAGATTATTTAATTTCTAAAAATCAATTCATGGCATCCTCATCCCTTTAGGCATAAATAAATAAAAGATTAAACCAATGATTATAGTACATCAATTATTATATTTTTATTTTTGGATTCTTAATTTGGAAAAAAATCTTTCATTTTGTAAAATGTGTGTCTGTGGATTGATGTTTTCTTACCTGGAACAGGTGGCCTGCGGGTGGGAGGAGTGCCTCCGGAAACAGGAGTGAAATGGCCAGTGCACAAAGCTCTGCAGCGTCCGGCCTTCAGCCTCCGGCTGCGGAGCATTACACATTTTCTCTCTCCCTAACACATTATGTTGGGGAAATTCAATGCAATTATTGCAATGGGAGGAAACATCCTGGAAAATTGCTCAAAAAAATCCTGCATGTTCATATAGCTATATTTTAAAAGATTTCTTAGCTCTTCGGCATTTTTAGCCATGTATTAACAGCTATTGTGGAAGTCCCAGGTAACCACTTGCAGCTCCAGAGCCACATGTTGAACACCCCTGGTTAGTTAGTCAGATGACTGCTTCGTGTCTGGGGCAGAGCTTTGTGGAGGTTGTCAAGTATAGGAAGATAGGGTTAAAACAAACATCTCATTCATATATATTTTTATCTCACGTTTATTCATGCAATTGCTGTAATCTACATTCTTAACAGGAACACCAACAGATGCACTGTTGCTACGAAAACCATTTTCATGTACGTAACATGGCGTCTGAAAACAATTGCTTAGCTCACATATAGTTCATGTCTTCAGCTTCAGTGAATCTGGGAGGACACAGAAAACCATAAGCAGTTCAGTCTGCCCTGCAAGAACACAGACATCATGTTGGTGCTCAAACTATGGTTCCTGTGCTAAGTTAACATGCAGAAAGACCTTCCTGCCCTCCTTCTCTTCACCTTTATAGTCATAACACATTTCTATCACAACATCTTGACACCAACATAGCCCCTGTGGGCTGTATGGACACTAAACTGAGTACTAATGCTAACACTCCTGCTAAGTCTAATGCTAACTACAGACTGCACATAATACACGGGGACAGCCACTATGGTGTTTTTCAACCTTCTGATTTCATCTGTCAGGTTTTCTGTCTGCAGCTGGAGGTTGCAAAATTAGGAAAAGGGGTGGACCAGAAGAGTAAATTATTGACCGTATTGGAAAAAAAAACTTTTAAAGAGGATTTATAGAAAATAAGAGGATCATTTTAAGAAGGGCCATTGAGCACACCAATCAGGAGTCAATGGAACTAACACCGCCATGATGACTCCGGACTTTGCCAGAGATGCCTCTAGTGGTCATTAGTGGTCCTACATGTAAAAACCCCTTTCTGGTTGACTTTATCTTTCAAACCAGGTGGCTACACACATTTTATAAGCACTCTATGATGCCACTGATGCTAACACAGATGCTAATACTGATGCTATTACAACAGAGATAGAAAAAAGTACTTAAAAAATAGAAATTGAATTCTTTACAAATGAGCACACCATTAAAAATCAGAGAGGTGGGGGCGGGGCGTTGCTGTGACATCACCAACTGACGGCCCTGAAGTCACATGATCCTGATGGCTGCAGTGATTTTCTGACTTGTCTAAACAGGCCCATTTATCATTCTAGGTATTTTAGCTAGCAAGTTTTCACTTTCAGAGCTGTGCAGTGATCTGGGCAAGACTACCTGTTGAAGGCTCCTGGGGGTGGGATCATTTTGCTGACCCTTTTGTGGGGGTGTGGCCTAACAGAATTGCTGCTTGCTGACTACTGTTGTATGAATCAGCACCATCCACTGTGTCAGCCTGATGAAGTTAAACTCTAATTTGCATCAGAACCAGTTCATAGGGAACAAATAGGAAAAAAAGCCTTGATTATGTTTCCAGCTGGAAATTACAAACAGCTGGAGACATGTAGACATAACATCCATGTCCTGACGGGCGCCGGGTTGGGACACCTGTCAGACGAGCCTCAGAAAGAAAACAGGAAGTGGTCATACTTGTGCACACTGAGTTCTAATTCTGGTGGAAGGGACAGAACATTCTGCATTTTCAGATGTTTCAGAACAAGCTGAAAATGATCCCAAATACAAAGTCAGCAGCACATACAGCACTGCTGCTAGGGAGAGTAATACTCCAAATATTCCGAATGAGTTACAGTAGTATTGTGTAAAGTTTTAGGACTAATTGGAGTACTTCCAGAAGTGAAGTGAACTACAGTATTGATTGTTTCCATTTAGGTTAAAAGCATGCTGCTGGTATTTGCTTGTTTTAAAACTAGATCACAGTGTTTTCAAGAAGAGAACAGGCAGAAATTATATTTTAGTGTTTGGAAACTCTTAGAAGACAGCATTGCTTCTGGCACTAATAGAAATCAAAATGTCAAAAGTACAAATTAAAGGGCTTTATTAGCAGCTTTTTAGTGTTTTCAGACATTTTGTTCTTGGAAAGTATTAACGAAAAATTTTAGGAATGGTTTTTGGGTTTACTCCTGGTGCAGTTAATAGTTGTAGTCCATGGCAGTATGATTGTAGGAAGGTGTTGAGGTATCACAGCATAACAGAACCTCGCAAACAGGTTGCGGTGGTATCTGGTTTAGGTTAACACCATTGTTCAGGTTTTTTTTTTCAAAATTGCTTTGTGTATCAGTAGCAGCTGTAAGGTTGTAGCAGGTGGAGGAGGAGGGTCAGGTGACTAATTTTATTTCAGGACTGAGCACTGAAGTTGGTTTGAGAGTTCCATAATAATTCCAGTACTACTGTTACCAGGTTTTTATGTTGCAGAAGAGGTTCTTGTACTGAAATTGGAGAGTTAAATTAATTAAGGGGAGCTAAATACCTACAGCTGTCGGCTAGATGAAGTTCTACTGCTTCTGAAGTTAAACAATGTAGTACTAAATGTAGTTGTGGTAGGATGTGGCTGTGTCTTGCAGTAATGCAGACTCTTTAATACTTTAATGACACAGTTGAAATCGTCCCGTTTTAAGATAATGATGTAATGTTGGATCGTCCTCCAGGGGGCGCCACAATCCTCTGAGCAGATCGACGAGGAATGTGGTCATCAATCTGAGCCCCTGGATGGAAAGAGAAGAATGTCTAAATAAATAAATTCCAGAATGTCATGATTTCTTCCTCTATTTTTCTCGTCTGCAGCTGCCAGCTTCTTTTCTCACTTTACCCAGAATGCACCTCATGCAGGCTGGAACTATTACTGATCATCTTACCTGCCAGAGTAAATCCTGATTGGTGGAGGTTTCGTGGGCCAGTCTGTGTTTTTGGACAGGTAGGCCCCCTGGTGGTTGGGGTAGGTGGGACAGACTTTGTCATACTGATGACATCATGAACTGGACCGTCATAGTTTCCACGGGGGACGCCGCGAGCCTCCGCCATCTGATATAGAAAGATCGAACAGCCAAGTCAGCAGATCAGTTTAGTCAGTTTAGTCATCAACTCGTTTATCATCCTACAGAGTTTTTAGTCATTACCCATTAAACTACCACTGGACTTTAACTGGCAAAATACTGCTGAAATTGGTTATCTGGTTAAGCAGTCGCTAGTTATCTGGTTAAGCAGCTGCTAGTTAACTGTAGTTATCTGGTTAAGCGGTGTCTTGTGGAGTTACTTTGCTGCGGGCTTTTATCCTTTTGTACACGGTGTCGGGGAAAGCTTTTCTGGGGATGAAGCGACCTGAACCTTCGGTCACGCTGAGTTTCCCTTCCTCCAAAATGACTCGACCCCCACTGATGACCACAGATGGAATGCCTCGAAACTCCAGACCTTCAAAAATGTTCACTTCCACAGTCTGCACACAGGAGAAAGCATCTGTCTCTGATAATGAAGATGAGGTTTGACTGATGAATGAAGCAAGTGATTGGCAGGTGTCTCTTTACTAGGCTACGTTCACACTCATCTGATTTTTTTTTTATGAAATCCGTTTTGAGAAAAAGTAAATCACAAATGTTAACCATGGCCTTTGTGGAGCAGTGGTTCCTACTTCTGAACAGAAGCACATACAGACAATGCCGCCAAGTTGGTCTGCAAAGTCCTGCACAGCTCCGTTTTTACCAATCCATATCCGTATTAGGATGAAAGTGATGGTGTCAATTATTTGTCTTTTTTGTTTACAATAAAAAAAGAGAAGACAACAACACAATAAAAATTCTGAAACAGCATAATCATGACTGTTTGTCTTCTTGGACGTCAAAGTTGGATGAAACGCTGAATGACCATTCAGACTGAGGTCACTTCCACAAAGATCGGATATGTATCCCATCTAGGACCACATAGGAAAGTGGTCTGGGTCGGATTTAAAAAGATCACATAGGCGCCTTTCAGACTGTCAATAAAAAAATCAGATAAGAGTCACATATAGGCAAAAACATGGCAGCTGAGCTGCAGTGTGAACAAAGCCCCAGACTGGTAAAGGACTCTACTTTACAGTTGCTTATGGCTAGACTACAGCGGGGCAAACCTCTTTTTTTTGTCTCATCACTTTATTGCATGTGTTTCTAATGTTTTTATCATTTTGGTCATTTTCCAAAAGCATTTTGTGATTTTAACTTTGAAAACGCTATATAAATAAATGTTACTTATTTACTTACCAAGTTGTGAGTCTTTGCAGAAATGGTCCGTGTCTCCTTTGGGTTCCAGATGACAACATCAGCATCAGATCCAACAGCGATCCGTCCTGAACACACATCACATGGCTCAGGTTACTGATGCTCAGGTGTTTCTGGAGTACTTTCCTCCACCATGTCATACCTTTACGTGGGTAAATGTTGAAGAGTTTGGCAGCGTTGGTGCTGGTTACTGCCACAAACTGGTTCTCATCCATTTTCCCTGTAGACTGCACACACACACAGGAAAAATGACAACAAATCCAACAATGACATATCTGAATTCCTGATGTCAGCAGCATAAAAACATCAACGTTTCAGCCTCTGCTGGAAGTTTTCCTGCTTCTTGGAAAAATCACCTTCCTTTCTTTACTGGATTTAAATAAACTTGAATGAAAAGATGACATAGCCTTCACTCTTTCCTGGAAATATCCAGAGCATGCCTTCATCAGGAGCCATCAAACCAAATGTGCTGAATCCAGAAAGTTATTCTACTTAGGTTTTTGCCCCTTAACAGTCTGCATGATGACGGCATGCCGTTGCCGTGAAGACTGGAGGTGGGAATCTTGAAGAAGACAAAAAACGATTTGATCTGATTCAGATGCCCTAATAAGACTATAAAAACATTAGTGATGCATATATTCCTTAACCCTTTCTTATATTTTGGTGACAACCAACAAAAAAGAAAGCTGGTTCATCTGTTGGTTAGTGCAGGACTTCTGTTTCCATCAGCGTGAATCATGCAGCTGCATCAGATCCTAGCCGTCTGTGGTTGATCAGAATTCTATCAGAACTTTTAACTAGTTCTTCCATGTGTATGCCCCTACCATTCTACAAGCTGTTGTGGTTGTATTACCCACAAGACCCTGCATTGCAGTACACCTCCTACATGCAATGCTTTAAGACAGTTGTTTATTATGTGCTTACATAATTACCTTTTAATTGATCTCCTGCCAATTACTTTAGTTACAAAGAGATAAGTTTTAATTGGAATATGCCATTAGTTGACTTTCTGTCTCTTCCTGGCTCTCCTGAAAAGCATGGCAGACATGGTATAAGTGCTCTAAACTTGATCCGTTGGCATCCATAAGAGACAATGCCATGCGTAGGAAGAACTATAAAGGTGATGTATTATCAGGAAATTGTGACAAAGTGAGATTTTGGAAAAAATTGTTTATGCTTGAAAGCCTGCAGAAACTGTCCGATAACAGCTACATTTAGCTAATTTAAGGACATATTGTAGTGTGAAGTTATATTAATCACTATGTACAGAGAGATATATGGCTGAAGTACAGACTGAATGTACTTTGTAATATTTTGATACAGTTTTTACCAGACATTAATGAAGAAGTGGGAAAGTAAATGTGAACCTTAAGACTGTGTTTAGCTTAAACATACTGTACAAGAATACTATACTATATTTGGATCACTTGTAGAAACCCAAGGTGATTCTGCAGGTGGACCAGAGTTCCCAGCTTTGATCCAGATGGGAGTTCGTACATCCTACCTACCCAAATGATCTGGACTTTCCAAGCAAACAAAGCCAAACTTCTTCTACACAGCAGCTTTTGCTTTTGCTGCTGTGTTGGTTGGACTTCACGCTCAGCTATCGTAACGTGCATGCTGCAGATGGTCCGGGTTATTAACCTCCATCATATGTAGTCCCACCTTCTGTGTTCCCAAACATTTTATTATGAGATAGAAAATAAATTTTCTTAACATTGTTACATTGTTTCAGAATTGTCCAAGTCTGCATCGTGATGCATCTAAAAAACTATCTTTTCCCTTCCCCTAGCAATGACATACCACTTCCAGCAAACCCTGAGGCATTGTGTGATCTGTGGAGGTCAGACAGAGAGATGACGACCTGGATTACACTGGTGTGGGACCAGGTGACGTCACCTGATATCATCTCACCACAGCTCTGTCCCAGACCACCGACATCCTCTCCTCGATGCCGTTGGTTCCCTCAGGGATCAAAGTGAAGTCGTCTTTCCCGACAGCTTTCTGGGCAGTGGAGAAGCCCGCCTGAGCACTGGATGCCACCTGGAGGTCTCCGCTGGGAAACACAAGCACCTGTTAGATTCCTTGGGATGGTTTAAGTAGACAAGGAAGCATAGCTGATTACTAACCATGCCAACAGAGATGTCAAGTACTGCGGGGTGGAAGGATCTGGGTTGAGGGGTGGGCTCATGACAAAGGCAGCAGCCATGGCCCAGTCTTTGGCCCAATAATGAGAGCCATCAGTGGCCAGACCGGCTGTGATAGGCTCTCCATAAATTACCATACCTGGAGACAGAAACAAGCAGATGTTCAACCAGAAGGCCCAGATACATCTTAAATGATTAAAACCAGGATTTAAAGGACTGGGTCAAAATCTTAGCTTATGCTGACTCCTTTCATCAGATGCAGTAGTGGGTAGAGTCAGTGGAAAAAATATGTCACTCAGGTACAGGAAATGACCTCAGTCCACGAGGCCAGGACCGGAAAAAGAATCCACAATATGACCCAGTTTAACTACAGATCTCAACTGTAATAAGAGGAATCCAGGTCTTGATGTGGACCAGGCTAAAGAAGGGAACAGACTACTTCTATATTATACCATCTGATGTCTAGAACCATGTACAGAACTGTATCTAAAATATGGCCTAGAACCATGTCTGCAACCAAGTCTCAAACCATGTTAAACTGTCTAGAAACATGTCTAAAACCATGTTTAGAACCATGTCCAGTATGTCTAGAACAATGCCTAGAAACTGTATCTAGAACTGTATCTACAACCATGTCTAAAACGTGTAGTATGTCTACAACATGTCAACTTTGTTAAGTACAATGTCTAAAACCTATATAAAACCATGTCTAGACAATGCCTAGAAATTGTTTCAAGAACCATGTCTACACCTATGTCTAAACTATGTCTAGAACCACATCTACACCCATGTCTAGAAACTGTGTCTATAACAGTATCTAGAATCATGTCTAGTATGTCTCAAACAATGTCTGCAACTAAGCCCAGAACCATGACTCAGATGGCATCAGGATCAGAAAACCTGCCTGTTCTGGTCTACAGTGGTCTGACGTAAATCTAGACTTAAATCTGTAATGGCAGAACCAGAAGTGACTGTTAACGAGGAACATATCACCTTTCTTCCTGGCTTTGGCGATGACATCAGCAGCAGACTTGCTCATCACCTTGGTAACATATAGTGGACAGTTGGCTTGTTTGGCAATGGTGATGGCCCGGTACACCGCCTCCGTCTCCACCTGGACACATGCACACCTGTCAAAGCCAGCATGACCCTGCAGACCACCAGGTGTTTCTGTCCAACACTTCACACCTGCATTGCAACATTTCCACTCATGGTCCAGAACTTCTTGCAGCACTTACCAGGTACAGCAGGGCTCAGGGGGCCTATTCCAGAAAGGCAGTTAAACTCAATCTGAGTCTAAAAAGAAACTCTGGGTTAACTTACTACTACTTACTTACTTAACTTACTGAGCTGAGTAACTCTTGAGTTTTCAGTTCCAGAACAGCTGCTGTGTGTTGGTTCAATCAGTTCTGAGTATCTTTACCCAGAGTTGGGAACCACAACAAAAAGAAATAATCAATGGAACCCTGGTACCTGAATTAACTATGAAAACCTTTGACAAAAAGCTAGTTAACATCTTAGGTTAAGCAACTCATAGTAAAATTAGCCCTGATGACCAGCAGTGTTGGTGAAGATTTTCAGTTGATGCGCTGTCTAAAAATCAGACTTTACAGTGTATAATGTACAGTGTTACAGAAAAAGGAAGTCTAAAAATCAGAGTAATTATGAAGATCTGAGTAAGATATTACCCAGTGTTAATAAAAATTTTACAAACTGTAAAAGTCCTCTGGGAGACCCCACCGTGTTCTGGTTTGTGTTAGACTGACCTTTTCCCTGCTGCAACTTTGCTGCTTCTCCCCTCTGCCTGCAATTCTCTGCCAATATTCTTATTTTTCTACTCCAGGAATTTATGACCAGCAGCTCCTGGATCCTCATTAATCTCTAGGACTGTATTCTGTGGTGTATTTGGTTGGATACTATTTTTTAAGACTCTTGTTAGGGCTGTTCACTCTCCTCCCCTCCGACAGGAGATTCAGGAGTCTGAAATGCAGGACAACCAGACTCAGAAACTCTTTCTTTCCTTCGACCATCTGACTCCTCAACAGCTGATTGGAGTCTGTAACAATGGCCTGCACACTGACTTTATATTGTCAACCACAGTAACTGTAATATTGTTTAGTTTTTTATGTGTCTTATTACTTATAATAGATATTACACATGCATCTTACTGTCTACCTCAGGATAGTTTGTTATACAGCTGATCATTAATTGATGAATATGGCACACGGTTTATGTAGCACACTGCACATTTATGTACATAGATTATTTACTCAGAGTTTTCTTTTATCTTATCTTCATCTAGTTTTTCTATGTTGCTTTTCTTCTATTTATAATCTTTTATAGCATTCAGTGCGGAAGGCAAACAATGTCCCTTACTAAGAAAATGACAAACACTTTGAATCTTATCAGTGTCATGTCAGCATGGCCTACAAATAGCAGAAGCCTTATCTATAGTTACGTAGGAGCTAAAAGCTAACTAGCTGCTAGATGTCTCCCCTCTCTACAGATGACTATTACAAGCTTCTACAGCAGATCACCATGCTGGAAAGAAAGATCAAATGGCTCCAGGTGGTCGTGGAAGTAAATGGATTGTGTTGAAGCGATACAACTTTACCTTTAATAAAAAACAGCAGACAAGATCTTGCTAACAAACAGCTAATTAGCACAAACATGGCTGTAAAGAAACAGGAGGATGATGTAGAAGGCAATAACTCTTTCACTGATAGTCCTCCCTGGAATGCCTTTGGTGCAAAGCCAAAGAGTAAATCATCTCACAGGGAAATGGGAGGACGGGTAACAGACAGAGCCCAGTTTGCTGAGATTAGCGACACGACTGGCTGGCCTGCTCTGCCATCCAGACCAAGCACATCCTCAACCCCTCTCATTAGCAAGACACAGTCATGGCCAGTTGTCAGAAGGAAAACTAACTAGTCTCCTCCTCATCAAGCAGACATGCAGCTATAGAACAGGTTTGCTCCACTACACCACACTACTGGATCTACATCTGATGACCGAGATGAAATCTCCCTCCCTACACACCAGTGTCAGGCCAAAGAACAACTCAATAAGTAAAAGCAGACAACTGAGCCTCAGACTCTGGTTGTTAGTGACTTTGGTGTTAAAGACATGAGAAACGTGTGGAAAACGTACTAAAGTACTGAGCTTTCCCAAGGAGATGGAACCAGATGTGGCCGCGTCCCTAATGGTGGAAAAGCTCATCCTGCATGTGGGGAGGAACAATACTGTGAAGCAACAATCTGAGGAGATGAAACAAGTCTTTACTGAACTGCTGGATATGATCAGCTGTCTGGATGCCCAGATATTCATCAGTGGCCTCTCCCTCCCATCCGAGGAGGAGGGGAGCGATCCAGCAGGCTGTTTGGTCTGAATACATGGCTGTCGGCTGCATGTACCACACATCCAGTTCATTTATAGACAATTTCAGCGTCTTTTGGGACCGCGGGTACTTTTTTAAACCAGATGGATTCTGGCTGAACAGGTCAGGAGTGAAGCTGTTTGCCTCCACTCTGGTTTATTTTCTGAACAGACCCTGTTCCCTCGGACCAGGATAACAGACAAGAGAGGGCAGAACCAAACTCCTCATCTGTCTCCAGCCTGATAACAGCCCAGCATCTGATGGATCTGTGCTGGTCCAGGCTGCAGCTTTGTGGGTACTCATGGCTCTCTCCAGGATAAGCCGGGGCCCGACATGCAAGTGGTTACCTTTATCCCTGTTTTAATAGGCAACAAAAAGACTCATAAATGCTCAGAAAAGCCATATTTACCCAAAACATTTTATACATTTATCACATCTTGTGTTCATTCCTCATCTGCCTCAGCCTGCCCAGAATAACACCTGGACAGGTAATGTTTTAAGCACCCCGAAGCTAGCTTTGCTAAATGTCAGATCTTAGGCTGGAAAAACATTTTAATCAATAATTTTATTACAAAGCACAAAGTTAATCTAGTTTTTCTCAGAAAGCTGGTTAGACAGAGAAAATTATGCTTGTTCTTATAGAAGTGACCCCTCCAGACTTCAGCTGGAGCACGATCACATCATAAGGGTTGAGGAGGGGCTGTTTGCTTTAATGACTCCCTCCAATGCAGCAGATACCTTAGAAAAACTTTGTCTCTCCAGATGCCCTCCCCCTCTCGTGTGGTGTTCCTTGATATATACAGGCCACCTAAACACTGAGCAGCGTTTCTGATGACGTTCTGAACTGCTGTCAGTAATCTGTTGACTCTGACGGTGTAGTTATAATTAGTGGTTCCAACATTCATGCTGAGAACCCAAAGGACAGAGGGACCAGAGAACTGTGTTCTTGATAACTTTGGTCTAACTCAGCATGTGGACCAGAGGACCCTGTCTGGATCTGGTCATCTCTAAAGATCTGAATATTTCCCAGGTTGTGGTGATGGATGTTCCTCTGTCTGATCATTCGTGTTTTTTAGGCCCGAGCACCGAAGGCGGTGCGAAGGCCTATTGTAATTGTTCCGTTTCTTCCTTATTCTTCTTCTTAAAAGTAAATTGCATTTTAGGGGACCTGAACATGCGCGAAAACGCGCCTAATTTTGCGTACCCCCCCAAGGGAATGCGTAAATTTACGTATTTTGGGGTGCTCGGGACTGTTCGGGCAAAATTGAATGAGAGCGCCACCTATTTATGATGCCCCGCCACTGCACGTCATCAATCTTTATGAAAATTGCTACATATATTCTAAATGTCTGGGCAAACAAAAAATCCTCTTGGAGCAACAGCCTAAAACCAACAGGAAGTCGGCCATTTTGGGTCAAAGTCGCCATTTTGGC
>JBAGKM010000025.1:433803-445562 GCA_037177155.1 Melanotaenia catherinae
TAAGGTTTTACTCAGAAGTACGGGTACTAAAGTTTTACTCAGAAGTACGTATACTAAAGTTTTACTCAGAATTACGGGTACTAAGGTTTTACTCAGAAGTACGTGTACTAAGGTAAGGGTACTAAGGTTTTACTCAGAAGTACGGGTACTAAGGTATTACTCAGAAGTACGGGTACTAAAATTTTACTCAGAAGTACATGTACTGAAGTTTTACTCAGAAGTACGGGTACTAAGGTTTTACTCAGAAGTACGAGTACTAATGTTTTACCCAGAAGTACGGGTACTAAGGTTTTACTCAGAAGTACGGGTACTAAGGTTTTACTCAGAAGTACGGGTACTAAGGTAAAGGTACTAAGGTTTTACTCAGAAGTACGGGTACTAAGGTTTTACTCAGAAGTACGGGTACTAAGCTACGGGTACTAAGGTTTTACTCAGAAGTACGGGTACTAAGGTTTTACTTAGAAGTACGGGACAAACACCAGATGGAATGACGACTCCGATCAACCAAACCAATCATCAATTTTTATCATTTGAAGCATAAAACACAGTTACATTCCAAATAAAATCTGACCTGAAACCAGAACAAGACCAGAACTGAGGGTCCTAAAATTTAAGTTCTACTCCAGAGTCCCGATCCAGAGTCCTACTCCAGAGTCCCGATCCATAGTCCCGGTCCAGAGTCCAGATCCAGAGATCTATTCCAGAGTCCAGATCCAGAGTCCCGGTCCAGAGTCCTGCTCCAGAGTCCCGGTCCAGAGTCCTGATCCAGAGTCCTGTTCTAGAGTCCTGATCCAGAGTCCCGATCCAGAGTCCTGGTCCAGAGTCCTGATCCAGAGGCCCAGTTCAGAGTCCTGATCTAGAGTCCTGGTCCAGAGACCTACTCCAGAGTCCCGGTCCAGAGTCCTGATCCAGAGGCCCGGTCCAGAGTCCTGATCTAGAGTCCTGGTCCAGAGTCCCGGTCCAGAGTCCTGATCCAGAGTCCTGCTCCAGAGTCTCGGTCCAGAGTCCTGATCTAGAGTCCCGGTCCAGAGTCCTACTCCAGAGTCCCGGTCCAGAGTCCTGATCCAGAGTCCTGCTCCAGAGTCCCGGTCCAGAGTCCTGATCTAGAGTCCCGGTCCAGAGTCCTGATCTAGAGTCCTGGTCCAGAGTCCTGATCCAGAGTCCCGATCCAGAGTACTGATCTAGAGTCCTGGTCCAGAGTCCTGATCTAGAGTCATGGTCCAGAGTCCCGGTCCAGAGTCCTGGTCCAGAGTCCCGGTCCAGAGTCCTGATCTAGAGTCATGGTCCAGAGTCCCGGTCCAGAGTCCTGATCTAGAGTCCTGGTCCAGTGTCCTGATCCAGAGTCCTGATCTAGAGTCCCGATCCAGAGTCCCGATCTAGAGTCCTGGTCCAGAGTCCTGATCCAGAGGCCCGGTCTAGAGTCCTGATCTAGAGTCCCGGTCCAGAGTCCTGATCCAGAGGCCCGGTCCAGAGTCCTGATCTAGAGTCCTGGTCCAGAGTCCAGGTCCAGAGTCCTGCTCCAGAGTCCTGATCTAGAGTCCCGGGCCAGAGTCCCGTTCCAGAGTCCCGGTCCAGAGTCCTGGTCCAGAGTCCCGGTCCAGAGTCCTGATCTAGAGTCCCGGTCCAGAGTCCCGATCTAGAGTCCCGGTCCAGAGTCCTGATCTAGAGTCCCGGTCCAGAGTCCTGATCTAGAGTCCGGGTCCAGAGTCCTGATCTTGAGTCCCGATCTAGAGTCCTGGTCCAGAGTCCTGATCTTGAGTCCCGATCTAGAGTCCTGGTCCAGAGTCCTGATCTAGAGTCCCGATCTAGAGTCCTGGTCCACAGTCCTGATCTAGAGTCCCGGTCCAGAGTCCTGATCTAGAGTCCTGGTCCAGAGTCCCGATCTAGAGTCCTCCAACTCATTGATTTGCTACTGTTTTGGTCAATAATCGATTTAATTTTGACTCTTCGTGTTTCTGGTTGAGTTTTTCTGACTTCCTGCCGTCTGGGATGTTTCTATCTATTATTACTAATATTAATACTGCAGTATTTTGATTTTCTTTTAATTTAGTTTTCACCCCGTCAGGTGCTGTTGTTCCTACCAGGGACTCGCTTTTACTCAAAGTTTCCTCCACGAGTCCATCTACAGACTTTAACCAGTTAAAACCATTTAAAGGGGCGCTGCTGTCCTCCCGCCGCACGGGGGCGCTCTTGTCTCTACACACATCCGGATTTATGAGTAGTTTTTCCGGTCTCGCAGTGAACCCGGCTCCGTGGACACCACGCGTGTTTCTCTCCACCAAAACACACACTTCGCCACGCGCGCCGCGGAGGAGACTTAAAGCTCGGCTCCGACCCGCAGATACTTCCGGAGACTCCCGCCGCCATGGCTCCGGTAAGCGAGGCCGTTAAAGGTCCGGTTCTCTGCTCGGATGCGACGGTTTCCGGTCCGGAGAACTGGTCTGATCTTAGCTAAACCGAAGCTTCCCTGAACAAGTCTGTTTTTTCCTGGTCCTGTCCCACATGGTCCCATCAGACCAGATCCAGTCTCCATCCAAAGAAAACCGCCAGGTTTATGTTTCTGTAAATCCTGGGTCAGGATCAGAACCAGAGAGCAGAAATAAAGACCTGGTTTCTGGTCTAAAGCCTGAGTTTAACGCAGCCTCGCTAAAGCTGGACATCAGGTCTAAAAGGGGTTTAGTTCCTCTGGTTTTTACAGCTGCTTCATTACAAACTTTCACCTAAAAACAGCCGCTCAGATATTTCCTGAAACACTTTAATATTTGTGTTTTTAACTTGTTTTCTGAAGAACATTTTCAGGATTTCTTAGTTAAAAGAAAGAAGTCAGACGGATGAATTTAAAGCTTTGAAACTCAGGTTGGAAATCAGCCATCAGGTGTGTTTACCTGCTGGAAGAGACGGAAAGCTGGATTTTAATCTCAGATCTGAATCTCTAGAGATGACCCAAGCTGTCCCTCAAGGATCAGTCTTGGCTCCCGATTTGTTTTCTTTATAAAAGATTAAAAGACATTCAAGTAAAAAAATGTATATGCTGATGATACAGTGATTTACACCCGAGCTTCCACCACTGCAGGAGCAAAATACATTGAGTCTAAAATTAGTTTTAAATACATAGAAAGTTTCTGGTCATCTCACAAACTCGATCACAGCGACTTTTCTGTGACTGATTCTGGTGACATATCGTCATGTTGATTCATTCCAAACTCCCTCATCGCTGCTTTCTTTATGATTTACTTGGTTGGAAATCTCTCAGAATTCGTAGACAACAGCTTTGGTATATTTTCATTTATAAAGCTATACTTGGCAAACTTCCGCTGTACCTCTGTAAGCTCCTCTGTTTGCTCTAATACCAAATAAATCTAAAACTAAATAATCAGTTACGCTCCTGAAGGTGGTCTCTTCTTAATGTTCCCAGAGCTGCAGCAGACTTGGGAAGAAGTGTGTTCTCTTATTCAGCAGCTTGGGGATGGAATAATCTACCGACTAGAACCACTTAGGTCCACGAATGAGTTTAAACGTCCATAAAGACTGTGGTGATGAGACGTGTGCTTGTTTATTTTAGGTGTTTTTATGACTGTTTGTTGTCTTATAATGAAAATGTAAATGGTTCTAATATGTTTGTACTCTGTGGTTTTTCTGCTACCTTGGCCATCTCACCGGGACCTCCTGGTTAAATAAAGGTTAAATAAAAAAATAAAAACCTAGGATGGAGGACCTGACGATGAGAAGAATAAAGACCTGGAACATTTAGCAGACACCTGATCAGTGAGCCGATCACCAGGATCAAAGTTATTTCACTAATTATTACTCATATTAAGCATTTAAACGCAGTAGTAACGAGTCGTTTCCGTGTGTGGAGACGTGACACCTGTTCAGGTGACACCCCCGTCATGAATCATGTTGCCATGGCAACATCCTACAGTTCTTTGGCAGCTTTCCTCATATCACCAGTGTTCTCAGGTCTTGTGTCCTGTTTGTGTGGCGGTCGCCGCCTCCTCCCTCCAGCCTCGCTCCAAGAAGCGGCGCCCGACGTTCCGCCGCCTGCTGAAGACCAGCGGCGTGAAGCTGGAGAACAAGATGAAGAACCGTCAGATGAAGCAGCAGAACGTCGCCAAGAAGCAGCGGAAGGAGCAGAAGAGGCTGCGGCAGGCCATGAAGGGCGCCGCCCAGCAGACGCCCCGCCCCCTGGAGACGTACAGGAAGCGACCAGGTGAGAGAGCGCGCTGTCCGTCAATCAGTTTTTATTTACAGAGCGTCGTCATGCAGCACAGAGAGCTTCACATAATAAAAGCTTAAACACCACGTTTAACGCCTTCACACACCTGAGAATATACAGGACATTAAACACACCTCAGAGTAGTTCCCATGACCACAGCGGGCGCCACCACAGGAACCACCCAGGTCAGGGCAGGCCGGGGTCCACGCCACAGCCACAGGGCTGCAGCGCAGGACCCCCAGACCAGGGCTGTCACCATGCAGAAACAGTAAGAAGAGCCACAAAGATAAAGAGACAGATGAAGGAGTTCAGGACAAATATGAAAAATAATAAAACAGACACAAACAGGCCGAATTTAAAAATGAACTAATATATTTTTACATAATAAGCAGAAAATCTAAACTAAATAAAATTAACACCATCAGTTACGTCATCGGTCACGTGATCTGAAACCTGCTCCTTGTTGGACAGAGGAAGAGGAGGAGGAGGAGTTCCTGGAGAATCTGCCCACCGACATGATGGAGGAAGACCCCATGCAACAGATGACGGCCATGGCCCGACGATCCTTCATCACCAGAGACCTGTCGTCATGGTAACGCAGACACACAACATGCGTGTGAGGTGACACCAGCTGTGTTTCAATTACAGTTTTTCACAAAATAAAAGCCATATTTGTATTTTTTGACGTGTAGTTGTGATTCAGACTCGGCGCCGTTGTTCTCGTTAGATCTCGTCCGGCGGGACTCCGTTTGTCAAACCAGCATTTGGCTGTTTGCTATCGAGGATGACGGTTAGATTTTTCTTTATTTGTGAAAAGCTTTTTGTCTCCTGCGTCGGCTCATACCGCGCCATCTTTACGTGAAATGAACTGGTCACGTGACCCCTACGTCACGTTTTATAACTTTTATTTCAGCACGTCTGATGAAAGCGTAAAACCTTGTAGCCATATTTTTCTAAGTTTGCTAAACGTAGCCGTTTCCATTAGCAGCGTTTTACTGTGATGTTTAGGTGTTGGTTCTAGAGGTGATGGAAGCGCAGCTTGTGACTGAGGTGTGTTTGTTTGTTGTGGCGGCGCATCCCAGCGGGCCGGTGCTCGGCGGGAGGAAGAGGATCAACGACGTGGTTCGCAGCTACGAAAAGGTTCCAAGAAAGATGGCGAGGACGGAGGAGACGGAGGTCGTCCACCTACTGCCCATCAAAGACAAGAGAGGGGTGATCCCACAGAGCATCCAGAGAGGTACCAGCCGACCCGTCAGCCGACCCCTCCCCTGACCCGTCAGCCGACCCCTCCCCTGACCCGTCACCTGACCCGTCAGCCGACCCGTCACCTGACCCGTCAGCCGACCCGTCAGCCGACCCGTCACCTGACCCGTCACCCGACCCGTCAGCTGATCCGTCAGCCGACCCGTCACCTGACCCGTCAGCCGACCCGTCACCTGACCCGTCACCCGACCCGTCAGCTGACCCGTCAGCCGACCCGTCACCTGACCCGTCAGCCGACCCGTCACCTGACCCGTCAGCCGACCCGTCAGCCGACCCGTCACCTGATCCGTCAGCCGACCCGTCAGCTGACCCGTCAGCCGACCCGTCACCTGACCCGTCAGCCGACCAGTCAGCCGATCCGTCACCTGACCCGTCAGCCGACCAGTCAGCCGGATCCGTCACCTGACCCGTCAGCCGAACCCGTCAGCTGACCCGTCACCTAAACCGTCAGCCGACCCGTCAGCTGATCCGTCAGCCGACCGGTCACCTGACCCGTCAGCCGACCCGTCAGCTGATCCGTCAGCCGACCTGTCACCTGACCCGTCAGCTGATCCACTTAGTAAAGACATCATGTCCGTTTATTTCCAGCTGTTCCAAGCCAGGAGGAAGAGGAGGAGGAGGAAGACCCTGCAGACGAGACACACCAGGAGGAAGACGGTACGAACCAGAACTTCTGGTTCTGCCCGGCTTGTTTGTTGTGATGTTTTCTTTTTTCTTTCCTACAGCCAGTCTCATTTTCTTCTGTCCTTCATCACGTTTCATGTTTTCGCTCATCCTCTTCCTCACATTTACATCTGTGAAGCTTTTCCAGGACCGGGTCCGGGTGTCGGGTGAAAACCGACTTCATCCACGTGGTGAAAACTTTACATTCCTGCCAGAGTCGCAGTTTTTGAGGAACAGTTTTAAACTCACTGCAGGGAAAGAAGAGTCATGTTTTCATCTTCCACAGTCAGAGTGGATGATGAGAATGGTTGCCATGACGATGGGTTGCAGCTGAATGTGTAGTGTCTCCTCCTGGTCAGACGGGGCGGCGCTGAGCCACGTGGAGCTGACAGCGACGCAGACGGAGCAGCTTAGAGTCCAGAAGTTAAACCAGAAGAAGGGGCTCATCGCCAGCCTGGGATCGGCCATCATCTCGGACCCCTTCAGTAACGTAAGAGCTGGTCCTGGATCAGACTCCATTTGACGCTGCAGTGCATGTGACCTGATGTGTGTGTGTGGCAGATGAAGCGTGTGAAGGAGCTGCGTGGGATGCTGATGGAGGCTGACCCCAGCGTGGCGGTGTCGGTCCGGAAGCTGGTGATGGTTTCTCTCATGGAGATCTTCAAAGATATCGCCCCCACCTACAGAATCCGACCTCTGACCCCTGCAGAGAAGACCGCCAAGGTACCTGCAGCCCACGCCGTCCTGGCCGAGTGTGTCAGCTCAGAAACTGACGGTGTGTTTGGGTCGCTCATGTTTTTCAGGTGAAGAAGGAGACTCAGCAGCTCAGAGAGTTCGAGGAAGGTTTGGTGAGTCAGTACAAGTTCTACCTGGAGGATCTGGAGCAGACCATCAACGGTAGGCCGCCACACCACACCGGCACATGCGCTGCAGCACACACACGCTCACGTTCCGCCTCCGTCCTCAGACTGGAAGCAGAAGAAGAGGAAGCGAAGTCAGGCGGTAGGTTTCCAGTCATACCGCGGCCTGGCCGAGGTCGCCGTGCGCTGCCTCTGTGAGCTGATGATCGCTCTGCCTCACTTCAACTTCCACAACAACGTCATCGTCACGCTCGTACCGCTGATGAACAGCCCCTGCAAAAAGGTGAGACATGCTGGGTCAGGCCAGGTAGGACCGGTCAGGAAGGACAGCTCAGGTAGGTCAGCTCGGGAAGGATAGCTCAGGTAGGTCAGCTCGGGAAGGACAGGTCAGGTAGGACAGCTCTGGTAGGTCAGCTCGGGAAGGACAGGTCAGGTAGGACAGCTCTGGTAGGACAGGACAGGTAAGTGTTGAGAGCCTGGTTTGTGCTGTGATGCGTTCGGGTGTCTGTTGCAGGTGTCCAGTTTGTGCTGTGATGCGTTTAGGAAGCTCTTCCAGCAGGACAAAGTGGGTGGGGCCTCACTGGCCACAGTGCGTGTCATCTCTGGACTTGTGAAGAGTCTGAACTACAACGTTAGACCTGAGGTAACTTATAAGACTCATCTGGACCTGGACCTGGTTCTAGTCCTGTGTGTTTTACTCTCTTGGACACCTTCCTCTACCCTCCTCTTCCTCAGCTGCTGAAAACGCTGCTCAGCCTGAGGATCAAGGAGGTGGAGATGAAGAAGGACCTGGAGGCCACAGCACCCAAAAAGAAGTTCATGACCAACAAAGAGAAGAAGAAGAATCTGTCCAGGATGCAGAGAAAGGTAAACGAGCAGGATCCAGATGTTTGGTCCTGTGTGACAGTCAGACCAGATGGAGGGAAACACCTCCACCCATAACCTGTGTAAACCCACGATCTAAGGGGGGGTCTGCAGTGGTGGAGGGGTGGAGGCGGAGCATGGCGGAGGGATGGAGGCGGAGCGTGGTGGAGGTCTACCCTGGTGGACCTGGCTTACCGTGGTGGACCTGGCCTACCCTGGTGGACCTGGTCTACCCTGGTGGACCTGGCTTACCGTGGCGGACCTGGCCTACCCTGGTGGACCTGGTCTACCCTGGTGGACCTGGTCTACCGTGGTGGACCTGGTCTACCCTGGTGGACCTGGCTTACCGTGGTGGACCTGGTCTACCGTGGTGGACCTGGCCTACCCTGGCGGACCTGGTCTACCCTGGCGGACCTGGTCTACCCTGGTGGACCTGGCCTACCGTAGTGGACCTGGTCTACCCTGGCCTACCCTGGCGGATCCTGGTCTACCGTGGTGGACCTGGTCTACCGTGGCGGACCTGGCCTACCCTGGGGCACCTGGTCTACCCTGGCGGACCTGGCCTGCCCTGGCGGACCTGGCCTACCTTGGTGGACTTGGCCTACCCTGGTGGACTTGGTCTAACCTGGTGGACCTGGTCTAACCTGGTGGACCTGGCCTACGCTGGTGGACTTGGTCTAACCTGGTGGACCTGGTCTACCCTGGCGGACCTGGCCTACCCTGGTGGACTTGGTCTAACCTGGTGGACCTGGCCTACCCTGGCGGACCTGGCCTACCCTGGTGGACTTGGCCTAACCTGGCGGACTTGGTCTACCCTGGTGGACCTGGCCTACGCTGGTGGACTTGGTCTAACCTGGTGGACCTGGCCTACCCTGGCGGACCTGGCCTACCCTGGCGGACCTGGTTCATGGTAGCGTGTGTGTGCAGTGGAAGAAGGCCCAGGAGAAGCTGGAGAAGGAGCTGCTGGAGGCCGAAGCTTCGGAGAGCAAAGAGACGAAGACCAAGCTGGTGAGTTAAACCTGGTCCTGGAACAGAGATGGAGGGAGGGCCCATCCTCAACCTCATCTTCCTCTTCCTCCTCAGCACACAGAGACTCTGAACATCGTCTTCCTCATCTACTTCAGGATTCTGAAGAAAGCCCAGAGATCCGTTCTTCTTCCTGGAGTTCTGGAGGGGCTGGCCAAGTAAGAAAACACCCATTTATCGCTTTATTTAGGTTTATTCCTTCACTCACTTATCCAAACTTTATTAGCATATTCAGATTTTACAGAGGCAGCCTGTTTGGCCCGTCTGCTCTAAATGACAGAAAAGATCCGGGGGGCTTCGGGGGGTTAGATCAGGTACGTTATAGATCAGAACCAGAGGATCCGGTTCAGGTTCTAAGGGTTTAGATTAATTAAAGCTGATCCAGATTCACTGCTTCCTGTAGACCTGGAACCAGATTAATTTCAACCTGGTTTAAATCTTTAACCTCATCAGAGATCACATGACATATTTCCCTGCAAGTCACGACTCGCACCTCGCTGCCGCGGAATACTGATTGTGATGTCACTTCCTGTAGTTTCGCTCACCTGATCAACCTGGAGTTCTTTGATGACCTGCTGAACGTGCTGCAGAACCTCATCCAATCAGGAGTGAGTATTAAACTTTGCTCCGCCTCCTTATCAGCTGCTAGTTCAAAAGTATTGACTGATTAATCTCTGCAGGAACTGACCAATCGGGAGAGTCTCCACTGCATCCAGACCGTCTTCACCATCCTGTCAGGACAAGGTCTGTCTGTCCCAAATGTTGGGAGGACGTTTGTCTCGTCCACACCTTTCTTCCGTAGGAATGGCATCTTCTTCCGGTGGAACGGCGTCTAAATTTGGTGGAATGGCGTCTTTCTCCGATGAAACGGCGTCTTCTTCTGGTGGAACGGCGTCTAAATTTGGTGTAATGGCGTCTTTCTCCGATGGAACGGCGTCTTCTTCCGGTGGAACGGCGTCTAAATTTGGTGTAATGGCGTCTTTCTCCGATGAAACGGCGTCTTTTTCCGGTGGAACGGCGTCTTCTTCCGGTGGAACGGCGTCTAAATTTGGTGGAATGGCGTCTCTCTCCGATGAAACGGCGTCTTCTTCCGGTGGAACGGAGTCTTCTTCCGATGGAACGGCGTCTAAATTTGGTGGAATGGCGTCTTCTTCCGATTGAACGGCGTCTTCTTCCGGTGGAATGGCGTCTAAATTTGGTGGAATGGCATCTTCTTCCGGTTGAACGGCGTCTTCCTCCGGTGGAACGGTGTCTTCCTCCGGTGAAACGGCGTCTTCCTCCGGTGGAACAGCGTCTAAATTCGGTGGAACGGCGTCTTCTTCCGATGGAACTGCATCTAAATTTGGTGGAACGGCGTCTTCCTCCGGTTGAACGGCGTCTTCTTCCGATGGAACGGCGTCTTCCTCCGGTTGAACGGCGTCTTCTTCCTTAGGAATGGGGTCTTTCTCCGATGGAACTGCGTCTTCTTCCGGTGGAACGGCGTCTAAATTTGGTGAAATGGCATCTTCTTCCGATGGAACGGCGTCTTCCTCCGGTTGAACGGCGTCTTCTTCCTTAGGAATGGCGTCTTTCTTCGATGAAACGGCGTCTTCTTCCAGTGGAACGGCGTCTAAATTTGGTGGAATGGCGTCTTCATCCGATGGAATGGCGTCTTTTTACGGTGGAACGGCGTCTTCTTCTGGTAGAACGGCGTCTTCTTCCAATGGAACAGCGTCTTCTTCCGTAGGAACGGCGTCTTCTTCTGGTGGAACGGCGCCTTCCTCCGGTGGAACGGCGTCTTTCTCCTGTGAAACGGCGTCTTCTTCCGGTTGAATGGCGTCTTTCTCCGGTGGAACGGCGTCTTCTTCCGGTTGAATGGCGTCTTTCTCCGGTGGAACGGCGTCTTCTTCCGGTGGAATGGCTTCTTCCTCCGGTGGAACGGCGTCTTTCTCCGGTGGAACGGCGTCTTCTTCCGGTGGAACGGCGTCTAAATTTGGTGGAATGGCGTCTTCTTCCGATGGAACGGCGTCTTTTTACGGTGGAACGGCGTCTTCTTCTGGTAGAACGGCGTCTTCTTCCGGTGGAACGGCGTCTTCCTCCGGTGGATCGGCGTCTTCTTCCGGTGGAACGGCGTCTTCCTCCGGTGGAACGGCGTCTTTCTCAGGTGAAACGGCGTCTTCCTCCGGTGGAACGACGTCTTCCTCCGGTTGAACGGCGTCTTTCTCCGGTGGAACGGCGTTTTTTTCCGGTGGAACGGCGTCTTCCTCCGGTTGAACGGCGTCTTTCCCTGGTGGAACGGCGTCTTCCTCCGGTGGAACGGCGTCTTTCTCCGGTGGAACGGCGTCTTCCTTCGGTTGATCGGCGTCTTCCTCCGGTGGAACGGCGTCTTTCTCCGGTGGAACGGCTTCTTCCACCGGTGGAACGGCGTCTTCCTCCGGTGGAACGGCGTCTTTCTCCGGTGGAACGGCGTCTTCCTCCGGTGGAACGGCGTCTTCTTCCTTAGGAATGGAGTCTTTCTCCGATGGAACTGCGTCTTCTTCCAGTGGAACGGCGTCTAAATTTGGTGAAATGGCATCTTCTTCCGATGGAACGGTGTCTTCTTCCGGTGGAACGGCGTCTAAATTTGGTGTAATGGCGTCTTTCTCCGATAAAACGGCGTCTTCTTCCGGTGGAACGGCGTCTAAATTTGGTGGAATGGCGTCTTTCTCCGATGAAACGGCGTCTTCTTCCAGTGGAACGGCGTCTTCTTCCGGTGGAACGGCGTCTTCTTCCGGTGGAACGGCGTCTAAATTTGGTGGAATGGCGTCTTCTTCCGATGGAATGGCGTCTTTTTACGGTGGAACGGCGTCTTCTTCTGGTAGAACGGCGTCTTCTTCCAATGGAACAGC
>JBAGKM010000025.1:475782-488237 GCA_037177155.1 Melanotaenia catherinae
CAGGTGTGGGTTCAGGTCTAAGTTCAGGTCTAGGCTCAGGTCTAGGTTCAGGTCTAGGCTCAGGTGTGGGTTCAGGTCTAAGTTCAGGTCTAGGCTCAGGTCTAGGTTCAGGTCTAGGCTCAGGTGTGGGTTCAGGTCTAAGTTCAGGTCTAGGCTCAGGTCTAGGTTCAGGTCTAGGCTCAGGTGTGGGTTCAGGTGTGGGTTCAGGTCTAGGCTCAGGTCTAGTTTCAGGTCTGGGTTCACGTCTAGGTCCAGGTGTGGGTTCAGGTCTAGGTTCAGGTCTAGGTTCAGGTCTGGGTTCAGGTCTAGGTTCAGGTGTGGGTTCAGGTCTAGGTTCAGGGTTAGGTTCAGGTCTAGGCTGAGGTCTGGGTTCAGGTCTAGGTTCAGGTCTGGGTTCAGTTCTTGGTTCAGGTCTTGGCTCAGGTCTGGGTTCAGGTCTATAGCCAGACAGGGTCTGTTTTACTTTGGCCTGCTTGTCCCGGATGAACGACGTGTTCCTTCCTGCCCAGGCCTGTCTGGGTCATGTGACCCGGACTAGAGGAGCACCTGGTCATGTTGTAGTCCTCGGCGTGCTGCAGAGCCAGCTCGGCCTTGGCTTGGCTCATGCTGTCCTTCAGCAGGACGCCTTCCTCCAGGTGCTGAATCGTGAGACGCCTCCACTGCTGCACGTCTGTTAGAAAACACCAGCAAACATGTTACAACTTCTTCTTCTTCTTCGCATCGACATGAAAGAAGCCTCCCGGCTGTCGTACTCTGTCGTACCTCTCTCTAGTCCCTGGGACCGGTTGTGAAGCAGGTCTTTCTTCTTCCTCAGGTAGCACAGAGCCAGCTGGTGGTGGATGAAAGCTGATTGGCTGCCGTTATCCATCACTTTCTTCAGCAGATCAATACATTCATCCAGCTGATCCTGGAACAGGAAGATTTAATCATCCACAAAGGCCAGTTCTTACAAAGAAATTACAGCTCAGGTTGATGTTTGCTAGACCAGGTCTAAAGAGGACCATCAGTTCAGATGCTGCGAGCAGATTCAGGCATCAGAACCAGATTTATGGACCACAACAAGTGTTCAGTTCAATTTCACATTCACTGTTATTATTATTACAATAAAAATCACCAGCAGGTGTCAGCAGTCTGTAGCAAATGTGATCAAACTGTTTTCTATGAAACAGAAAAGTTGTTTACCACCAGGACCGGAGGACTGAGCTGGACTTATGCTCTGCCTGAGGTTATGCTGTTGCTGCCGTAGGCGCTGCGTAGGTCAGCAGTGGCTCGACGTGCACCCCGCTACGCAGACGGTTACAGAGGAACTCCCTTCTGATTGGTCAGTTTGGGATCACGCATTGCCGGATATTTGGATCTTCTCGCTGAGTTTGTGTGGTAACCACCATTTTTAAAAACAATAACCAGTGGATCGAGTTGATGAGAGGCTGATCGCATTATTTTATCATTTTCTTCCACAAGCTAATAAAGACACTGAACCACACTGGACGCCATTGTTGATTTAAAACAGGAAAAACCACCGAACTGAAGAGACCATTCAAAAGAATTCTGACCTGGTGAGTTTACCGGCCGATACCACACCTGCTGCCACCTTCAGGTTAGGAGGAGAAACTACAACCAGACACCAAAACGACGCGTTCCCCCTACGCTCGAGTGGAAAGCAAACTCACTAGGGTAAGCTACGCCCTAACGACGATGTCAGCTACGCCCTAACAACGGCGTCAGCTACGCCATACCTGACTAGCGCAGGCTATGCCCTAACAAGCGGAGTCAGCTACGCCATACCTGAACAACGCAGGCTATGCCCTAATGAGCGGTGTCAGCTACGCCCTAACAACGGCGTCAGCTACGCCGTACCTGACCAGCGCAGGCTATGCCCTAACGAGCGGTGTCAGCTACGCCATACCTGAACAACGCAGGCTATGCCCTAACATGCGGTGTCAGCTACGCCCTAACAACCGGCGTCAGCTACGCCTTCCCTGACCAGCGCCAGCTACGCCCGAACGACGGCGTCAGCTACGCCCTAACAATGGCGTCAGCTACGCCGTACCTGACCAGCGGCAGCTACACCCTTACGATGGCGTCAGCTACGCCCTAATGACCAGTGTCACCTACACCCTAACGACTGCCATCAGCTACGCCCTAACGAGCAGCATCAGCTACGCCCTAACGAGCAGCATCAGCTACGCCCGAACAACCGGCGTCAGCTACGCCGTACCTCACCGGCGCCAGCTACGCCCTAACGGCGCCGTCAGCTACGCCATACCTGACCGCCGTCAGCTATGCCCTAACAACCGGCGTCAGCTACGCCCTAACAACGGCGTCAGCTACGCCGTACCTGACCGGCGCCAGCTACGCCCTAACGAGCGGTGTCAGCTACGCCCTAACAACGGCGTCAGCTACGCCGTACCTGACCAGCGCCAGCTACGCCCTAATGAGCGGTGTCAGCTACGGCCTAACAGCCGGCGCCAGCTACGCCCTAATGAGCAGTGTCAGCTACGCCCTAACAAGCGGCGCCAGCTACGCCCTAATGAGCGGGTACCTTCTTACGGAGGTATACGGCTACGTAGCGGATGACCTGGATGTCCTCGGGTCCGATCTCCAGCGCTCTCTCCACCAGCCTGTCGGCCTCCTCTTGCTTCTGGTAGTAAAGCAGCTTCAGTGCCAGCATGGACAGCAGGACGGCATCGTCAGGGTTTATTTCCAGTGCTCTGCGAAGTTGTTTGATGGCTGGTGACGCTTCAGCGTGGGGTCCTAAAACATGCTGCAGATCAGACCTGAGTTAGTTCAGCAGCGTCTCCCCATTTATATTCAACTAAAATCTGATCAATCAGCAGGTTTATGTGATGGTGACAGCAGTTAAAACAGTCCAATGATACAAATACAAACTGCAGCCTAGAGTGTCCTGGTGTCAGGAGCACATGTGGACTCTTATGCTTGAACATGGTGTTTGTTATAGACAATCCATGATGAGCACAGAAGTCCAATAACAAAAACATTGCCACCGTTCATACCAGAGAGGTTGTTCACCCTTTCTGGGGTCCCTGCGGAGGATTCCTGGGGGTGGGAATCCGCTCCAGGGACCCCAGTTTGGTGCATAGGTGCAAACAAGTCAGGACCCGTCCCCCTACCTTCACAAGATGTTCGGTTTGGTTTGTGAAATGGTGACAGTGGTAAAACCAACAGGTTCAGCGTAATGGAAGGCTGTTGTGATAAATCAGTACCTGTTCTGTGCGATAGAGAATGATGGCGTAACCATTGTTAAAGTCGCAGTCTTCAGGCTGTAGCTCCAAAGCTCTGCAGAAACACTCCTTGGCTCTGTCATAGTAGGATTTAGAGAGCTTGAGAAAGGTCCAGGCCTTCTCTCCATACACCTCTGGGTGGAGGACTGTGGGTGACTGGGTTGGATGCTTCACCTGCAGAGATTCAGACAGGTAAGGAAATTATATCTGACAGACGTGGACTTTAGCTTCTGCTGCGGCGGCGGTGGCTCAGGCGGTAGAGCAGGTCGTCCAATGACCGGAAGGTTGGCGGTTTGATTCCCACTCCCGCAGTCAACTGTCGTTGTGTCCTTGGGCAAGACACCTAACCCTCCTTGCCTCCAGTGTTGGCATCACTGGTGAATGAATGTTCGGTGATGGTCGGAGAGGCCGTAGGCGCGAACTGGCAGCCATGTTTCCGTCAGCCCCAGGGCAGCTGTGGCTACACGTAGCTTAGCATCACCAGGTATGAGTGAGGAGAGGATGAATGATGGATACACCATGTAAAGAGCTTTGGGTGCCTTGAAAAGCGCTATATAAATCTAATCCATTATTATTATTATTAACGCGACACCATCTGCAGGTTTATCAACACTTTGACCTTCATCTGTCTCCACGTGGGTCTTTATTTTCTCTTTGTGGGCATATTGTAACACTTGGTGGTTGTTTTTTCTGATATTTTTGTCCTTTTGAGTTGATATTTTTTGGTAGTTCTACTTTCTTCACAACCATCTTTCCAAACTCAGAAACTGGCCGTCACTTCATGCAGAGCTTCTTGTCTTATTACCCAGGTTTTGTTCCTGGATGACCATCAGTGATATAGGAGTAGGAGTTACCTTCCTCCTCTCACATCTGTCAGTTAAATGTATCAGTGCTAAGCTAAGCTAGCAGCTCCATCCTGTGTACATACCAGTATGTCCTGGACTTTCTGCCAGTAGCTCTGTGACTGTTGGTAGTCTCCGGTGTGGTACTTCAGCCAGGCCAGGTCTCCGTATGTCACAATGAGCCGCCGCTCGTTCTCACCGTAACACTCCTTGGTCTTCTGCTCTGACTGGATGAGAAGTGACAGCGCCTCCTCCGGCTGACCCTGAAGATACCTGAGGACAGACAGGTGAGGATGCTCAGAGGTTTCAGGTGTGTGCAGAAAACCACCGCTCCACCTCACATTGTTTACCTCACATAAGCCAGGTTTCTGTAGGAGTGTGTCATGGCGCCCCGCTGTCCCAGCTGCAGCTCCATATCGTGCCGCAGCTGCTTGTTTAGGTCGTCCAGCTCCAGGTCGTTCTTCTTCAGATCCCAGGTGAAGCGACTCTGCAGCTGCTGCAACCTGCAGTGGAGATCCTCTGCATTGCTGCAGCTCACACAGAAAGGTGTGTTAGATGGAAACAAATCACATCTGACCTGGAGGTGCTGTTTGTTCTACATGTAGATGGTGGTTGAGCTCAGTGTTGTGATTTTAAAACAAACTATTCCAACAAGAAATCAATAATGAATATGTTGTGAAAGAAGACCTCAATATGACCTGATTCAAGTTCTACAACTCACTTAACTTCATTTATAAGCCCTTTAAAACAACCACAGCTCCACATAAACGGACAAAGCAACACAACAAAACACAAAAGTCAGGAAATAAATAATATGATAAAATATAACAAAATAATTGTTCGTTGTTTTTAAAACTGTTTTAAAACAATAAGCAATTTTAAAAGAATCAACAAATTAAAAACAAACAAAACCAAGAAATAAAACAAACCACACACACTCTACACGAACAGTCTCACACTGGACTGAAAGCCAGAGAATAAAAATGGGTTTTAAAAATAGACAATGAAGCAGCTTGTCTAATGTGGAGAGGAAGCTCATTCCACAGTTTTGGATCAGCAACTGAAAAAGCTTGGTCCCCTCTGAGCTTCTGGACCTCGGTACGTCCAGGAGCAGCAGGTCAGCTGACCTGAGGCACCACCACTACAAGGCTCTGGATGTTGTAGGACTGTTTTGGTTTACACATTCCTCCGTCAAAAGAGGGTCTGTTGGGTAGTCGAAACTCGGATTCAGGAGGAGCAGTGTGGTTTTTGTCCCGGTCATGGAGCAGTGGACTAGCTCTACACCCTCTTCAGGGTCTTGGAGGGTCAGCTACGCCTCATGGGCACCTGGACTGGTGCCCGAGCTTGGCCCACATTGCCAGCAGCAAGTCAGATTTGTTTCCAGGGAGGGTTGGACTCTGCCAAGGCTGCCCTTTGTCTCAGATTCTGTTCACAACTTTTATGGACAGGATTTCTAGGTGCAGCCGAGGTGTTGAGGGGATCCGGTTCGGTGGCCTCAGGATTGGGTTTCGGCTTTTTGCAGATGATGTGGTTCTGTTGGCTTCATCGGGCCGTAATCTCCAGCTTTCACTGGAGTGATTTACAGCTGAGTAGAAAGCGGTTATGATGAAAATCAGCTCCTCCAAATCCGAGACCATGGTGCTGGACACCCGGAGAAGACCCCAGGAAGATCCAGGACACGCTGCAGGGACTAAATCTGTTGCCCGGCCTGGGAACACCTTCAAAGAGTTGATACTTTTATGCCCCCCAAACCAGATCAGAGACAGAAGAGGGATGGATGGATGGATGGATGGATGGATGATCTGGGTGGGAGTTGACAAAGGAACATCAGAGAACCACCAGGTTCTCAGGACAACCTCCCACCTGTAGGTGAGGGTTGACTTTTTCTAACACACACACACACACACACACACTGTGATCCAAATTCTACCATGACAAGAAAAAACCAAGGACACCTGTTCTCAGGTGAGCTGAGCGGGTGGAATTGGTACTGAACAGGAAGACCTGAAGACTCACCTCATATTGGTGGTGCAGTGATCCGTCTGGTTCGCTGGAACAAATGTCCTGATCAGTTGCAACATCAACACTGATGAAAAAGGAAACTAAAGACATGGTTATGATGCCTTCATTGTCACCTTGGAAATATCAGCTGCACAGAAAGAGGCGTCACAAAGAAAACTGCTGCAGAAAAAATTGCTTGTTTTTCTGCTGAGTCATTAATATGAACCAAAGAATATTTTAAATATTAGCTTTAGTTGTTATGTTGTCAGCTTCAACCACAGTGTGAAGGTTTCCCACAGCACCTGAATGCATCAGCAGTCAGTAGGTTTCATTTTCCTGCTGCTCCTCTTGCATCAGTGAATTTACATTCTGATTTCATCACTTCCCCCGTGTTTTGTAACTTATTTTTGTTTCTTAATTCTCTTTTTATTTCAGAAAACCATGCATATTTTTACAGAACACATCATGATTACATTTTTACAGATTTCACCACCAAGTCTGTAACATGACATATAAATAAAACCTGAATAAAATTCATTTTAAAATTTCCCATTTAATAGCAAAAGGCATCTTCTCCATGGTGTAGACATCAACTGCAGTGTTCCTCCACCCCTCAGTACGAGGCGGCTCCACCTTCAGCCTGCAGCAGGTGGGATATTCAGTAGTCTTCTGCTGCCGGTGTGCCAGTTTACGGTTACAAACAGAAAGGGAATATTTACTCCACACATGTGTCCATGGATCTCTTTAGGGTCTGATAAACTGGTAGCTCCATAAGATACGAGTGTAGCAGGCTCCCCTGGTCCCACAAAGTCTCCATCAGGTACCACACTCACCTGATGCTGTTGCTGGATGTATGTGAAGAAAAATCTCAATGTTTTTCCAACAGAACCCACGATAATCCACTATAAATCAAACAGGGATCAATGTTTCGGCTTCTTCTTCCCACTTCCTCCGTACGCGGTCCGTTCTATATTCCAGAGATTTCCTGACTAGGTTAAAGACAGAGGCACCTGTATGAATCCAACCTTCCTCTTCCTCAGCACTTTTTAATTCTGGTCAACATTCCGTCAGATTTGTAAATATCTATAAAAGTCCTCTTTTTCCAAACCAACGTTTTTCTGAGGAGCTTCAAAGCTCTGGAGCGTCCCCTTTTGGAGAAATGAGAGGTAAGGAGTTAGGCCTTTTGTAATCCAGTTCTTAAATCTGTTATCGTCTTTATTTGGTGCAGAGTCTGAGTCATCAGACGCCAGCTTCTGATCTGCAGACTCTCGTTTTGTCTGTCCAGGACGGGTCGTCTGACAGCTTTGGTTTCTCTTCTGTCTTATCTGTTAAAACGGTGGTTATAAACCTTCTGCATCCTCCCATCCTGCCGTGCATGCTGGGGAACTCGTGCACTCCAGTGCTTTATATTTTATCCCGGCCTTTCCTTCCATTAGTAATGGGATATTAGTCTTTCCCATGCTAGGAATTGTTTGGGAGGCAAACCAGGCAAACCTGGAAATAGATAAAGTAGCCGTAGGACATTTATTCGGATTAAATCTATTCTCAGGTCAAGAAAGGAACAACGTTCCTTCTCTGATTTGTGTTTGAGATTAAAGGTTTACAGGTGACTTCATACAGGTTAGAAAAGCCCGGAGGAAGTAGGCCTCCCGGATATTTAATGTTGCTTCCCAGCTCCTGTTAAACAAATTCTTACTTTCCAGTGTAGGGTTGTAATTAAATGTTAATACCTGAGTTTTTCCAGAATTAACTTTGCAGCCTGAGAGTTGAGCGTGTTCCTTAAGCACCTGCATCAGTCTTGGTGTTGGTTCTATCAAACCTACAAACAGGTCATCGGCATACAGCTTTAGCTCCCTGGAAGCCGCTGCTAGCCGCTCTATGTTGGGTCTCTGGCTGGTCCACTGGCTCAGAGACAAGAAATAAGGCGAAGAGGAGAAGCTCAGCACCCCGTCTCATTCTCTTTGCAGATGAACTTGCTCGGTTGAGTCTCCATTCATGTTAATTCTGGCTGTTGGTCTGTCCTATAGCGTTGTGATCGTGTTAGTTATGGCTCTATGGAAGCCACATTTTGTCTTTACTTTGTATAAAAACGGCCGCCTCGCCAAGTCAGAAGCTGTTTCTGCGTCCAGACTTACAAAAAATGAAGCTACCTGTCCCATAATGTGCATCACCTGCCTGAGTTTGTCTCTGTCTAGTGAAACCTGTCTGGTCCTCGTATGGAGGTTAACAATAGCTCCCACAATCCAGTTTACCTTTTCCCTCCGTGGGGATGATGGAGATTATGGCCATGGAGGAGGAACGGTTCTTCCAGCAGCCAGCTGAATGTTTTCAGTGGGAAACAGCTGGTCCTGCATTACGTCATACAAGGCGGAGGTGAAGCCATGAGTGGCCGGGGGTTTAGTCTGGTGAAGAGTCCTTTCCAGGAATTAGCCATATATGAAAGTCACCGCCACACACAGTGCTTTGAGAGGTCAGCTGACTGGAAAAGTGCTGTATAAGTACAGGTCCATTTACCATTTACATATAAAATACCTCGAAATGTGTTTATAAAAGGACCAGTTACCACCTGGTGATTCTGCCCAGTCGCCCTTCATTGTCTCATACTCAGATAAATGCTGATGATTTACCACCCTGGATACCAGGGTCGCCACCCGCTGCGTCCATGGGAAGAGAAAAATGTGTGTGTAAAACCAGATCTATTCAATTTGACATGTTCAGATTGATTTTCCTGCATGAATGGAGAAGAGAGGGATGGAGAGGAAAAGGCATCCTAAGTCGGCCCTAACCTGGCAGGTGCTGGAGAAGATCTTCTAAAGGTTCACCTTTGCCAAAGTCAGTCGGTGCATCTGATCCATCACTGTCTCTGGAGGTTTGAAGATACTAACACTGTAGCCTCTCCAGGACAAATCCTCCATCATCTCCTCTATGGTGTCATAGGTCACAGAGCCATCCGTATGTCTGTGGCCTGGCTGGAAAAGGGATTGAAAGTGGACGTGATTCTCTTTCAGCACCCTTTGGACCTCAGCATACGCCCTTCGTTTTTAAGAAGAGGAGGATAGACATGATCCATAGTTCTCTTGCCATGTGAATCCTTGCTCTGTCAAACCTTGCAGCGCACAGTCTTTCTTTTTAAAGCTGAGGACCGTGACGATGATGGACCTTGGCGAAGCGTCTCCTGTTGGCTGCGGCGCCGTTGAGTGGTGAGTTCTTTCAGCCTGCAACTCAAGAGCATCCCCTCCAGGTTAAGTCCCTTGGCAAGCTTCTTTCTTCAAACGAAATCATTGTTGGAGACGACTCTTCAGATCCCTCTGGCACCCTGTGAATCCGCACATTCTCATGCCTGGATTGGACATTATCTTTTCCTGTTGCTTCATGTGTAGCTTTAGCATCTCTGTAAGGACTTCTTCAACATTTCGGAGTCCCTCCTCTGCTTCCGCCAGTCTGGTGTTCACCTTCAAAATGTCTTCTTTGATTGTCTCTAGTTGTTCTTTGTTTTCCTGTGTGATAACCTCTCAGATCACTTAGAACCAGCTCCGCGTTGGCCATTTGACCTCTACTAGCTAGCATCAGCCCCGGCTAGACACTTTCCTGCATCTCCATTTTTCTTTCTTCCCATGTCTCCATGTTCTGTTCATGGCTCTGTGTCCTGATAGAGGTCAAACCCCCTTCTTTTCAGACTTTGGTTAGACTGGTTTTCTCATAAGCAGGTGCTTTCTTAAATTCCTTGGGTTCATTTGGGAGCTTCCTTACAGTATGGCCATCTTGGAGTAACTCAGTTTTAACAGCTGTGCTGGCTCAGTGACACTGGCTTTATTCAGTCTCCAGCAGCATCTCTGAAGTGAGACAAGTATGTCCACTTGTCCCATTTGGTCTTTCCATGTTGAAAACTTCCTCTGCTGTGTCGAACCTCCACATCCTTCCCGTAGTTCTGCACTTTCATACATTCCCAAAGACACGAGTGTGATCTGCTTTCTGCTTCCCTCCAGCATGTTTATCGATAACTGTTTGTGTTTAGCCTTACCCACAGGCCTCCCCTTGGCAGAGCCAAAAAAAAAAAAAAAGATAACTGTGTTTGGTTTTAGTATTAATTAAGAACCTAACTGCATTTTTCCATAAAATCTTTTCCACGTCCTGGAGTTGGTTCCCAGAACGTCACATCCCAAACCAATCCTATTCAGTCAGTGCGGGGGTTCCCAAACTTTTTCTGTGGGGCCCCCATTTTCAACAATAGCGTCCAGGCCCCCTCATCCCCGATCCTCTACCACATGCACCTGATACTTCAATAAGAAGTCAAGAGCAACTACAGTTAAAACCATATCAGTTCTGCTACAGTTCCAGGGGTTTAAACCAGGAAACTGCTTCATATGAGCTGAGCTTGTAGTGAGGCGGATGCTGCTGTAACACAACAACTCTGCTACATACGACAGCTGAGTAGTTTATTTCTGAAGTAATCTTTACTATTATTGCCCATTAGTATTGAGTTGATGATTTTGTGGAGACCCCAGGAAGAGTAGCTGCTACTGGGGATAAATGAATAAACAAACCTCTACAGTTCATCAGATTTTCTTTTTGTTTTTTTTTTTTGTTTTTTTTGTGGTAGTTGAAATCTCTGTTGTTGATTCATCACTGTTTGTCCTTTAGTACTTTCACCAATTTGTCCATGTTTTGCCACCAGTACAGCTATAAGTTTGAGAAACAGGTAATCTGAAACCGACCAATCACAAGGGAGTACTTCCACTGCAACCTGGGTACATGTCAGGTATGGAAGAGGTGCATGTCAAGCCTCGGCGGACCTAAGCAGAGCATATGGCGGTGACGCCGTAATCGACCTCACGCAGACGCCACGCGAGTAAAAATTCAGCTTTACACATCACATTTTCTCAGGTGAGATGAACCCTTCACGGGATTATTGCTTTTACAGCTCCAGTTCCATAAACACAGGTCTCTGGGTGAAGTGTAAATAAAAGCAGAATCCCGTCAACTCATCTTTTATTCCCAGTTGATCAACAACACATCAGAGGATGAGATAGAGGCATTTTACCAGGTGATAGAAAATATGAGCATTTGACAACTACCTGTTACCTGGCAACAGGTCAGTAACATGACTGGGTATAAAAGGAGCATTTCAGAGAGGCAGAGTCTCTCAGATGGAAAGATGGACAGAGAATCAGGAGGAATCTCTGTGTGCTGGCACAAGGCTGGATGCTGGTGATCTTCTGCATTAACAGCAGACATGATTCTCTACTAGAAACCACTGCATGGACTCAGGAAGACTTCCAGAAACCACTGTCTGTGAACACAGTTCACCCTGAAACCCACAAATGCAGGTTAAAAGTGGCAAAACATCACCTGGAACTACGTTTTATACCGTGCCGCTCTTAGATACACCTTATGGTGCCCCTGGACACATCATCAGGGATGTAACCTGGTATCAAAGGGGGATTTTGGGTCTTTCAACAATCAGACCCCTTCCTCCAGGTGACCCAGCCAGGGTTCAACAAGCCATAGCTTGTGTAGCGCTATCCTACTTGCCACGCCTCTCCCCTCTTGATCCACAACCACCTTGATGCCACTAATGCTGCGTCGGTGGACAACTTAACAGCCCTTCACTGACTGACTCCTGTTAAGCCCAGCATCTTGTAGGCCCTGCAGAGGGATTGGCAAATCCTCGGCATCCCACTTCAATGGATTGGCATTGTGCCTGCCAACCATTGTTCTGGCACTCCTCCACTAGCTCTGAGTATTTTGCCCTCTTTTTCTCATGGGCCTCCTCCATCCGGTCCTCCCATGGCACAGTGAGCTCCAGGAAAATCACCTGCTTGGTTGCTGCTGAGGTGAGGACAATGTCTGGCCTTGGTGTTGTCTTGGTGACCACTTCTAGGGAACGTCAGCTGCTTCCCCAGATCAACTTTCAGCTCCAAATCACGCGCTGTCGCCAACAGACCAGGGGAGGTATTTTGGGAAGCCACTGCAGGCTTCTCCCCAGCTCTGATGAAAGCGATGGTGTTCCTAACTGAGCGAAGGCTCTTGCTGTGGCTGATTACACTGCAGAGAGCACCCGGTACAGTCTTCAGGACTTGGTCATGTTTCCAGCGGTAGCTCCCTTCACCCAGGACTCTTGGACACCAGCTAAGGATGTGCTCCAGGGTTCCTCTTTTCTGGCAGAGGAGGCAAGCTGGTGTCTCCACCTTCCCCCAGGTAAAGATATTAGATGGACTAGGCCGCACATCGTAGACTGCCTGGATCAAGAATTTTATGCGATGGGGTTCAGCTTTCCACAGCTCTGTCCATGTGACCTTGCGCTCCACAACTTGCTCCCATCTCGTCCATGCTCCCTGCTGCCTCATTCCCACCATCTAATATCTTTACC
>JBAGKM010000025.1:613509-627772 GCA_037177155.1 Melanotaenia catherinae
AATGCTGTAAAGCACTTTGTAACTTTGTTTCGAAAAGTGCTATACAAATAAAGTTATTATTATTATTATTATTATAAATGATATAAACTTGTTTCTGATAATAATGAAGTTAGATTTCTTATCATTGAAGGATAGTCTATTCAACCTAAACTAATGGGTAAAAGAATGAGTCAGCATTCGCCTGGTCAGAGAGAATCAAAATTATTGTCAGACAAAAAAGTTTGTGTCATCAGCAAAGATTATAGGTGACAATATACTTGAAGCATTAGCAAGATCATTAACATATGTTAAAAAGAACATGGGTCCTAAAATGGACCCTTGTGGAACACCATGTTTTTGTACAACCAGCTTTGATTGATTACCAATAAAAACAACAAATTGCTCTCTTCTGTTTAAGTAATTAGCAACCCATATGTAAAACTGTTTTTTGAAACCATGACATTACATTTTTACAACAAAATTTCATGGTTTACCATATCAAAAGCTTTTGATAAATCTAAAAAAGGTGTATTCATTTTTCTCCAGAGCAGCGGTTAATTTTCTTCTGAGGTGTAAAAGAGCCATACATGTAGAATATTTCTTTCTTTACCCATACTGATGTTTGTAGAAAATATTGTTAGTATCTAGATGTTTCATGATTCTACTATGCACCAACTTTTAAGAATTTTAGTAAAACAAGGCAGTGTGAACATAGAGTAATAGCTTGTAAATACTGTTTGAGAGATGGTGCCTGATTCGATGGACACGGGAAAAAGAAATGTAAAGGGATCAATAACTGGAGAAGCTACGTTTCTGATCAAAGAGGCAGGAATTTCATCATGGCCAGGAGAGTTTTTGAGACTTATAATGATATCAAGTACTTCCGAAGACTTTAAAACATTTAGGGAGACATACTCTTTATTTATAAAATCAGTGGAGAGAAAAGCGTCACCAATTTCTTCTGCAAGACATGGTCCCACATTCACAAACAATCACTGAAGCTTTTGGTAAAGTTTTTTTATTTTGGCTCTGTTGTCTTTCCTTCACCATCCTGAAAATCAAGCGGGGGGTGGAGAAGAGGTGGGGCTCATGTTAAGCTATTCTTTCCGAGTGTCCCGTGTGGATTTCATGTTATTTGTAAAGCTGTTAAATTGGTCATTATAATTCCCCCTTTCAGCATTTCTAAGAAGTTGATTTTATTAGTTACTAAATGATTTGTATAAAGCATAGTTTAAGGGAATGGGACTTAATTTATTTTTCTTCAGAGAAGATTTTCCATGTTCAGTAGTAAACCATGGTTCATGTCTTGCAGTTTTTTGTTACTGTTATTTATGAGAGGAAAACATCGATCAAAAACAGAAAAGAACTTGGTATAAAAATAACCAAAAGCTGTGTTTCCATTCAATGCCTCATACACGGTTTCCCAAGGCAACTTTGCCAACAGCTTTCTTAAGTAGTTAATATTCCCGTCATTAAACCTTTGAAATAAAAACTTCCCTAAGATTTGATAACATTAGAAAATGCATTAGTAAAAATATTATCTATCAAAATAGAGGATTTACTAGTTATTCTTGTGAGCTTGTTAATTAGAGGATAAAAGTAATTAGAGGACAAAATGTTTGAGAGGTCATCAGTATGATGTTTGATTTCCTCATTTAGAAGGTTAATATTAAAATCACATATTTACATTTGCATTTGGGAGATGCTGCTGAATCACTGGTAAGCGCAGCAGTGCAAAAAGTCTACAAAAAACAACATTTTATGGTAAAGATAACCTCCTTCCAAGCACCCAGCTGAGTAAATAGCAAGGTTTATTCTCTCTACCAACATGTTCCAATAAACCCTCTTTAAACTTGTTGATGTCAGGATTTGGAGGTCGATATGTCCAATGTACAATAACCCTTTTGTTTGTATTCAGCGCAACACTTGGCACCTCTAGAAAAACAGCTTTACCGTTGCAGTCTTGAACCTTAACTTCAAGATCAGTTTGTTTGTTTGAGTTGGAAACTTTTTTGGACATAAAAAGAGACTCCACCACTTCCACTACATCCATGTGTGGCATCAGCAATTTCAAATAGCAAGTTGATATCCTCTGTGAGCCATGCTTCGGTTAATGCAATGAGAATACAGATGCAGAGTGTAATGTCTGTTACTGTCTCTTACAGACATAAAATGTAAACACCTCCACGCGAGTTCACTGTGTTCGGTTTTTTATTAACAGCCACCACCAACCACGTAACATCCTGCCACATACATAAACTTCTCCTTCTTCTCCTTCTCCTCCGAGCCTATATCTAACTATAGTGCCCCCTATGGGTGGAACCTACCATAGATTAGCTCCTGTCATTACATCTCCCCCACGAAGATGTTGCACTCCACTGCTAACTTAAACTTTTAGTGTAAACTACACATTATCCCTTTATGTGGACAACATTTCTTATTGTATCAACTTGTCCTACTAATCTTCAGACCTTAGTATTATCGAACCAAAGGGGAAATACATTTCTGTTCCTTCTTCAACATAACTTAAACATGTCTTGCTGTACTTTCCATGTATTATGTACTTTTACAACAACTTATTAACAACAATTAACAGTAGATATACATCAACATATCTCACTTTCGTATCAACCTTCCATTTCTACATTTCTATGCTCTACCATCACCTCTCCCCTCCTTTTCATTTTGAATCACCAGTTCAGTCTATCTGGGGCTTTGCTAACTCTGCCAGAGCGAGTGACGGTCGCTGCTCCCGGTGTACATGCGTGAGCACGTTGTGTCTCTGCCCCTTGTGCGCTCTCCGCGTTCCTGACTTCGGGAGTGACTTGGTCTGGGTCGTCACCACCATGTGTGAGCGGCTCAGGTGTGGATTGCAGATGGCGCCTGTTCCTCCTGTAGCGCTCACCTTGGGCTGTCTCCACCACATAGGACCTTGGAGTGGAGCTAGAGCTCTGAACAACAGCAGGCATTGTCCACTGTTTCTGTCCATCCAACTTTGTGAGCACAGCGTCCCCCGGGCTCAGTGCTGGGAGACTCCTCACGCCATTCCTGCGGTTATAGTAGTGGGCTTGTTTCTGCTTGGCTGCAGCATCAGCTCGCCTGATCCCATCCTCCTCAGGCCAGCCTGGTTTCAGATTGTCTTGCAGGGTGGGCAACATGGTTCTGATTTTCCTGCCCATCAGCAGTTTTGCTGGACTAACTCCTGTACTAGAGGTGGGTGTGGATCTGTAAGTCATCAGTGCTAGAAGTGGGTCCTCCTGTCTTAGTATAGATTTTGTTATCCAAACTGCCCTCACCGCTTGACCGTTACTCTGGGGGTAGTGTGGGCTAGATGTGATGTGAGTAAAGTCATATGCCTTACTGAACTCCCTCATCTCTGCTGAAGCCAGCTGGGGCCCATTATCGCTCACCAGCACTTCCGGAATGCCATAACGTGCAAATGTGGCTTTTAGCTTAGCTACAACCTGGCTACTGCTGGTTGTTGGCAGATTCATAATCTCCAGAAATCTAGAGTAATAATCAGACACCACTAGGTAGTTCTGCTTCTTGAACTCACACAAGTCTATAGCAACCTTCTGCCATGGCCTAGATGGGAGCTCACTGGACATCAAAGGCTCCTTTCTCTGTGTGTTTTTGTATTCCCTACAGAATGTACACTGCTGTACAGTTGTCCCAATTTCGTCTGACATCTTGGGCCACCATACGGACTGGTTTGCTCTTTCTCTACACTTAACTAGACCCTGGTGCCCATCATGTATTCTCTCCAAGATAGTCTTTCTCATTTCTGTGGGGACTACGATGCGGCTGCCCCTTATGACTAGCCCATCTACCTCAGATAGTTCTCCTCTCACCTGGTAGAAGTCCCTGACTGCTTCAGGTACTTTCTCCACGTACTCGGGCCACCCATTCCTGATGAAGTCAATGACTATCTGAAGCTGTCCATCGTTGTCTGTGTACTGTTTTAACTCAGTTATCCTACGTGGTGTAGCAGGCACATGGCTCATGATGGCATCGATGTGTGCTGCCACCTCCTCCTGACAGACCGTATCCCCATAGCTCTGCTCTGGGCTCCTGGAGAGAGCATCAGCCACTGCTAATGTCTTGCCCGGTGCATGCTCTGCTATAGCATTGAAGCGCATGAACCTCATCAATAACCTCTGGCACCTGATTGTTACACAGTCCAAGTCTTTATTGTTCATTAAAGGTACCAGGGGTTTATGGTCGGTAACTAGCCTAAAGCTATCAAGACCATACAGATATTTGTCGAACCGTTCACAAGCCCAGACGCTTGCCAGACATTCTTTCTCGATTTGCGCATACCTTTTCTCCGCGTCACTCAGTCGTCTGGAACAGTAAGCCACGGGCTTCCAGTGGTCCTGATGTTGCTGCAGCAACACCCCACCCAACCCATAACTGCTGGCATCGGCCGACACCATAGTGGGCTTGCTGGCGTTGTTAGAAGGTGAGTACTGGGGCTGTGGCTAATGCAGTCTTTACTCTCTTGAACGCCTCACACTGGGCAGGTCCCCACGTCCACTCCATGTTTCCCTTCAGCAGCTCGTACAGTGGGTGGGCCACCGTTGACAGCTCTGGAACAAACTTGGCTAAATAATTAACCATCCCTATGAACCTTCGAAGTTCAGTCACATTTTGTGGTTGTGGAAAGTTCTCTATCCCGGTCACTTTAGCTGGGTCAGCTCTGACGCCCGTTTCGTCTATAACGTGACCCAGGAAGCGGACCTGTCTTTGTTTAAACTTGCACTTTGCCTTATTCAATTTCAGGCCTGCTGCTTCAATGACCCTAAGCACTTCTGCTAGGCGTTGATCATGTTGCTCCTCTGTCACCCCATGGATCAGAATATCGTCCATGAAAATCTCCACTCCCGCCAAGCCTGCCAAGATCTCGGCCATTTTCCTTTGGAAGATCTCGGGTGCACTGGTTATTCCGAATGGGAGACGGCGGAAGGCATACCTCCCAAAGGGGGTGATGAAAGTAGTAAGCATCCTACTTTGCTCATGAAGGGGAATCTGGTAGAATCCACTGGCTGCGTCTAGTGATGTGAACACCTTTGATCCGGTGAGCCTTGGTAGGATCTCCTCCACCGTTGGCATGATGTACTTTTCCCGTCTTACCGCTTTATTCAGTTTCCTGAAGTCTGCACAGAGGCGGACCTCTCTTTTGTTAGGTTTCAACACTGGAACCATCGCAGCACACCATTCTGTTGGTTGTGTGACCTTTTCGATTATATCCTCTTTTTCCATGCGCTGGAGTTCCTCCTTTACCAGTGGCACCAGTGGAAGGGGTATCCGCCTGGCAGTGTGTACTGCATATGGCTGGGCATCTTCCCGTAGTTCTATTTTAACAGGTTCTGTTTTCAGTAGACCACTGGAACCAAACACGCTGCTGACCTCATCCGTTCTCTTCACGAGGCCCATTTTTACTGCTTCCTTGCAGCCTAACAAGCAGCTTGTCCCCTCTATCACATACACCTTAAAGGAATACTTTTCCCCTTTATAGCAGGTGGTACAAGAGAACATACCAAGGCATCTGAGATCCCCTCCTGGGCTTACAAAACCTGTGTCTGGAGATCCTAATTTTATTTTAGGGCTCATCATTTCGAATGTCCTCTGATCTATCACCGTAGCATCAGCCCCTGTGTCAATCTTAAAGGTTACAGTCACATTATTTATGGGCAAGCCTACAGTCCATGTGTCCTTATTACTCTGCCTATTGACTGCACCCAAAAAGTATGATTGTTCCGGCGGCTCGGTTGTGACTTCTCTCACAGCTTTAGTACGGCATGTCCGTTCCCAGTGTCCTTTCTTTTGGCATTTATTGCATCTGCCTTTCAAAGCTGGGCATTGTCTTTCATCAGAGTGTTGTGGCTTTCCACACCTACCACACTCCTCCTTTCTTCTGACACCATGTAATGTCTGTTACTGTCTCTTACAGACATAAAATGTAAACACCTCCACGCGAGTTCACTGTGTTCGGTTTTTTATTAACAGCCACCACCAACCACGTAACATCCTGCCACATACATAAACTTCTCCTTCTTCTCCTTCTCCTCCGAGCCTATATCTAACTATAGGGCCCCCTATGGGTGGAACCTACCATAGATTAGCTCCTGTCATTACAGGTGGATCTGGTTCTGGAGGGTGGGTCTGGTTCTGGAGGGTGGGTCTGGGTCTGGACGGTGGATCTGGTTCTTCAGAAGTATCCCGTGGGGTCGCTCTTGTCACACATCTGCACGTGGATGTGGGAGGTGATTCCCGGGTAAACTCTCTGCATGGGCAGCATGGTTCCGATCTTCTGGCCCTTCCGGACCGTCCCAGAGGTTCTGTCCGGCCTCACGTAGAACAGCTTGAAGCACAGACCTGCAGAATGAGACAGAAAGGGTCAGAGACCGGGTCTGTGGCGGGATGAGAACCGGGTCAGGGTGAGGACCGACCCTGTCCCTGCAGGTTGACGCCCTCGTCTATGGCCGCCTTTCGGGGGTCGTTGTAGACGACGAGTTTTCCGTGGAGCGTCACGTCGAACGGAGCGTAGACGTCAGATCCGTCCTCACACACAATGTCCAGGCCTTGGTGGACTCTGGTCCCCCTGAAAGCAGAACAGCTGTTAACAGCTGCGTCCAAGCTGCAGAACTACAGGACGTCCGGGTCCCACCTTCGGGCTCCGTAGTGTCCCTCTCCATGCCGGTCCGACGTCCTTCTTCTGTTGGACGGGTTTCCCCTGCAGAGCTGCCCGAACTGAACAGCGTCACACACACACAGCACAGCTGGACACACACACACACACCGGGTTTGTTTTATGTCAGAAACGTCTCGAGCCTGGAAGCACGGTCAGGCGGGTTTTAAGAGTTTTGGTAAAACTACAAAAAAAAAAAAAAAAAAAAACCCAAACAAACAAACAAACAAAAACAAAACATTTTCTTCTTCTGCAGATTTTTTTCTGTCTCATTTTAAATCTGAGAACAAAAAGTTTAAGCGTCACATTTAATCTGTAAAAACCTCATCTGATCATTTACTTTGATTATAAGATCAACAGCTTCCTGCAGCAGGAAGGTCTGGTTCTGGTTTTGGTTCTGGTCTGGTTCTGGTCTGGATTCTTGCAGCTTTTAACGCCGTCTTTGGTCCATCGGTGGTGTTTTAAAGTTTCTCTCTGCTACATGAATAAACTCACCGTTTCTATTAGTCGAGTACAAATAAAAGAAAATCTATTTATTCCACATTTTTTTCTGCTTCTTCAACCAGAAAATGAACCTGAGGAGAAAAATGAGAGCAGCTAAAACTGCAGCAACTTCTACGTTAAATAGCAGTAAAATAAAATAGAAACCTGAAGATAAAATAAAACAGAAACCTGAAGATAAAATAAAATAGAAACCGGAAGATAAAATAAAATAGAAACCTGAAGCAAAATAAAATAGAAACCCGAAGTAAAATAAAATAGAAACCTGAAGTAAAATAAAATAGAAACCTGAAGATAAAATAAAAACAGAAACCTGAAGATAAAATAAAATAGAAACCTGGAGTAAAATAAAATAGAAACATTAAGGAAAATAAAATAGAAACCTAAAGATAAAATAAAATAGAAACCTGAAGTAAAATAAAATAGAAACCTGAAGATAAAATAAAACAGAAACCTGAAGATGAAATCAAATAGAAACCTGAAGATAAAATAAAATAGAAACCTGAAGTAAAATAAAATGGTAACTTGAAGATAAAATAAAATAGAAACCTGAAGTAAAATAAAATGGAAACCTGAAGATAAAATAAAATAGAAACCTGAAGTAAAATAAAATAGAAACCTAAAGATAAAATAAAATAGAAACCTGAAGATAAAATAAAATAGAAACCTGAAGTAAAATCGAAGTTTCATCTCGTGTCGATTGTTTTATTTTACTACCGAACAAATTCACCTACAAGTTTAAAGAAATTCAACTTCCTGTTTGGGTTTGAACTTCCTGTCCGGGATTTTTCTCCTTGTGTCCTTCGGAGGTTTGCGTTTGCTGACGTCATTGCCCCGCCTCCTTCCTGCACACCTGGAGCACCTGGAGCACCTGAGCAGGTGTGCTGCTCCACTGTTTTCAGGTTCCTGGTTTTTACCTGCTCGGCTTCAACGTGCAGGTCTGATGGAAGCAGAACTAAAACCAGCTGGTCCTGATTGTCGTCAGGACGGAGGAAACGGTCCTCAGACAGGAAGTGATGCGTTCAGAGACAGGAAGCAGAAAGATTTCTCACCCAGTAAAACGAGGATTGGTCTCATCTTCAGATCTCTGAGTTCTGGTCCACATGGAGGACTCCTCTCTGGCTTTTATAGGCTGAAGTTGCAACACGCCGGAGTTTTTACTGTTGCTCAACATCCAGACCCGGACCAGAACTTTCCCCGGTTGGTCAACTGGGGAAAGTTCTGACCTTCAGACAGCAGCTGTTTGCTGAGCCGATCGATCAGCTGGGTCAATAAACCCCCCCTCCAGCACTGCTTCAGTCTGGATTCATCAGGAACACACATGGTCCTGGCTCTAGGCCTGGGCGTGGTCCTGGTCCAGGTCCAGATATTTAATATTTTATTTTAACAGTAGGGGGGACTTCTTGATTAAGTGGTTTTGTCCTGGCTCGGTCTCCAGAAGGTTTTGGATCGGTTCTCCACCACCATGTCCTTGGTTTTCCTGGATTGATGAGGAGGTGGTTTTGCTGACACCAGTCCACCAAGTTCTGCATCAGTCCTCTGTAGTCCAGGTGGTGGTCCAGGTGGTGGTCCTGAGTGGTCCGTCCTCTGTAGTCCAGGTGGTGGTCCTGAGTGGTCCGTCCTCTGTAGTCCAGGTGGTAGTCCAGGTCTGTGTTGAGTCGGGTTTTCCTTCTCGTTTACAGCTTACAGACGTCTTACTGGTAACTGCTGTTATTGTGGTTACCATGACAACGGAGATCATTTAGTTTTGGTTTTTGTGGCTGTTCTTGTTTTGTGTTGTTATATTTATATCTGAGTTGCATCACTCACTCATCAGCCAGTCGGGGGACGACCTGGTGTGACCTCGTGTGTGTGTGTGTGTGTGTGTGAATGGCTCGTGGCTCCATTCGCTGAAACTAGGGTCGGAAAATTCCAGGAATTTTCAAAGCTGGAAACTTTCCATGGGAATTAACGGGAAATTTACAAAATTTAGGTTTATTCACTTGGCAGGGAACTTAAATATAGTGGAGGGTAGAGATTTGATGTTCCGTCCAATCCCAGCACACTGCTTCCTGCAGGAGGCCACGCCCCCTGCGTGCACCGTGCCTCCATCACAGCAGCTGGTGATGTCACAGCCGAGCTACATAAAGTCAGCCAAGTTTTCATGATGTCATGGTGGATGATTTTATACGGTGTTAAATCTGTTTGTAAAAGCTTTTTGTTGTTTTACAGAAAGTTTTGCCGCCGTTTCACACAAACGGATGTTTGGACAGTCGTTGTGTGTAAATGTTGTGCAGATGTACAGAAATGCAGCAGCATGGTGTAAATGTATAGGATTCAAATTCAGATCGGAGTGGCTGGCCTGGATCTTAGCATCTCTCCATTCCTCTCTCTCTCTCTCTCCCTCGCCCGCCCTCTGCTTGTAGCCGTTGAGAAGAGCAGCACAAAACCGACGTTCCTCCATCTGCGATCGACTAGTTTTGCCTCACGTCAGGTCCCGGATGTGTGGCACAAAGTTTGAATTTCAGATCTGAGTTTGAATGGAGAGAACTGAAACTGAACTATGAAAATGAATTAGGGAAAGAATTTTTTCAAATACAAAAGTTTCAACTTTACCAATAAACACATTAAAATAACAAAGATTCAGTATCAAATGTGGTCGTTTGGATTCAGTTTTTAAGCAGTTATTCAAACAGGAATATTCAGATTCAAATATAAAGAATTCAGATTCGCTCCCCAGTTTATCCCATATAAGTGCCAAAAAAGTTCCCGAGCTTAACTTCCCATGGAATGTTTCTGGAAGTTTACGGAAACTTTCCTCCCTTTCCGACCCCAGCTGTAATCCGGGTTAAAATTCAGTTGTAAATATTTTTATATTCCCTTACTTAATCTAACTCAAACTTATGATATTAGCTGGCTGTTTTTTATTTTTCTTTGTATTTTCTTACTCACTGTAACTCAGGGTTATGAAGCTGTGGCTCGCCTTATATCTACTCACTCCAAGCAGAGCAGAATTTCCCAGTAACCCAGAAAAATGATTAAAGAACAGCTTTTGTGTAAAAACTGTGGGAACAGGCAGAAGGCAGTCAGATAACAGGACAGGGAGAAGTGTTTCTTTTCCCCTCAGCTCTGACGCACCCCAGAAGGACGACCTGGAGGAATCAAATTCCCGGAAGGAGGAGGGACGACACCTTTGGAAAATACACATTCACATGAATGCGCACAGCATGCACGCACATAGCCACAATGCATTGTATCAGTATAAATGAGGATAACTTGGGTAGGCGGGTCTTTTGGCTGAACCAAAGGTCCCGACACTCCGTGTATTAGTGGACCAGAAGCTAAGCTAACGGACCTCCTCTGACAGAGATATGTAAACAAAGCTAAACAAAGAATTGTCAATTCTACTCGATCTCTGGTGGTTTCTGCCTTTCTTTAAAAGTGGATCTTTGAACAAACTCCTTCTGATGTAACTTTAACAGGTTGTGGAAAAAATCGAAAACTTCAAAGGACTCAAACGTTTCTGACCTCATGACAAGTGTGGAAGTTTTTTCAGGATGATCTGAATATTAATGAGCGTTCATACGATAACGCGCCTCATCAAACACCACACCACCGCAGCAGAGACAAAGATTTATTCACTTCCACAGACAGACCAGGTCTGGACTTGCTGGAGGACCAGATTTAATGAGGTCCACCCTCTTTCTCCTCCTCCTCTCTGACACATTTCTCTGTGTTTAGCCCAACCAGCCCAGATCTAATGAAGCACGAGGAAAGTCCTGCCACGACGGCGCTCCCGTCCCAGCATGCATCACAGCGTGACGGACCTCCACATGTCTGAAGAACTGATGACACTACTTCGTTCTAACTGATGCCTGAAACTTAACGATATCTAATCATTACAGATCGAGTCTGGAGCTGATCCGGATCACAGCCGATCCTCTGGACTGTTCAGGGATCGGTTCTCTGATATCTGGCTTGTCAGACTGGAGACGTGGGGAAGGGCCCTACTAGGAACGCTCGTTCTACGCCTACATGGATCAGCTGAGCGTCAGTCCTTCGCTGACGGGCATGTTGATGTGTGCCGTCAGCAGCGGCGAGCTCTTCCCCTCGTGCAGCACGAACACTTTGATGATGTCGGCGATGCCCCTGTCGCTGGTGCACTCTACGAAGGTCTCGATGGGGTAGATAAGTCCAGGAACCAGCAGCGGGATCCTCATGTACGGGTTCCTCATCCTGTACAGGTTCTCGTCATACAGGAAGCTGACGGCCAGGTTCATTACGGGCCGACACGCCGCCGTGTTCTGGACGTTCAGGGTCAGCTTGAAGGACGGACCCAGGCCCTGCACCACGGCGTTCATCTTGAGCGGCTCGGAGAGGCTGGAGGACATGGGCGTGAGGCTGGACTCCAGCGCCTTCACGTACGCCTTGGCGGCAGCCAGGCGGGTGCGGCTCAGGTCCATCTGGAAGGCGCGGTGCATGGCCAGGCCGCTTTCGCGCTCCCGCAGCGTCTGGTCCACATACAGCTTGGTCTTCTTGGGGACGTTGAGGCGGACACTCTGGGCCAGCGGAGGCCCGGGGGCGTTGTCCCGCTCCTCAAACACCGCCGTCCTCTTTAGGATCTTCACCATCAGGCCGCCCCCCTTTGTGGTCAGAATGAGGGTGCCGTCTTCACGGCCGTATCGCCCGAAGCAGATGCTGGTCACCATGTCGGGCGTCTTGATGATGCTCAGCAGGTTCTTGTCCCGGTACAGATGCACCTCACAGTTAGCCAAACCCACCAGAACTGCCTGGAAGCCCCTGGTAGGGAGGTCCATGGCGGCCATGGTGGTGATGGGTGCAGGGAGGACGGTCCTCCACAGCTTCTTCCCCTGAAGACACAAAGACAACAACTTTTATTCTAACCTCTCCGTGTTAAGAAGAAGACGAGGCGGTTGGTGTTCCTGCTGCTGTGGACACTGGATGTATGAAGGACAGATTTATCCTAACTGGCTCTACTCCGCCTGTTCCGGTTCTCGTCTGGCAACAGGGTGGCGGTCTGCCAGTCATCTAGCTGCTACTGAATGTAGGTGGATGGTGGACACCCTTTGTCCCGTCTCCACCAATGGGTCTGGCTTGGTTCGGTAAACCCTGATCCCTGTTGTGTTTCCATAGCAACTGTATCCTTACCTGGTAGGCGGAGCAGCAGCCAGAAAGCAGTAGACATACGTCAGCTACTGAAGTTTTCTGGGCTTTAAGGTCTTTATTAATATATAAAGACTTCTAAGTCTGACTCCTGGGACAGCTGATTGGACATAAGCTGCTTTCAGCTTCTGAGGTCATGTGATCTCGTGGTTTACCTTCTGCGTGAAGCCCTGCAGGCTCTCATCGGTGCAGCCAACCACCACGTTCTTCCCGATCCTCACCAGGCCAACCGGGTGAGACGACAGCTCGATGCAGTACTTCGGTTTGTCCGACTCCCTGAACAGCAGCAGAACAAACATCCGTCAGCTCTGATTGGTCCATTCTTCACACTACAGCCTGTAAGAGCCGGTCTACCGGACCAGGTGAGGCTCAGAGTAGAGACTTGACAGGAGGAGCTCGGCTTCTCTCCTCAGGTGTCTCACCTGCGCAGGATGTAGATGTTTCCATTGCGACAAGCTACTGTGATGCGAAACTCCACGTCAAACTGACCCGTCACATCCATCGTGGTGGGAGCAGCAGGAAGTGACATCTGTGATGGGAACACAGAGATGTTTTTACTTACTTATACCACAGGACTTTTATTTTACATCAGCTTTTATATCGAGAGAATGGGGCCCAGTATGAATCCCTGAGGTACACCACAGTCAGGCTCAGGTGAACAGAACCAGTTCAGACCAGTTTAGACCCCTGATGGGACTTTACCTTGGAGAGGATGATGAAAGCTTCAGGGTCCAGGACGAAGACTTCGCAGCTTTCTGTGCCGATAACCAGACAGCTGACCCCGTCCTCATCCGCCGTGCTCTTCTTCAGAGTCCCGATGCAGGTGATGACCGTCTGAAAGGTCAGCACCAACAAATGTGAGGCTGATGTGATCGTTGCTGACGGCCCCGCAGGCTGTAATAAGCTATTTAACGTCTTGATGTGAAAAAAAAATCTCATTTTAAAACCACAGACAAAGGAACAGATCCAGTTAGATCTCATGTGCTTGAGATGGGAAAGAGCCATATATAGGTCCTATAAGTACTCGATCAATAACTCACGCAGACTCAGGTTGTTTGGTGTGAGCGGGGAGCTCATGACAACTTTAGATGTGATGGCAACCTGGTTCCAGGCTGGATCCATGACGGGTAAACCAAACTACCCATCCCTTAGCTCAAACTACTCATCCCTTAGCTCAAACTACTCATCCCTTAGCTCAAACTACCCATCCCCTTTTTTTAAAAAAATTTATTTATATATTTATTTTTTACATAGAAATCATCCTCACCTACAGCCTCTGCAGCTGAGATGCACAGCTCCTCTGCTGTCACATCTCCACCTGTATGAGACAAGTATTTCTCCCCTTCTTTGCTCCAGAGAAGGTAAACATGGATGCCTGGAGTCTGAGGAGCTGCACTTGGGCCTGGAAATGATCCCTGCCTGAGGAACTTGGACCATCCTCTTTTTGACATCTTAGGCCAGATCACTGTCAGGCACACAAATTAGGTGTTAAGTGAATCAGCTGTTGTATTGGCTGGAGTCACGTAAGCATCAAGGGTTATGCAAACTCAGACAGAAGAGCTATTTTAAAAGTGGCACCCTGCACTTTTTTTGAAAGCGCATGCTAGTTATTTCCATACAACAGATGTAAGGGGGATTGGGATTTTATTTAAAGATCAGAACCAATGTTTTTACTCATTTTTAGTACATTTAAGAGTGATTAAAAAATAAAATAAAAATTCAACATCTTCCAACTTATATTATTTATGGAAAATAACCCATTTTGTGTGTATAAGTGTGTGTGGTATTATTTAATGGTTTTAAATAATTTGAATAATTGCAAGTTTAGCCGTTTTGATCTATGTATCTATCTATATCTATATCTATCTATCTATCTATCTATCTATCTATCTATCTATCTATCTATCTATCTATCTATCTATCTATCTA